>JAWWEE010000040.1:2922735-2991620 GCA_035221455.1 Xenops minutus | reverse complement strand
GGGGAGGTACTGGGCACTCCCATCTGAGCCCAAACATATATAACCTTGGGGGTTTGGGACTTCTGGGACCACTTGTGTGATCCAGAGGAGGACCAGGACCAGGACCAGGATCGCAACCGCAACTGCCCCTCTTGGCCAGACTGTGGACATCATCCTCAGCAACAGGTTTTCTCTTTCCTTTTACTTTGTATTAAGGGGTGGGCCGCGTGCTGCTCAGCACAGGGGCTGGTGAGCTCCATTTTGTTCATGCCCCAGGGTGCTGAGTTGTAAATCTGTTTCTTTGTGGGTCAAACATATTTTTCCTCTGCATCATTGTACTTGTTGTGATTTTCTTTATTAAATTGTAATTCTGACTTGCAATCTCTTTTGGAGTTGGTTTCATTTCTCCTGCTAGTTTATCTTTAAACCAGGACACAGAGTTAGTGAATAGCTTTATAACAAGGCTGCTTTGTTGAAATGCCCAGGCAGAACTGCAGTGCATGCTTCAAGATGAAAGTCATCAAAGGTGTTGGAGTGTTTCAGTTTCCTTCAACAGGCTTTGGAGCAAGACTTGTCTGTTCAAAGGCACTTCCCCAAGGTTCAGCAGTGGCCTTGGGAGCTGTCTGACCATTGCTGAGGGCAGATAAAATGTGGGCTGCGTAGCATCACCCAAGCACATCCTTTATGCACCCACCAGTTTTGCTGCACAGACCCCATTACTACAAGCTGTGCCCTGAAAGCAGGATCAGTCCTTTAGTCTGCTAATCCCTGCCCCGGGTGCATGGGTTTCACAAAGGAAAAAATGGCAAAGCAGTTTAAGAGCAATTTTTAAAGCTTCTTCCCCATGGTGGGAGCTTAAACCTGCATCCCTCCTTAGTGCTCTCATTCCTGACTCCTGGTTGAGTAGCAGGAGCTCTTTTTCTTCTACAGAAGCAGATACTTATCAAAGTGGGGAAGATGAGGACAAGTGTTGTGACACAAACCTGCTGTTTGTGTGATCCACGGTCCCTAAGTTTAATGCTTCTGGAAGGAATCACATGCTTCTCTCTGTGTGTGGTTGTGTTAACAACTCTGTTTTGATGGAAACATGACAGCAGCTCTCATCAGGAAGAGAAGCTATAGAAATTGCTAGTGCTGCTGCTGGTTTCAGCTCACCAGCTTTTGGTAAAAATATAGTTTATCACATTATGTTCCTGTGTGAACGTCTACATCTTGGAAAAAGAGACATCTGACTATGTCATACAAATGGTTATTTCTGACCTTAAGTCTCTGAAGGTAGAGATGGAAATTCTGCTCTTTTTTTATCATGTGTTGTCATTATCTTCTCTCTTCAGAGAAGCCTGTGATGTACTTGAAGAGTCTTTGGGGATC
This sequence comes from Xenops minutus, assembly GCA_035221455.1. Taxonomy (NCBI): domain Eukaryota; kingdom Metazoa; phylum Chordata; class Aves; order Passeriformes; family Furnariidae; genus Xenops; species Xenops minutus. Next base: position 2,990,270 of record JAWWEE010000040.1, on the reverse strand, counting down.
ACTCATAATTGTATCTGGATTTGAAATTAAACACTATCTAGACAATATTTTCCATAATTTATTAAACTTAAATAAGGCTAATTTAATGTATAGTTATGCTTCCAAATACAGTCATGTTTACAGTTAAATTTATCATTTATGATACACAATAATGGAACTTAAATATAAATGTTTAGAAGACTTTATGAGCTTAATACAAAGCTCTACCTTTGTACAAAATCAGTAGCAGGTGAAAGTCTATGATCAGTATCTGTTCTTTTACCTCCATAGTGCTAATGAGGGCATAGTTTTAAAATAGCACAACAGACAATCCATATTAAAAAAAAAAAAAATTTAAAAAAAAAAAAAAAAAAAAAAAAAAAAAAAAAAAAAAAAAAAAAAAAAGTAAATTAATTTAGTAAATTAGAGAAAATTTAGCAGACTTGCAAACTTGACTGTAAGCAAGAGTGCTCTCCCTCACAACACACATCTCTACCACCACTGGCCTTCTAGTCTATAAGCTGATTCTCTTTTTCTACTCCTCTTAGGGCTGATTCAGAACTGGAGATGACAAACAGACCTCTGGTTAATTTGAAGGCCAAGCAAGTAACAAACTTCAAACATGACTCAAAAAGCCTTACCTACCTACCTAGAAGATGTTAATACTACATGTATTTATCAGTCTCCTGTCCTGCTCTCCCTTCCACCAACCTGCCTCTGAAATCCACCAAGAGAAGAAAACTACCACCAAAAACCTTGCCTTGTATCTCTTCTTCCATTACCTGTCCTTCCCACATCAAGAGTTTTATTAGAGCAAAAGTTCTACAGGTATCCTAAAAGGCAAGCTTCTGCCAAAGGGGAGAGATACAGCTCAGGCTCTGACTGAAGACCTGAAATTCCCTGTGTTTATCCAGAAACTACATTACTTGCAGACACTCCTGGGCTCTCAAGGCCCACAGCCCAGTAGTTTTGTTAACTGCTTAATGGAAAAGCCATTCCTGGTAACTCTAAGACAACTGAATCAACTTTTATGTACTTTGGTTTAGATAAAAAATATTCTCTCCTTCACTTGGGGAAGAGAACATGTAGCCTTGGAAATCCATGTTTTTTTCTCTACTTCAGCCAATGATGGTATTGCCAGTATCCTCCCCATGGTGTTGAGCTGGATGGATACAGGGATTAGAGTGGAGGAAGGCCTGGTTGTGCAAGAAGGTAAATATCCCATCGCCTCAAAGCACAGACCAACAAAGTCCTTTATATAGGGAAAGCCTGAAAGCTCAGAAACGTCAGCATCCTATTCAAATTGTTCCTTAGAAACATGTGCTGCCTTGGGGCATCAGCCATTTGCTTTGCACCTTTCCTTGTCACCCTTTCACAAGGAACAAAGATTTCTTTTATCTTCATATCAACAAGCCTAGAAAGACTTGGGTCCCCCTGACTCTTCCTTCACCCTTCCAGTGGGTAAGAACCTCGTAGGAGCAGCTCACAAAATCCTGCAGCATTTTGACCAGAATGGCAGATTGATAAACCCTTCTGAATTAAAGCTAAACCCAACAGCAATCCTCAAGAAAAGACATTGCTGGACTGACTCTCCACTCTGCAAGAACCAGTCAGTAACCTGCACGCTCCTCTATAAAATGAAGTAAAACCAAATAAATCATTAAAGACACTACCTACAATTTGCTCCCTGACAAGCCTCACTCACAGGGCTGCCAGCAATAGTTTGAAAGTTTCAGGCCACCATTTTCACTACAAGAAACACAACTTCCTCAGTCTTAAACAGAACTATTTTGTTTTGCTGGTGAAGTGAAGGGCTGGTTATGTGACACTGTCTGAGCAAGAGACAGGGGCTCCATCGCCCCAGGTTTTAAAGCAATTCACTCAAAGAGAATCAATGCTAATGAAATATGAATGTTTCCAATGGGGCACTCACCAAGTAATAAGGAAAAGCATATTTGTATTGTTAACAACAATAACGGTATCATATCTATTACATGTGCTTGCTTCAGCGTCCTGCCAGCTGGTTATCATCTTCCCCGGCTCCTCAGAATATCTCAGGTCTGCAAAACTGAGCCACACTATCTGCCTTAGGAAACCTGCAGCATTTCCTCTTACCACTTAAAAATAAAGATAACCCCTGGCAACACTTGTTTCCAGCATAATCAGGCCGGAATTTGGAATTCCATCTGTGCAAGGAAATCTGTGCAGCCAGCACTGAGATGCCAATGCTCGATGGGCTCAGAGGGCAGCAGGCTGGGAGCTCTGCCCTGCTTTTCTCAGCACAATTCTGTTGAGATGTGGCAGGGGAAGGCAGCACCAGCAGCCTGCAAAGGCACATTTATCCACTCCACCCTGCAAATCTCCAGCCACAGAGACCAGCTGCACATACCAGGATTTACCAAGAGCTGGTATCCAACCAAGCCCCAGCTCTATGGGGAATCTGCTTCCCAACAAGTGTGAAACAGGTTTACATGTATATTTGTCCTTATTTTGTCATTTGTTTTAGCAATGTACCAAAACATCTCCCTTGTTGAAAAGTGACAGCCAAAAAGCAGAGGCATCCAGCTAGTGTCTCCATGTCAGAGATCTCCAAAGGACCTCATGCCCTTCCTTCTTCATTGCCAAAGCCACAATTAAGAAGGAAGCAAGGGAGGGGAGAGCGAAGGACTGGGAGGCCAAGGCTGCAGAGATGAGGAGAGCAAGCAGAGAGAGCCAAACCAGCAGGCAACCACACAGAGGGAGGGCAGGAAGAGGGAGACAGGAAGGTTACTTGCAAGCAGAGCCCACAGAGAATTTTGGAAAGCACACATCTCCGCTCCCTGGCCAGCAACAGCTTAATGGGTGGTCTGCGAGGAGATGGGAGCAGTGTTGTAGGCAGCTGGCAAAGTCTGCTGCGAGAGAGGCTTTGATCCCCTTGAAAGGCTCAGGTGCCTTGGCTGCCTTTGGCAGAGGTATAGTGATCCTTTTGGCCTCATACCCCAAGACCAACCAATTTTCCCATCACCCATCAGAGCTCCAAGCACAAACAAAGCAGGAAAACAAACGTATCTGTTGTGTCCTTCCCACATTTTAATTCTTTCCCTTTTGCTCTGTGTTGTCAGCTGTGCTGTTTCCCCCATAGGGGGGCAGGACTGAGAGCACATCATCCTTTGCAAGTTGACTCTTCTGCAATGGTGCTTGTGGAATGCTTCCCTCTGCCATCTCAGCTCACCCAAAAAGCAGCAGCAAGTCTGAGCTTTCTCCCAAATACCTGCTCCCTTGCACCCTTTTGAGGATAGGAGAACACTACCATTCACCATCACAACAGTGGACTGCAGTTCTTTGGTTTGCACACTGTGCACTGGACAGCCTGAAGCAGGTTTTGCCTAACCAGACTGATACACAGACACCAGAAAAGACAACCTTCTTCTTAACCCACTCTAGACATGGACTTGCCTGTGTATTCAAGGTTAGCAGCCTCTCACCCCAAAAGCTTTCCCTTTATTTTCAGTTTACAAAAGAACCATCAAATTGCTCGTGAGCTCTCTTGAGGTTTCCTTCAGAAAGGGAGAACTACAGAACAGTGTTTCCTGGGCCACTGCAAGATGCCTCTGTGTGAACCCCAATTCTCCAGGACCGGAAGTCTGCCCCAGTTAGGGCAGCCTTGCTGGCCAAGTGTACTGGGCATGTGTAAGTGGTACAGGGAGCCTGCACTACCAAACAAGACAGGTCTGCACCCCTTACCTGTCACATCCAACCTTGTCAGGTACATCCACCCTTCCAGAGCTTCAAATATTCATATTTCTTGCTCTGGCCTTTTCTGTATCACCTGCAGAAAACGCTGTGAATCTTCTCCACAGTTAGAGGGACATCAGCAGTGCTTATGTGTCCAGTGGAAGGATATGGAAAGAGACCCACAGACATACACAGAGGCCAGATTTGCCCATCTGCTCTATCACCTTAAGCAGCTCAAAATTGTCACTGTTTTGCAACCTCTTCATTGAACCACAGAATTATTTAGGTTGAGAAAGACTTCTAAGATCACCAAGTCCAAACTCTTCCTACTTTTCCATTCTGAGCTTTGTTTTTTGGACTATGGGATGAGATGTTTCTGTACAGAAATCCATTCTGGAGGACAGATTTAGACAAGACTTAACTTCCACCCCTTGACAGGGTTTACGAGAGCATGCCTCCAAAGTTATTTTTACTTCACCTTGGTCTTCAAGGACAGCAGGCTGCTCTGTACCAAAGATCAAAATGAAACACTAGGATGGCCCAAGGGCTACAAGCACTTCAGCATAGCAAGACAGTGGCTGGTTTTCTCTTCACCAGGGAGTAAATCTGTCTGCTTCTTACCTCAGCAGGTTTGGAATCATCTGAGGACCACTGATCCACCTCAAGATATCCATCATCCAGGTCTAACTCATCACCAAGACATCTAACTCTGACACTCTGACTGACACCAGGAACATGCAAGTCAACATCTTCTGGCATCTCATCAGGGAAAAGGGAGCCTTTGGTGTGGCCCATGGACAAGCCCACAAGATATAAATCCTCCTTCCACATTAAGGAAGCAGGAAGCAAGGCTGGAAGACTTCAGCTGATCCTAGCTGACCACATACTTCATGTTGATGCTGGCTTTCTACAGAAAGATGGCCAGAGGCATCCTCAAATACAACTTCATGTCTTTAATGGATCAAGTGCTGTCCAGAAGTGCCCTGCTCCGTGGATGGGAAAGGATTCTTTTTTACAGGAAGTGTTTTTTCCATTACATTAATCTAGAAGAGTGCCTGCAAGACTTTCTGCCAGACCACATTACCAGCCAGCAAAAACTAACCTGCTACTTGGAAGTTTAAAAAAATAAAATAAAATAGATGTCCTCCTCCTCACTGTGTTCGGAGCTTCCTTTTCCTTGTAGGAGAGTGGGAAACTGATACAAAAGATCTTTGCAAGCTCCACATCACACCTGCTACGAGATTACACGTATCACACTCCTCTTGAACTCTCCCAGTTTTTTGTCCCTGGTCCTAGCTGGAGGGTAACCCAGGACATCTCAACTCTACATGCTGAGTCTATCACAAGCCTCTCCTTTAAGTTTAATGAACACCCTTTGCTAAAACCTTCTTACAGCCATCTCCCATCCTGACAGAAATTAACGTCCTCCTTCACCTTCATCCTAAAGGATGCACACACTGAATTTTGACTATCCTCCTCCAGAACATTGCTGGTGCTCCCCAGAATCAGCAAGACTTCCCCGAGCAGCCCAAGGACCACTGGTGCCTGCAGGAACCTCACACAGATGTGTCTCACATATTCCACTTGTGCATGGGAGCCCAACTGCTAGCAGAGCAAAAGCAGCACTGCTTGAGGTATTTGAGCTGTTACCACACAACAGGATTAGTTTTAATCCAGCTGTCTAATGCACCAAGCTGCCAGCACAGCCCACATGTTACTGCCAGACAGCTTTATTCACAGCCCTTTGGGGACTGTGTGCACACGGAGCAGATAGGAAAAAGTTCAACCACAGCCAAGGCAGAGGGTTCAGGGGTTTTGAGGAAAGGCAAATATTTAAAAGCACTGAAAGTTGTAATGGGTCACAAGTAAAAACTTCAAGGGATACTCAAATGGTATCTCCAAATCCAAGGGATCTAATTATCAGTGTCAAGTACAGAGGAGAGTAAGAAATAGCAGGAAACATGTGAACTGCACGAAGAGCTCACTTGGAGGGCAAGAACAGGCTTTCACAGATGGGGACCTGATGCACCAGAGCAGCCAGATGGGTCTGGTGGACACCCCAGACACTCTCTGGCAAGTTCTGCATCTGAACTGAAATGACTGAATCATAGGATGGTGGGGGTTGGAAGGGACACCTTCCACTAGACCAGGTTGCTCAAAGCCCTATCCAACCTGTCTTTGAACACTTCCAGGGATGGGGCATCCACAATGCCTATGGGCTGCCTGTTGCAGTGCTGAAGTGGAAAAAAGCAAGTGCACAGCTGGGATCTGCTCCCAGTTTGCAGTGCCACACCAGTGGAATCACTGGTTTGTGGAGATGCTGCTGCTGCTGTCATCAAGATCCAGGAGTTTCAAAGCTTTGCACCCCTGCTCAGAGCAAGGGACCTGACCACACCACTGGAGGATGATCCCCAGTCCTGTCCTTACTTTACCAACCCTGGTCTCAGGGGTGGAAAGGCCAAGCAGGCTGAGGACAGGACAGCCCCTCAGGTTAGAGCTATTTTCAGCTGTATTTCTTCAAGCATTAGCAGCCAGCTCCCTTGGCTGCTCTAGGACGTGGGAATATTTGTTATGGAAATTTTGTACAACACTACCACGGGGCCAAGAGCAGCCTTCACAGGTCCTCAGTTAAACTCAGCAGCTGGCACAGAGCACGTTCTCTTAGAATTAAATTTGACCAGCAGAGTTCAACAAGCCACTAAACAGACTTTAAAGGCTTCCAAGCAATATGGCTTTCCATTTCCACACTGAATGAGCACAAAGAATCAGGCTTAGATAGACAGTGACCACAACCACAGTCATACACAAGTCAGCATCCAGATGGGCATCCAGAGAGGCTTTTTCCAGTGAGAACACTCTCCTTTTATCCCCCTCATTTCTTAATGGTCCTCCAGAAAAATATACTTGCACATTGCAAAAACTACCTTTTATTGCAAATTCACAGCATTTGCTTACTTAAAAAGAAATACTGGAGCATTTCTAAAGTAATGCTTGAGAGTTATTAGACAACTAAAACTCCAGGACACTGCAGCCATCTGGAGGTTCCCTCTAGGGAGCTGCTCACTGCCATGGGAATGCAGGAAGGAGAAGACTGGAGCAGTTTGGAAGTGAGGCATAAAACAGAACCAGGTTTGACCTGCATGTTCTGACTAGAGCCAGCACCTCCCCTGCTCAGGCTGTATAAGCTCAGCAGCACCTCCAAGACCTCTGGTATCCACTTCCCACCTTCTCTCTGAAGCTTAAACTCTGTTTTGTTCTCCTTGCAGAGGTTGCCTGCAGGGAGAGCACCTACAGACATGGCCTGCTACAGCAATGCTGAATAGAGCATTTGTGGAGTGTCACAGAATCATCACAGAATGGGTTGGGTTGGAAAGAACAAAAAAAATAAAATAAATAAATTAAAAAAAAATAAATAAAAATCACCCAGTTCCAATCCCCTTGCCATGAGCAGGGACACTTTCCACCAGACTAGGTTGCTCAAAGCCCTCTCCAACCTGGCCTTTAGCACCTCCAGGGATGGAAGTTTCTTAGCTTTGAGTATAGGTAAGGCAACCATAATTTCCCAAACTGTACTAGTACCAAGAATACACCTCTCCAACCTTTGATCTTAGGAGCCAAGCAACATTAGAAGAGACAGCACCTTTTAAAATGCAGTTTCCTGTGCCCAGAGGCAGCTCAGAGAGTAATCAAGAGCTTTTGGGCAAAGATGGAGGAACATACAGGAGCCTTTGGCTCTCCACTAGCTATAAAACAGGACATTCCTGGCTGCAGCAGTGCTCAGCCATGAGCTCAGGCACAAGAGAGGCTGATCCCGGAATGAAAATTGCCGGGTTCTTGGAAAAATCGAAGTAATTAATTTTTCTAAACAGTTCTGGGCAGCTGGATACTTAAAATAGCAGCACAGACTGAAGGCGCTTTCCCTTCCCTCTTCTTTGCATCCCCACAAGCGCAGCTATTGCAGTCGCAGAATCACCTGGGGCTGTGGAGGCAGGTGCACCAACCACAGAGCAGCAGGGACTGCTGGAGCCCAAACCAAAGGGCATCTGCAGGGCTTTGCATCAGTTGCAGAGATGCAACCACAAAACAGAAGGACACAGCTGCAACAGATTTAGTTTTTTGCTCTAAGTTGATGCAGGAAGATGGGTCCTGGCTATCCTGGACAAAGACACCACCATTCCCTCCTGATGGTTGGAGCAATGGAACTGATTGCTGTTTGCAACATGGGTTGAGTGCTTCCCTGGCTTTCTGCCCTTCCTTCCCTGCATGACTGCAAGAGACACTTCTGCTCCTCAGGAGAATTGAGGAAAGCAACATCAAGTCTGCTACAGCAATTAGCCCAGAAAATGAATCATATTCCTGGAGCCTGTATCAAACTGTACAAAGTTTAAAAGCATCTTCCAAACTGTTTTCGAAGTTACTTAACCCCTGAGATGAGAATAGCAGTGTTTTCCTTCGCCAGCCCTGCAATAGGATTGCCCTGGACATGCCATTTGGCTCCTATCTAACTTTTCCATTGTGGTCACTCTGGCCAGAAACCTGCACCAAAAACTGTACATGGTGGATGAGACATTTAATCCCCCGCTCAGGAACCAAATTCAAACAACAGCAGAAACTTATTTTTCACTAATGAAAGCAAGATTTTCTCAGAGGAGTGAGCAGTTTCTGTAGTCTAAGCCAGCCCTAATGAGGGGCCAGCTACAGCTCAACAGAAGTTCATCCCTGCTCTGCCAACACACTTCTAATGTTTCTTTGCTTCTGCTCAACTGCAGACGTGGCACGTAGAGCTGAAGCTGCACCCTGGGATGGTTGTGGTTGGGTTTACATCCCTTGTTGCTCAAACAGGGGAAAACACCAGCCCCTGAACCAAGAATATCTGGATTGTTCTGCTGCCTCATTTGTGTGACTTTAGGTATTATAAAGGAGGAACCACTAGGGAAAATAACAAAAAGGTAGACCCCACCAAATTCCTGCTGTCAGGATGCTGAACCTGCTCAGAAGATCACTGGAGCCTCGAAAGCTGCTCTGAAGTCTGAGAAGAGCCAGCCCTGCCACATCCCATCATTTCAACCTATCTTTGCCATCTCATCCCCAGTCTGTAGCTGCTTCTGCTGTCTCACAAACCCACCAATCCCACTGACCCTCTGCCACATTTACACATGCTGACTTTGAGCCTGAGTAAGTTCACAAATCAATGGGGCCTCCAAACTCATCCTGGTTCAGCCCAAGTTTCACCAGCTCAGTTATCAGACCAGCTACTAAAAATACAAAGGAACAAGACTAACTTCAGAACAGACTCACTGATTAAGGTTTTAAAGGTGACAGTGCAATTTGTATGAATGAGATGTATTTTCTCAAGTAAGACTGAACTCATCAGTACATTAGATGTACTGTAAAATAGGCAAAGGGTTAATTTTTCCCTTTCCTGAAGCCGGAGAAGCTCTGCCTTCCTGGAAGCTGGCTCTGCTCTTTCAGAAGGGAACTGCTACCCTCTAGTGGGGCTGACTGAGAGGAGCTTCCCTGACACTTTCTCTCCATCTCGGGGCAGGAACTTAAGAAGGGAGCCCAGACTTGAGAACTCAGTTATGGGGCTACACTGTGCCTGGCTGACACCTACTCAAGGGACACGCAAGGACAACTCCATGTTTTGAAAGGAGAGGCTGGGGAAAAACCCAGGGAAGAACCCCACAAAAGTCATCACTCCCAACCACCTCAATTTATCATATGCATGTCCAGGGGTATGTTATCCACCTAAGGAAACATTCAGCCTTTCACCCCCAACCAGCTACACTCAAGTATGCATGGCAAGGAAAGCTACCCATGACCAGCATTTCACACCACGCTCTGTGAGCTCCTTAGAGAAGGGATATCAGAAGGCTCACGTGTTTTAGCCCCCAAAATTTTGCCATTTTCTTCTCCCCATTCCCAGCTGGGATCACACCAACCACCTTTGTGCAGAGGAGGTGACACCTACCATACTCCCCAAAGACCAGGTATGTGTATTTCTTGTGCTGCACGATCCAGGAGACAACTTTCACACCCAGCCAGATCAGCAGCATCCCCAGCGTGGCATCAAGGATGAAATTAATAAGGTAGCTAAAAGCAGAAGAAAATTCAGGTTTCAGCTGTGTTCTTGGGTCTTATTCAAAATTTTTAATTTCAGTATGGGAATCAATAAAAAACCCCCAAGACTTTAAATAACTGCATTTAACTGTCCAAGCTCACTTCCTTTCTCTTTTATTGGATTTTTCTACAGCCTTACCAGCAATTTATTAGCTTAAATACCTGTTCAAGAGAGAAGGGAGCAGGCTCCATCAACTCTCTGGCCTTGTTCATTTGTTCTTATAGCATTAAGTACTTCCTGGGCTAGACGTCCTTAAAAGTTACCCCCCAAAAAAGGCTGCTTTCCATTTGCAGCGTCTTTTTTTTCTTATTAGGGCAAAATCCCAAGTTTCAGGGGAAGCAAAACCAAACTGTTCTGCAATTTCACACAAGAAAGTGGCAGCTTTTTGGACACCACAGCTGCTGTACAAATTGGGCAGCAGAAGAGGCAAAAACTCGATTTTACTGAGCAGCTGCAAGAGGCTCCTATAAGCAGAGACATAGACAGGTTTTGGGAGAGGTGATGAGCTCTGGCTCAGCAGCAGCCACCCTGAGGTCCCCAAAACCCTTGAGTTCAAGATCTCCACTGCAGATCCAGGAGCTGAACCCATCCCTACCAGGAGATTTGGGCTTGACAGGTTTGCTTTGCAGCTTTGGATGTTTAAGTGCCACTGGATGGAACACCAGAGGCAGGAGACCCCCCCAGGGACCTTCTGGGGATTGCAGAGCCCAAGGTCTAATCCAGGGCTTGGTATTTTAACAAGCACCATAGGGAAAAAAACCCAACAAACTAATCTCAAACTAGTGGTTTTTGTGCAGTTTTCCATTATTTCCAATATTTTCTGCCAGATTTCTACAGCATGAAGAAAATGCCAAGCACAGAGCTACAGGAATGAACATTTCCTTTTCCAGAACTCAATACTGCCTGAATCAAGAAACTGAAAACAACAGTCTGCTTTTGATATCCACTTTGAAAGCATAACATTAAGTTTTTCTACATCCAAAGGCTCAGACTGGCTTTTTACAGTTTCCAGCTGCTGAAATCAGAGCATTCAATACAAACATGAGGCTCTGGTGGTTTATTCTGGGAAGGACATGTAGTGTATGAACCTCAAAGCCCAGGGACAGGGCTGGAGGCTTTTAAGCTGCCTGGTTCAGGATGACGAGTCAGGCAGCACAGGGGAACATAAAACTCACATTAAAAATAAACAACACACCCAAAGGGTGCAGCATAAGCATGAAAGGGTTTCTTTTAAAACAGTGCCTGTTTAAAAAAAAAACCAAACATAATTTTGGAGGTTATATGTAGCCTGAGCCAAGCTTGTGTCTGCTTAAAGAAACGTATCAAGGTGCAGCACTTTAATATATGAAAAGGAAACAGGCCAGAAGGTTGCCAGAAGCATTTTGAAGCCCAGAGTAGTTTCTCAAAATGAGATGAGGTTAATTCTAAAATGAAATTTGTAGTTGCAAAGTGCCTGATGTAAAGGTGATTCTTTCTACATTCAGTCTGAAGTCTCCCAGACAGGACCAGCAGATTGCAAAGACGACAACCCAGACCCCAAAAATGAGCTCAGCAGGGCTTCCACCCTGTATGATCCTTTCCAATGTGCTTCTTCCTTTAACAGATGTAGGGACTAAACACAAGTGATTTGTGTACTTACAGAGAGCAAGGGTCCTCTTCAGTGAGATCCGACAGGAAAACATTGGCAAAGTGGATGAAGAGGGCACCTATTGCTTGCTTGGAAGTATCATAAAACCTGGAGAGAGAAAAAAAGAAAGATTTGCTCCCTAGAGTACCAGCAGTAGAGCAGTCACCCAAGTGAAGGGCCCACATGGATCTGCTTTCTTTCAGGATGCATTCCTGATGCCTGAGAGGTTGTATATGCTGTGAAAGGGCTGTTTGGCCAATTCCAAATACTTTAAAAAAAATAAATCTCACTTGACCATACAGTAGCTCAGCCTTGCAGATCTGCTGCTGAGCTTTAACCTGCAGCAAAGGGCACTTCACCCTCCAGCTCGGCCTCTCCAGGTGCAGGGAATGTGTTCAGCTACTTAAAATTTTTGCACCTGTACACAGAATTGGACTGAATTCCCAAACTATTTCAGATACAGAACGAAACTGAGGTCACTTGCAGGTTTTTCATCACTCCCACTGGAGCTCCTGCTTCCAAGCCAGCCTGACCATGTGCTGATGCCACCCATACACCCACCTGATTTAGCAGCCCCTAAATCCTGCAATACAGAGATGCTTTGTAGAGGTGTCTGAAGCAAACAGCAATGTCCAGCTACCTTCACATCAGCACAGAGCCAAACCTGCTGCCTGGTCTATGTGTGAGCTGGGTCAGGGGACATCAAAGGGATTAAATGAATTTAAGAACAAAATCTGACCCTGTCAGAGGCAGCCTGTGTGCTGGTGTGCCAGCATATGGGAGAGGGCCATAACCCTTGGTTCAGTCACCCACAGTGACCATAAGCTCCTTCTGGAAGAGCCAGGCAGCAAGTTTTACTTCTAGGGAGCACCAGCTACTTTATGGAGGTTTCCTTGGGAAGCGGCAGCAGAACATTTCATTTAACAACTAAATGCCATGCAGGATACACAGGGGCCCTAGAAGACTGTTAGTGTAAGAGAAAATAATAATATATGTATGGTCTTTTCAAGCTTCAAATGAAAAATCTCACCATATCCTCCAGGGACGCCTCTCTGCCTTTGGTTCCTTAAATCGTTTTACTGCAAAGAGAATTAGAGAGGTTATGTTAACCAGCAGAGCTGAGCTGAACCACATGTGCACTCTGCACCAACCCTCAGTGCAGAAGCAGCCAAAAATATCCTGCAGGACCCTCAGCATTTGCAAGTCTAGAGCTGAGAAACGCCAAAGGACCTTCCCAGAGTAGGATGGGATCCCTGTCCCTAGACATGTTCAAAAGACATGTGGATGAGTGGTCCTTAGAGACATGGTTTAGCGGTGGACCTGGCAGTGCTGGGTTAAAGAATGGACTCAGTCCTGGAGAGCTTTTCCAACCTTAATGATTCCATGATTCTGTTCTATGACCTGGATGCAAGCTAACCAGAGGCAAGACGTGCACCCATGGGTCAGGAGGAAGAACAGCAGAGGTGTTTGGAGATAGGTGTGTGCTCCAGGAATCCCTCAGCAACAGCATTCCCATGCCATGGGAAGTGACCTAAGGGAAGCTTAGGAAGTTTCATCACTACCTACCAGCCCTAATAGTTCTTCCAGGCAACTTGAAGTTATAGTAGTGACAATCAAACAATACAGTCCAAAAGTCTGGTAGGCTTTTGAGTCTCAGCAGGGCACTAAAGCCACCTCCTCCTTGCAGTTGACAGGACCTGAGGGTCTCAGAGGAACAGGCTGCCTAGAGAAGCTGTGGCTGCCCCATCCCTAGAAGTGTTCAAGGCCAGGTTGGACAGGGCTTGAAGCAACCTGGTCTAGTGGAAGGTGTCCCTGCCCATGGCAGGGGGCTGGAACAAAATGATCTTCAAGGTCCCTTCCAAACCAAACCATTCCAAGGTTCTATGATCTCCCTAACCCCAGGACTTCAGTCAGGCACGTGCAGGGTTTTTGATGCCACTCAAATCCACAGAAAACCAGCATTTCAATGACCTGATCAGTTATTGCCACTAATGAGTAACAAAGCATCAATCAAGTTGTATCAAGCGTTACTGCAGCAGTTTGTATCCTATCCCTGTCCAAAATAATAATAAAAAAAAAGCCTGTTTTCCCTTATCCAGCTGAATCCTACCACGAGATATCCCTGCAGCAATGACTTCCATCAGTATAGACAAGGTCTGTCATCTCTGATGCCCTTCAAAGGGCCACTTGCATTTCACTGACCCACAAGCATGAGACCCATGGACCAACCAAGCTCTTTGAGAGGCCAGAAGTACTTAAACCAAGCCTCAGCTCATGAGCAAAGACCATGATGTTGCAGAGCAGGTGTTGGAAGGGTCTTCAGGCCACCAGGCAAGCCAGCTGACCACTAACCTGACCATGGGATGATCTTCATTATTTTCTTAACGAGAAGTGACATGTTATGCATCCACAGCCACTCAGGCTAAAAATACAGTAATTCACTGTGACAGGATGACAAGTAAGAGGTAAGAAGTTAATGGTGTGGTGCCTTGTTGAACACAGCTTGCCATGCCTCATTAGATTTAAGAGAGTTATCTGAGACTGTGTAATTATCAGAGACAGTAGAACTGTTGTATTAAAGATAAAAGCTAGTATTATAGAGAAATAATTAACTGCTTAATAGAGCATTTACTGTGCAGAGTGCAGCAGGCTGTCTCCAAATTAAACCAGAAATCCAGCCAAGATTACTGGAGCTTAACAGGGAGCAGAGTCATTTGGTAGCTGTGACCCAGAGGCTAGGGGTGATATTAAATCCACACTAAAGCGGCACCAGGTCTGAGAAAACTCAAGGAGATGACAGAATCCTCTGTGAGGGAACACAGAAGGGTTCTGGAGCAACAGACTGAACAGTGACTGGAAAGCATCCCTCTCTTCTTCCAAGGCTTGCAGGGAGCCAAGCCATGACAGGCACATGCTCAGCTGAATGACACTGGAGAAAGGCTGAAGTTTCCTTTTCTCTTCTCAAAATGTGTTTCCAGTCATTGGGTCAATATAATTTTCCACCAGCTGTAGGCATGGGTTTGCCACCACGGCTCAGGTAAAATAAATCTTAAAGGTGGATTGATCTGAGAAAAGTTGTGCATGCATCAAGCAAACAAGAAATGCGCTATATTTAAATTCTAGCACCCACAGCCAACTAAAATTTTTAAACACTTAAAACCAATTCAAAATTCAATTTAGTGCACACAGAGCTGCACAAAACGGGAGAGGAACCTCCACTCAATTAGACTGAAAATGGGAAGGACAGACCAGAGGAATTTGTATTCCCAACAGTGCTCCCAGCAACAGCATTGATTATTTTAACTCTGCTTCCCTTCTCAGTTTGTCCACATGCAAAGCTAGATGGCTTGTGCAAAGAAGCAACATTACTGCACATCTTGCAAAGAAATTCTTCATTATGAGGGTGATCAGACACTGACACAGGTTGCCCAGAGAAGCTGTGGATGCTCCATCACTAGGAAGTGTTCAAAGCCAGGTTGGATGGGGCTTGAAGCAACCTGGTCTAGGGGAAGGTGTCCCTGCCCATGGCAGGGGGTTGGAACTGGATGATCCTTAAAGTCTCTTCTAACCCAAACCATTTTATGATCCCAAAATTCCATACGAGTTAGGAGAAGAAGACCTAAGTGTATCCCATTAAACAGAAGAAAACACCACTAAGATGACAGCCTGCCTTCTTGAGGGTCTGTCCTCACAAGTTCCCACTCCGCCCCTACTTGGCTCCAGCTACTGCAGACAAAAAAGCTGTGAAGTTGAACCAAAAGGGAAGGAAGATTTGAGAGACATACCCTGCCCGTGGCTGAGAAAGGGTAGGGTAGGAAACAAAATACTTCTCACCCAGCCCTTCCTCTTCAGTCAAGGACAATAAAGATCATAGAAGCATGAAATTCCCCCAGAACCACCAGACTGGGTGGTAGCTGACATCTGAGTAAGAACCTGTGAAATGTTAAAAAAAAAAGTTTGTGAGGAGCCTTTCAACATGAAACTGTAAACAGTCAGAAAAGCAGAAGATAAAAGCACAACAACAGCCAGTCTCTCTTTTTTCCAAGGTAATATAGTGCTCTCTTGATGCAATAG
Source organism: Xenops minutus (assembly GCA_035221455.1). NCBI lineage: Eukaryota > Metazoa > Chordata > Aves > Passeriformes > Furnariidae > Xenops > Xenops minutus. The sequence goes on along the minus strand of JAWWEE010000040.1, from coordinate 2,974,755 downwards.
AAAGGGGACAGCCAGCTTTGCCTGCCCTACATATATAAAACCACCCTGAAGTTAACTGAGCTTGCAGCAATCAATGTCCCACAGTCTACTTTTGGTTTTAAATACAAATTCTCCAGTTATAACTAAGACAGTCAGCAGCAACCACCCAATTTCCTCTTGCTGTTCCTCACCCCATTCATGGTGGAGCATCATCCTTGTATCCCCCACTGACCCCACACTGCATTCAGGCAGATCTGTTGCTGATTTGTGCATGGGCACAGGTGCCTTTGACCCCTCTTCGAAATAAACACCCTAATTTAAGCAAGATTAGGGTTGCAGCATCAACCAGCTGCCAATCAGCAAAACAGGCTACCAGGTCAGGTTTCTACAAAATTATAGGGGAAAACTTATTTCCTTAGGAGATGGTTAGACATGCTTGGCTGAGAGTCAGACCACTTCCTTGGTAAATCTTACTGCAATCAACCACAGGATTCAAGAGCTGAGGCTTGGAAAGGAGATCTTGACCCGACAAACCAAGATTTTGGGATTTGATTTACAGGGATGCAAACCTGACCCAAAAAATCCCAGCAACAGGCCCAGGGGATGAATACTGAAAGTAAACTTGATATAAGAAGCACTTTTAGGAGCATTAAGAGACTTAAATTGTGAAAGATCTAACAGAGGTTGTGATGCTGTCACCTGCTTTTAAGAAAGGGACTAGCTAAATTGCCTGCTGTAAAACCCATCTCCAGGGCCACATCCCCGTGGCAAGAGGGTCAGAACTTTATTTCTGGCCTGTGCAGAAGAGGACTCGGAGCTCCTGTACCAGGGAGGAAACAGCAGCTCTTCCCCTGACCAACCTCTGTGTTATTTATAGGCAGTACAGTCTCCACTACCACATTTCGTCTGAATTTGCAGGATACACCCTTTTCCAGGCTTTTTCCAACCCCAGGCAGGAAAGAAGCCAACATGCAGGATACAGAGCCAAAGCCCAGGGGTCTGCACTATTCTTAGGCTGAGCCTGCAGTTCCTCAGACAGCTCGACCCAAGACACAATGGCAGGAAGCATCAGCCACTGTTTGCTGCTAGCCAGATCAGTGTGAGACATGCACTTCCCCATGAGTCCAGGCAGCAGCAAAAGTCCTGCTTTTCCCTCCTCAAAACACCTGTCAGTGGTTTAATGAGACAGACAGCTACTGACTGACATCCTCTGTCCTGCACTAGGTGTCTTTTAGGCATTCCCTCCCAAAAACCCTTGTATCGGTGCTAGGAGAACATAAGCACCTGTAGCAAAGAGGGAATACCTTAAGGAAAGAATAGAAATGGAAGTTATGTTTATAGAATGGTTCGGATTGAAAGGGACCTTAAAGACCACCTAGTTCCAACCCAGCTGCCACAAACAGGGAGACCTTCCACCAGCTAGAATATTCTAGCCCTCAGCTAGAATATTCGTCCTTCTGGAGACTCCAGTTGCCCAAATGAAGGCCACAGAGTACTTTGGCATGGGTCTCAGTTTTAAGCTCTACCCTTTGTCTCTTATTTCTGTACAGATTTTTGGAGCTATCATTACAACCAAGTGCCAGGTGGTCACAACCCAAAAAGGTGAGGTAACAAGCATTAGTCATGCTTTGCACATTGAGAACAAAGAATATTATGTGATGACACAGTAGATCTTATAGGAGACCTGGATGGGGGATGTGATCCAACTCAGATGTAGAATGCCCTGGGAGAGGCCATTCTGACTCTCCCCACACAAAGCATCACTATATTTCATGTCAGTCCCTTACAAAATGGAGTTTATGCAAGGAAAGAATAAAGTTAAGACAAGAAGACCCAAGATCATTAAGAGAACACCACCTGAGGAATGAAGTGATGCAACTGGACAGGTAGTTAACATAGAACTGCAGATGGTTTGGGTTGGAAGGGGCCTAGTTTCAATCCCCTTTCAACATTCAAGATAGCATTTTATTTAACCCCACCTTTAATCATTAAAATCTATCTGCCTTACAGTCTTCTGACAAATGCTGTCAAAAAAAACCCAGCTGGAAATCTAACAAGACTCCTTAAAGCTTTACTTGCTCCACCTCTTAGTTACAGAGAACTAGTTTCCCTGTAAAGTTTTTTGTAGAGTTCAGTCACCTACAACATCAACTGCTCACCACGTGTTGCAGAACCAACTCAGCAAGGTGTTCCACTGCCCGTGGGTTAGAGAGAACTTCTCACACAGCTCTACTTTGCCAGCTCATTTCTCAGCTCACCCAACCCACTTGTTCCTTCAGAAACCAGGAACCTCCCAGTCCCTGCCCAGCAACAAGGTTCAGCTGTACAAAAGGTGGCAGCCAAGAGGGGGCCAGGGTAATCCACAGCTGAAACTCAAAAGCTTTGTGCAGAGGTGTGTGCAGCTTAATGAAGCACACTGAGGGCTGCACAGACCTTCCAGCCTACAAAGCACAACACGTGTTTTCAAGCCCAGCCAGTTTTCAGATGAACTGAGGCAGAAGAAAAACGTACTGAAGAGTCCTGCCATACGCAGCTTGGTGCTTAACCCACAACCCCAAATGTAAATTGGCTGCTACAGGCAGCAAAGCCCAGTGCTCCTCAGGGACAGAGACACAGTTAATCTCTGTGGCTTTGTTTTTCCCCCAAGAGGGAAAAGGACTTGCAGGGGCAAAGTTGGAATTTAAATACACATGTGTGTGAATAATCAAAATCACACAGTTACACATTTTCGTGAGAAGAAGCAGAGTCAGCAGAGCCTGTCTTGGGCATGATATGCCTGTAGTGCTCTTGTGCCCTGAGCAGATTTATTTCAAAACAGAATGGAGATTTGGACAGATCAAGTGTTCTATTATTTATTTCTTCTCTTTCATGACACAGATTCACACTTCCACTCACCATCATATTTTCAGTGTAAAATCAAAACATGAAACAGAAAGCACACAGCCCAAAAGCAGTGCAGCAATTCAAACTATGTACAGCAACAAGCCTGAACTTAGCACTGGGGTTATATCAGAGAATAGTTTGAGTTGGAAGAGTCTTTTAAAGGTCAGCTAGTTTACGTCCCTTGCCATGGCCAGGTACACTTTCCACTAGACCAGGTTGCTCAGAGCCCCATCCAACCTGACTTCCACTGTTTCCAGCAATGGGGCATCCACCACTTCACTGGGCAACTTGTTTCTGTGTTTCAGCACCTTCATTATAAAAAAAATTCTTATTATATTTAATCTAAATCTATCCTCTTCCAGTTTAAAACTATTACGCCTTGTTCTATCACTACAGGACCTTCTAAGAAGTCACAAAAGGTGGGTTAAGATTGATTTATCTGATGGAGATGGGTACCAGGGCTTCCACCAGTCCCTCTCAAAGTTCAGACACTTCCATACACAAGGATGCTGTATCGCATTTTCACTAACCAACTGCCCCACTATCCAGGAGAAAAATCCACTCAAAGGTCAGCTGGTAAGTCCACAGGGACCAGGGAAACACAGACCACAGAGCAAGGGGATATTCCTGATGTTCTTTAACACATATTTTCTACCACAGAACCACTATTTCTTTTACAGTCTGGCAAACTCCTATTCTGTGGCCCTGTCTCAGGACAAGCTACTGTGCCCGGTGTATAAAACACCATCCCAGGTGCCAACAGAGCATTTCCACCCACAAATCCTGCCTGGGGAGTCAGCACCAGGGTCCCTACTGCCAACAGTTCTGCCTGCTTAGACTAAGCTCAAGGCAAGATGTGCTGGAAGATGTGCAGGAGATAGAGGGACACTGCTGTCACACGAGGCAGGATCAAGCAGGATCAAGACACTTTCAAAATACAAGCCGAAAAACAGATTTCACTGTGTGAAGTGGGTTGGGGAGCTCAGTCCAGTGCAGCTCTCCTAGCCTGGTAGCACGAACACTCTTCAAAAGCTAAGTCTATTTTCACACCTACAGAACAAGTGCTACTAAACCTCATTCTGGAGCTCAGAGAGTTGCCAAGACAGTTTCAGGAAGAGAGAAAGTTGGAAGAGAAATAAATGTTCTTGCATGTCCTCCACACTGTTTGTGATAGGGTAGAAAATAAGTATACACAAGTATAGCCACAAGGAAAACTTTTTCCATTCACAATGGAGGAAAAAAAAAACAAGATTCTTCAACTCCCAAAATCTGTTTCTTGTGCAATCCAGTTAATTCACAAAAAAGGCTATAACTTTTACAGAATATCTCCCTTCATTTCAAAGCTTTTTGCTGTCCAGTGGGCAAACCTGGACAACTTTTGCTACTGTACAGCCCCTTCCTAAAAAAAAAAAAATAAAAATTGAACAAGTAGCAGCAACTGCAGGAACTCAGCCCTCAAAAAAAATCATACTGCCCCTCTGCAGCTGAGGTGACTGCAACAGGCTTTCTCCACTCAGCTGAGCAATGCTCAAAGGCAAAGCATTTCCAAACTGCTTCAGATGGGATTGCACAATTAGCCACACTCCTCCATGTCATGACCTCCCCAGGGGGAAGCTCTTGCACAGAAATCCGGATTGCCACACACACACAGCTGCTAAGCTTCACTGCCTCTGTTTTCAAGGGTAGGTGTCCCAGCTCTCCCAGCAGGTGTCCTTACAGCCAAAGGGCCTCCAAAGCCACCCCAGGCAGGTGGAAAGGATAACACCTCATTGCCATTTGATTACCAAATGAGGCAAGGCTTCAACAGCAAGCTCTGGACCATACTGGAATTAGGCTTGACTACAACCTCAAAGACCTTCTTGCTGGAAAAGCAGGGCAGTGTTTGTAAGCTGAAATGAATTCTGTCATCACTACTGCTCATGGTAATTGACAAACTGGAATAACCCCACTAAACAGCTTTGCTGGCTCCCTACAATCTACTTCTAGGTCCTGTTTTCACCACACAAAGGACCCATTTCAATACCCCACTGCAATGGGGAGCAACAACCCCACTCATTCAATCACTCAAGTCTAACTTCTTCCTCTGTCAGGTTTTCCTATCAGGCTGGCAGGAGAAAAATCTCTCCATGGCTCCAAGGAACACAAACTCAAGGACGCAAACTCTTCTGACAGAAACATATAAACTTACCCTTCCTGCAATGGCCATGCTTGGGACCCACATCATTAATACTCTGAGCCCACCCTATGCACCTGCAAAACTTTGCAGAACACCAGATTACTTTTAGTCTGAGTTCCTCTAGATATTTTCTAGTGCTCTGAATAGTATCTGCATAACTTGGAAGTCTTATTTATTCAAATTCAGGTGCTCCTATAGCTGAGCTGCTGCTTTAAAGTAGAAGGACTATAAAAAGCATTGGCTTGGGTTGAAAGGGACCTCAAAGACCATCTAATTCCAAACCTCCTGCCATGGGCAGGAACACATTCCACTATCCCAGGTTGCTCCACGCCTCATCCTACCTGGCCTTGAACACCTCCAGGGTTGGGGCAGCCACAGCTTCTCTGAGCAACCTGTTCCAATGCCTTCCCACCCTCACTGACCTTGTTTTCACTCACTGACCTGTAGCTCTGAGCACACTAGCCTGAAACATCCCAGTAAAGACATCAGTCATAAACACAACATAAATACCCAGGAACGTCAGAGTACTGAGAGAAGTATCATCAAAGAAGGACTGACTACAGGGACAGCAGCATCTCAAGTTCTAGATGATGCAGTTATCCAGTTGGGGCTGCCTGACCTGATGCGGGGCTGGATGCAATGAAGATGCAAGTAAGGTGCCCAGGAACGTTTTTTACTCAGCTCAAGAGGCTCCCATCCCTCCCAGGCCCTGAAGCCTTCCCCTTCCCAGGAGGCTGCCAACTGAACGAGCCACAGAAACAGCCCAAAAGCTGCAAGTTTTTGCCCAACATAAAGCCATTGGTAAGCCCACTACAACCATCGTGGGTTAGGAGTCAGCACAGGAACAGCCCAAGAGAAGATGCAAGAAAGCCTCCAGCTGGGAGTGTGTGACAGGGGCAGAGACAAGACCCAGCTGGGGTGGATTAGGGACCACCAGCCCAGCTGCAGCCAGAGAAGGTGCTGTGGTTGGGATCCCAGGGCTGTAAACACATCTGCTTTTGGGGTCCCAGGCAGCAGCCCCTCCACAGCTTCAGTCACTGAGCTGATTCACAACAAAACCATAGGATCAGCTTTCTGTTTCTCCTCATTAACCAAGAGGCTGTTAATGTTCAAGGAAATATTAGTCCTTGCACAAGGGGGAGGACAGCAGTTAGCCCAGGGTTGATGATTTGCTAGTAGGGGTCATGTAGCCTCACCCACAAAGGTATTCTGCCATGATTTACCAATGTCCTTCATTTTATGAGACACCCCATGGAGTTTATGGGACAATTAACCCACATGCACGTATCACCAAGGGGAACAGGAACAGAAAAAGGTATTTATCTATTCTTACTGTCAATATTTGGTGAAACACAAGCAGTGACATGTTGCAAACTGGGCTGCTCCAGCTAGAACAGGGTATCAGGTATCACTGGGAAGAACTTGTTGCAGTTTTCTCTGGCAGCCTGGCGTTAACCACAGCGCTGGAGCCTTTGAAAGTGCTTTCCAGAATGCAGAGAGGGACAAGAGAACCTCAAAATCTGCAGCTACTTAGCCAGCAAACTTGAAAGTTTCAGTTCTCTGTCACCGCAGGCTTTTAAACAAGAAAAACAGATCGAGTTCTGGCGTGTTTTTCAACTTGTGTTAAACCGCTTAACCCTAAAAAGTAGCAACACTACGCATTGCTCTGAGCGAAGCGCAGCTGCAGCACAAAACAACAGCAGATTTTCTCGGCTCCTTCAGCATTAGTATCCCCCACCTTTTCAAGGGGTCACGGAATCACTGAGGTTGAAAAAGACCTCTCAGATCATCCAGTCCAATCATTAACCCGCCATTAAACCACATCCCCAAGCGCCATATCCACATCTCTTTTACATCCCTCCAGGGACGGTGACTCCACCGCTGCTCTGGGCAGCCTGTTCCAATCCCCCTTTCAGGGAAGAAGCTCTTCCTAAAATCCAATCCAAATCCTCTCTAGTGTGACTTGAGCCCGTCCCCTCTGTTCCTGGAATACACAACCCGCGTGATTTCTTTCACTCCTCAGCTGTTTTCTCTCACCACAACCCCTCCGCTGAACTCCGCATCCTCCCTCCCCAAGCCTCTCAAGGTCTAAAACTTCGCAGCTGAAGCAAACCCGGACGAAACAGCATCACAGGGCAATTAAATCAACCTCCCCGAGCACACCCGCCCCGTTTCTCGCCAGCCCCTCCCCGTGAACTCACGGGGGTCACTCCAATAGTTATTTTTTACCCTTTATTAAAATTTTCCAAGTGACTGAGCAATGGTTCGCACAAGCTCGCAGCCAATTTGCACAGATTATCGCCGCGGCGCTTCATTACCATCCGATTAGGGCTCGGGAAACGCGGGTTTTAAGGAGTTTTAAGCAGGAACATCTGGCGCCGCAGCTGCCGGCTAGGGAACATCCCCCCCGCAATCCCGCGGGGATCCAAGGCAAAACTTGAGAGCGAAAGAGACACCCACCCCTGCACCCACCATCAGCCCAGCAGGCAGGGGGTGCCCCCCAGCCCCCCGGTACTCACGCATGAGGGTGCTGAAGGCGCAGAGAGCCAGCAGCGCCTGCAGCAGCACCCCGAAGCGCCCCAGCAGCGCGCCGCTGCCACAGCCGTGCGCCGGCCGGGGGGACATGGTACCGCGGCAGGGATGCGCTGCCCTGGGATGCACAGGGATGGGATGCAGAGGAGAGCAGGAAACTTTCCCAGCCCGCCCCCCAACAGCGCACAAAGCCGGCCCCGGCCCGCCCCCCGGCCAGCCCCGCCCGCGGCAGCGCTCGGGGCGGGGAGAGGGATGGGGATGGGGATGAGGATAGAGATGAGGATAGGGGTAGGGATGAGCATGAGCATGAGCATGGGGACGAGGATGCAGCTGGAGATGGATGGGGATGAGGAGAGGGATGAGCATGGGGACGAGGATGCAGCTGGAGATGGATGGGGATGAGGAAAGGGACAAGGATGTAGTTGGAGAGGGGGACAGATCTGGAGATGGATGGGGATGAGGAAAGGGAGGAGGATGTAGTTGGAGAGGGGGACAGAGTGGGAGATGGATGGGGATGAGGAGAGGGATGAGCATGGGGATGAGGATGCAGCTGGAGATGGGGATGGAGGTGGAGATGGATGGGGATGAGGAAAGGGACAAGGATGTAACTGGAGAAGGGGACAGAGTTGGAGATGGATGGGGATGAGAATAAGGATGAGCATGAGGATGAGGATGCAGTTGGAGATGAGGACAGAGTTGGAGATGGATTTGGAGATGGGGACAGGATGAGGATGAGGATGGAGATGGGGATGGGTTTGGGGTGGTGATGGAGACAGGAACGGGAATCAAGATGTTCGTAAGGATGGGTGAGGTGAAAGGAGCTGGAGATGCAGTGGGGACAGAGATGGAGACAGGCAGGGATGGGGTTGGGGATGAGGATGGAGATGGAAATGGAGATGGAGATTGAAATGGGGATGGAGAGAGAGATGGAAATGGGAGTGGGGATGGAGACAGGAAGGCAGATGAAGATGTGGATAGGGATGGGGATGTGGAAGGGATTGGAGATGGGGATACAGTGGGGACAGAGATGAACACAGAGACAGGCATGAGGATGGAAAGGGGGATGCAGAAGGGATTAGAGATATGGATAGGACAGATGAGGATAGGGACAAAAATAGATATGGAAACAGGGTGGGAAGGGGGATGAGCATTGGGATAATGGTGGGGATGGGGACAGGAATGGGGATGTAGATGAGACTGGGGATTGGGATGAAGATGGGGATGGAGATAAAGATTGGGACAGGGATGGAAGCAGATATGGAGACAGAGATAGAGGTGGGGATGTAGATGAGAATGGACACAGGGATGGAGGCAGAAGTGACGATGGAGATGAGGATGGGTGGTCCTGGTGGGAACTGGGCCATTAGATTGGAGAAGAGGAGACTGAGGGAAGATCTCATTGCAATCTGCAACATCCTTGGGAAGAGGAGGGGCAGGCACTGATCTCTTCTCTGTGGTGATCAGTGATAGAACCCAAGGGAATGGCCTGAAGTTGCGTCAGGGGAGGTTTAAATTGGAGATTAGAAAAAGGTTCTTCATCCAGAAGGTCGTTGGGCACTGAACAGGTTTGGTCCCAGCACCAAGGCTAACCGAGTTCAAGCAGCATTTGAATGGTACTCCGAGGCACATAGTGTCTACTGGTGATTGTTCTGTGCAGGGCCAGAAGTTGGACTTGATGATCCTTGTGGGCCCTTCCAATCCAGCATATCCTGTGATTCTATGATACTGTGCTGAGGTTTGGAGTGCTGGGCTAGTCCTGGTGAGACAGGGCTGCTGGGCTGGGCTAATCCTGGTGAGACAGGGGTGCTGGGCTGGGGAGAGTGGATATGAGATGCTGGGCTGAGGGAGTCCCTGAAGTGTTTCAGGTGCCAGGATGGAGGGATCCTGGCACAGTTTCGGTTGCCCTGGCTGGAGACGAAACCAAGCATTTGGGATGCTTGGTTAGGGAGTGTTGAGTGTTGATCTTTCTTGAGTCTGGGGTGGCAGGTTGAGGGGTTCTGGCAGGAATGGGGGTGCTGGGTTTGGGAGGTCACAGTGGGTTTAGAGTACAGAGGTCCTGGTGGGTTTGGGGGTACCAGACTGGAGAGGGTCTCAGAAGGGTTTAGAGTGCTGTGTTGGGGGGAGCCCTAGTGGGGTTTTGGGTCTGCTGGTGGGGTCGGGTTCTCAAACTGCCTCAACCTGTGTTTTTGCTACTCTGTGTAATGTTGCTCCCACCCCTCTTTACAATTTCCTCCCCAGAGAGCAGGTTTCATTTTTTCTCTCTGTTCATTGTACTTGAGGCCACCTTTAGGGAGCACAGCGGTCTCACACTGGAGTTTCCCTCTCTGATTTTGAGGGGTGGGAGCTTGTGTTTAGTTACAAAACCAGAGAGGCTGCAAATCTCATCATATCACGTGACTCTGAGCCATGGCCTTAAAAACAGTGGTAAATGTTATGAGACAAGAAAATCACAGGAGCTGGCCTGTTTCCCAAGTAGGTCTGGTTTACAACACAGGGGGAATTGGGAATCCCCTGTTCTGGGAAGGTCATTAGCGCCAGGCAGTTTGGATTGAAGGCTTGTTCCTCAATTTGTTCCTGAATTTCCCCAGCCCCTCAGCTGAGCCAACATATCCCTTGGTAGCAATGTGCCGACTCCACATCACTGAAATAACCCTTGTAAAAAACAGTCCCTCACTTTTTTTCAAGTCTGAATTGAATTTTGGGTTGATAGATGTTCATTTACCTCACTGACTTTAATCGTGGTTTAATCACGAGTTCAGTCAGGAAGGTGGAAGTTTCATCTCACTAATTCATTTTCAGCTGATTTTGTATGTGCAATTGTTAGTTTCATAAAAAGGTTCATTCCCCTGAGTTGGTAAATCTGATTGTGTTTTGCAGTCAGTTGCCTTTATATTAAATTCTAAATCTAATATTAAAGCTGATACTCTTACATAAACCACTTGAACACACTGCACGTGGAAGTATCTATTAAGCAAATACACATCTTAACACAGATTTACTAGGCTCTAACTTTTTGCATTTTCTCAGATTTCCTAGGCTGCTGCTAAAGAACCATTTTCAAGAATTGCTGGATGATAATTTTTCTCCTGGGAACTGCCTTGGACTCTATTTGCCCAGGAACAGCACAGCAATTGGTGGAAATAAAGGGGGAAAAAAAGACACTTAAACAAGACTGATACTTCTTAAACAAAATTTCAGTTTCTATGAATAACTTGCAAATTATGTCTAAGAGATTGTATCTGTGATGCATCAGGAACCTGCCCAAAAGAACAGTTTTCCAAAGGCTCCCTCTGAGCCAGTGCTGCTTCCTCCCCTTTCTTCTAGCCCAATTAATGGTGACTTCTTCCAGCTGCTTTATCAGCACGACAAAGTTGTCTGAGGCCTTTTTTTCAAGTGCTGATAGGTTTACAGAGCCTCACATGTGTGAGAACACTCAGGCTGTAAGAGGGCAATAAACAGGACCCCCTCAACTTCACTGCCTTACAGGAAGAGGGAGATATCCTGTTCCACACTCCTCCGTGAAACCACAGCTTGGTTTTCTCAAAAGCATGATTTGCACTTCAAAATATTTGGATTTTCTGAACCTATGCAAGAGGTCCTTAGGGCTCAGCTGTATCCGAGGTGGAGTCTAGGGGCACTGGCTACTAAATTCTTCTTTATTATTTTGGCAATAGAGATGCCCCACAACTGGCTCCCTGCTTTTTTCCCCCAGGGTTTTCCATCTCTTTTCAGGTGTGCAGAGGGACACTGGATCCTGTTTATACCCAATATCATTCAAAAAGTGGCTGTGAACAGAGCAAGCTACAGCCACCAGGGCAGCTAAACCCACATCCTACATCAGTGCCCCCAGCTGCCACAGCTCAACCAGTTCTTTTCCTTAGGGAAATTTTCCTTTGGGGCTATGGGTTTTAGCCTGAGTTCATGCAAAGCTGTTTTCCAAGGAGGAAAGTTCAGAGTGAATGTGCACCCTCATCTCTTCAGGGTAGGGACCTCCAAAGCTCTATGATGGTAGGTTGTTCAGGCTGGAGTAGAGAAGGTTCTGGGGAGGTTTTAGAGCCCTTCCAGTGTCTGAAGGGGCTCCAAGAGAGCTGGAGAGAGATTTCTGAGAAGCACCTGGAGTGACAGGGCAAGAGGGTTCAGTCTGACAGAGAACAGGGTTAGATTGGATATTAGGAAGACATCCTTCTCTGAGAGTGGGCAGGCCCTGGCATAGATTGCCCAGAGAAGCTGTGGCTGCTCCATCCCTGGAAGTGTTCAGGGTCAGCTTGGACAGGGCTTGGAGCAACCTGGACTAGTGGAAGATGTCCCTGCCCATGGCAGGAGGTTTGGGATTAGATGATCTTCAAGGTCCCTGCTAACCCAAACCATTCTATATTTCTGTGATTTGAAAAACACACAGCAAAATAAGAAAAACAAACCAAGTAAGCACTTATGCAAGAAGTAGAATTTAATAAAGGAATCATTAGAGGAAAAAAATACCTAAGAGAAATGAATGTAAAAATCAGAAAAGCCAAGATAGCAAATCAATTTCAAGTGATAAAGGATGTAAAAACCAATCCAGGCCATTTATGAGGACAAGAGAAAAATGAAGGATCGAATAAGTCCATGAATTTTCTATATGAATAAAGCAATATAATATTCCCCCATCTAAAATAGAATGAGAAACCAAATAATGGAAATCACAGAATACCTGCTTCTTTTTTTTCACCCTCCAGAAAAGAATTAGCAAATATAATTAACTTAAAACAACCAGAGCAGAAATAGTGCAGGGCAAGAACAGGTTAAAAGGTGAGACGAGTCAAGGCTGATGTAATCAGGGGTCTGAAGGAACCTAAGCAAGAGTAGCTGTGAAGTAGGCAGAGTAAAGCCTGGCTCCTCAGGGTTTATCACAGCAGGACTGGAGAGGAGCAAACGCTGTGGCTGGCTTCGAGAAGAAGGGGAATGGGAATGGGAATGGGAATCAGAGATCCACCAGCTTTATTCCAGTAACCAGGAAGATAGCGTTAGAAAGTATCAAACAATCAATTTATAAGCACCTAGAAGATAATAAGGGAACAGAACCCAGCCAATGTGGATTTGACAAGAATAAATCATGTCCAAGTGAGTTTTATTTTCTAGCCTGAGAGGATGAGTGGGTGTATCTTGACTTGGGGAAGGTTTGTCTTGCTGTTCCAGTAAATAACAAGGAGGTTTACAGCTCCCATGAGCTCTGCAGGAGCACCACCTCCAGAAAAAACCCCACCAGCCACCCCAAAATATTTTTGCTGCTGCATCAAACATCAATGTGGCTCTGGGGTGGGCATCTGTAATTAGTTAAGGTAAATTAACCCTTAGGATGTGGTCAGGGATATCAAGATAGAAGAGTCTGCAAACATTTACAAGAATTAGAAATTATTTCACTAAACGGAAGGGATGGTTTCAAAGTGAACAGAATGAAATGTAATGAGTCGTAGGGAAGAAAGGAGGCAGAAAGTGGCGTATCTGGCTGCAAAGAGAATCACAGGATGTAAAAGGGCTGCAGGCAAAATATGAGTTGATAGGAAAAACAGTGTTGCAATGAAGCACATCCTGTTCTGGGAAGTGATCTGGAGTGTTTTATAGCAAATTTGGAGTAGTTGCTGGGCTCAGCCTGGTTTTGGTATTGCACAAAGATGTATAAATGCTGGAGTCTGGAGAAAGGCAAGAAGAATGATGAGCATTTGAGAAAATAGGAATTAGAAACTAAATGGGATATGTTTTTCCCCCAGAAAAACTTGCAGGATTAATAGGTGTGATTGGATGAACAGGGTTTGTGGCAAAACTGTGTAGTACAGTTATAAAAAGTTATTAAAATTACTAGAACTCTTCTGGCTTGAAAAGACAAAAAGTGAAATAATAATAAAAAAATAAAATCGTTCTGGAGCACTGGGAATTGTCCAGCCCGTTGCAATGGCTCATGACAAGTGTCTGCATGTCAGTCCTTTCCCATGTGCATCCAGCTGGGATGTCAGATACACAACACAGGTACCTGCTTACACCAAGCAGCCTGTGCTGTGGCTGGGCTCTGATTTCCAAACACACCCCGGGGAGGACACGTTTTTTCAAGGCTTCCTCTCTTCAAGGGCACTTAGCTGTGAAAAGCTGCTGGCTTGGGATCAGCCAGGATACTCAGCACAGGGCCAGGGACTCCAGCTTGGTTCCATTTTCTGCTCCTGGCATGGAGCTGAGAAGGAAATAAGAGTGCAGGAGAGGGTATTTCCCTCCATGACCAGAGCCCCACTGGTTTATTTTGGCTTTTTTTTTTTAAGTCTACTACTTTTTGTAATGTTGCGATGGCCTTGGATGACCTTAGTGCAGGCCTGGTACAGTCACAGGATGAAAAATCCAGTCCCAAGTTAATCTTGGCTGGAATCAACCTCACCTGGCTCTTGGTGTCCCCTTTTGAGATATTTCTTGTCTCCTTTCACAGCCAGTTTAGAGAAATAACCTCTTTCAGGACATCTTCCCCTGACCCATCGTGGTCAGCTCTCAGATGAACTAAGTCCTCTCCAGCTGCAGGAAGTTCAGCCACAACCACGTGTCAGAAAAAAAGTCACAAACACATGAATGTCCATTTTTTTATAGCAACACAATGTTGTTTTCTTCAATTCACTTGCCCTCAAAGCACTCAGGTGTTTTGTGCCCCCAGAGCCCCCCAGCATGAATGGTGGGGATGAGGAGAGGGCAGTGGCAGGTCTGCATATGGTTATTGTGGCAAGTTGGTGGGGGACACATGAAAATACCTTCTCCAGGGTGATGCTCATGTAAGTTATTCATCTGGTTTTATTTCACATCTGATGAAGAAATTGCTTCTGAAAACAAGATCGCTTGAGAAAATTTCTTTAACTGATACTTGGAACAGGTTTTATTCATGCTACCAGCAGCAATGATCCCTGCTGATTAAATAGTAGTTACACCTTATTCTTGCTGAATTACCCATTTTTACAAGGCCTGGCACATTTAACAATCGGTTCCAGGTTACATTTATAAGCAAGAGGCCAACACCAATTTTTTTATCAGTCAGGACTTTGTACTGCAGGATACTCCAAGGAGTAATTGTCAAGGTAATTCTTTTCTGCTTCAGTAAGTGCTTTAGCTGTGATTTTATGAGGTGTTCAATGTCTCATTCTGAATGAATGGGAATATTTTCCCATTTTACAGGGCCTGTGGCATTGCTGGCTGGCTGTGTTTGGCTTGGAGCTGAGGCTCAAACATCACTTGCCCCACTCACCCTTGCCATGTATGCCAGAGGGGCAGGGGACAGTGGTTTTCAGGTGTGTGCCCAGCTGTGTTGAAAGGCAGAAAGAGGCAGGTTTCAGCTTCCCTTTTCCCCTTCCCTCGAGCAGAAACCTCTCAGATGTGCAAACCAGCCCTTTGAACTAATCCCACCCACTCTGCATGGCCCCTCACCTATGACTGGAGGCAAAAGTGGAAAGTCCTATAACAGCAGAGAGGAAACTCTCACAGGTCCCACCATCCCTTTGGGATGATGTCTGTGCTTCAAAGTTGACTCTCTCTCGGTCATATACCACTCTACATCCCTACAGAGAGGAGGGTATTCCTGCCCATGGCATGGGGGTTGGAATGAGATCATCTTTAAGGTCTCTTCCAACCCAAACTATTCTACGGTTCCATGATTCACATTTTGGGGAAACCTTGTAGCCCATGGATCACAATTTGTCCATAACAGCAGCAAGGGAGATGAGTTTTCTCGAAACACCAGAGCAGATGATTTGCTTTTGCCTGATTTTCTCCTGTATTGCAGAGCTTGGAGCTGGCCCAGGGGGGGCAGCAGCCCTTCAGGCAATTGCCAACAGGGTTTACCAACTGGATTTGCTGTCCTTTTAACTCAGATCCCTTTGCTGATCTTGTGTGTAGAGCAACTTCTAAAAAAGTTTAAGCTGGCACAATTTATGAGCGCTCATAAATTCACAGTGCAGTGCTGGGAACAGAGGCAGGGACTTTTTAAACCAACTTTGCCACCAAAATAGAAGTATCCTCTATATCTGTGCTCCAACAGATGACAAGAGAAAGCCAAACGGGGTGTCTAACTGGAGTAAAAGCACCTAAGCATACCCAGAGGCATCCCTAGAACACCTGAGCAGTCTCATTTTGGTAGGACATTTAATTATTATTTGTGATAATTCAATGCCAGGAAGCATCACCTGAGATCAGAGTTCCCTCATGGTTGAGGTGCTAGAATTTTAGACCTAAAATGTGATGTCTGTGGGGACAAGATTATACTGAGGATTGTGACTCTTTGGATAAGAATAGGACTCGTTTAAAGGCTCAAAAAGTGCTTTTCAGATCAATTTCTTAAAAACTAAATATCCTTCTCAAACTGTAAAAGAATAATTAGAGCACACTTTCAGCTTCTCTCTGTACCTCCTGGCATGGGGATGAATTTTGGGAGCATAGTGCATTCAGATTCATCGCTGGGCCCCATCTCTTTTAAGAATGGGGTGTCAAGATACAAGTTCCTTCAAGCTTAAGACAGTGTTTAAATTTGAGTTGAGACTTGACCAGAACCCCCTTGATCTGAACTAAAACTGGGTAGATTTAAGTTGGCATTAGGACACCTTTTCCAGGACTAAGGTTAGTTAAGAGATGCAAAAAGTTATTGAGAACAGAGAAAGAAATTCTGCCATTGGAGGATTTTAAGATCATCCATCCTTTTAGAATCATAGAATCGTTTAGGTTGGAAAAGACCTCTAAGCTCATCAAGTCCAACTGTTAATTGAGTCCAATCAATAGTCTTCTCTCAGGGATAGCTGTGTAATCCCCACCTGAGGTGGGAGGATGGATAAGCTGATATCCTAAATTCTTCATGAACTGCATTTTCTGGACTGCCACGCTTCTTTTTGCCAGCCTGTATCTCCAGCCTGTCCCTGTGATGCATCACTGATTATTGGACAGATAGGCAGTGTCCTAATTCTGTGCTTTTGGAGATCTCACTCCTCTGAATACCCCTTCACTTCAGGGGAATCAGACTCCTCCTCAGGAAAAATAAAAAAATAGGTAAAGAGAAAAAAATCCAATCAAATACGGTTTTAGTTTTTAGAGCTCTTCTGTCTCTCTGGCAGACCTGAGACTGCCTCTGGGAAAAGGAAGCCTTTTTCTCTGCAGGGCCATGGGTTTGGATGAATCCTTTCAGATCTTTAGCTGGATGTCAGAATCTGAAATACTGGGTAACAATTTATGCAAAAAGATCAGTTAGGAAATGCAGACCTACCCAACTGAAGAAATGTTAAATATTCACAAAATTCACATAGCATGAACCAGAGAGGACCTTGATTATTTTCCCCTGAGTTCTGTCGCTCATGAAGATCCTTGAAATAAAATGCTAATTTGCCAGGACCTGGTGAATATTCACTGCTCCCAAGCTTTTCTCCATTAGCAATGGAAAACCACAGGTACCTTCACAAGCCATCCTTGATGTTTTAGAAATGTTGTAGCTAAGACATCGTTTCTACTTCCTTTAATGCATTTTTTACAGCTGCAGCAGAGCTTTTATTTTGATTCAGGCTGCAAACAGTCATCCAGTTACCTCTCTTGGGATGTTTCCAAAACAACACATGCTACCTGACCTTCTGGAGGACTGTTTCACGTTTACTGGGCAGTCTCAGGTGCAGAACTACAGGTCAGGAGAATGATGTAACTTTACAGGTACCAAAAAGCTTTCAGAAAGGAACTTGATCCTTTGGATAAGTTTGACTTGAATTAATGTGGGAAAAGGGGTGTTAATAGTGTTTGGATTAGAAATGATGCAACAAGTACTGCAACAAATAAGCCTTCTTAAGATTCAGGAAGAAGCCAGACTTCAGCCTAGAAACCTCAGTAAAATCTGTGCTGCCTGCAGTGTTTCTTCCCAAGGATTGCTAAAGAAACCCCAACAACTGTCTTAAAACTGTTGGTTTTTTACTCTTCTGGTTGGTGTCTGATGAGAAACATGGACAAACTTCCTTCAGGGTAAAAGTCAACTGTGGAAACTGCCAAGTCACTGGTAGCCATAGAAGAGGCCCATAATGATGCTGTTAGATATTAGATGGAGGAGACATTAAAGCAATGAGAGTTCTGTTACTTTCCTTGGCATCCTTAGGATCCTATCCTGGAAACCACACAATGTGAGACCCAGCCCAGTTTTTAGGTTTAATCCCTTCTTAGTGACTTTATCTGTTTAAGCAAGAATCAAAAGTCACAAAGGGTGGAATTGCCTAATTCTCCTGTGACAGGTAACTTCAAATCTGGTGGTGGTTAGCATAACATTTTGCTCTAAAATATACATTTTATTTAAAATAATAACTTTTCTGTTATTATTTTTGTTATTCATTATGATATCCAGTGGTTTTCCAAAGCAATGAACACAGTGATGAGGTTACTTAGGTTAGCCCTGTGGTTTTGAATTCAGGAGGGATCTTTTTCCTGGCTCCAGCTGGCGTTAGATCAGATCTGTAAATCCCACCCTTAGATGAGATCTGACACAAAACAATCTCAGTTGAAAGAGTCCCTTTACTGGAGATGTGTTTTCACATTTTAGTTCCCAAACACTGGATCCATGCCACAAATAGCCAACATACAACTTCTTTTTAAGCAGAAATATTACAGCATAAATCTGTACACATACTGAGCTCACCATTTCCTTCAGTTGTGGAGGGGAGGCTGTTGCTGCAGGACCTTGGGTAAGGTCTGCAGCATTGCTTTTGGGCAGTTTAAGGTCTCTGGGATGTAGCCCTGCAGCCAAAACTGGCTTTCTAGGCTTTCTCAAATTGTGTCTCCTCAGCCCATGCCTGAATTTAGCATCTGGAAGGATCCTTAAAGCTATTTACAGGGGAGCCCCAGTGCCCAGGTGAGCACAGCTTGCAGACCAGGCTGTATTTCTGTCTCTGATGCCAAACTCAGCACTGTGTGGATACAAAGCTGTGTGGAATGCCTCGCAGCTGTATCCCAGAGAAGCTGTATCCCAGAGGAGTCAAGGCTCTTTACTGCATTTCCATCTTTACAAGGAGAAAAGAAAAACCTTTGAAAGAGCAGGACAGCAGCTGTTACAGATGATCCATCCCACCCCACAGTCCTGCTCTTGCTTTCCATAACTGGAATGGGCAAGACACTGACAGGGGATTCAAATTAATCCTTGTCTAATCTAAATTACTCTCTTGGGCTTCCTCCAGTCAATGGGAAGCCTCTTCTGTGTACCAATTCATCACCCTCCTGACCTTAGGGAGGGTGAATGGCTTAGACAAGATGCCTCATCCAATCACAGAACCATGCAATGCTGTGGTTTGGAAGACACCTTAAAGACCATCTAGTTCTAAGCCCCCTGCCTTCGACTAGACTAGACCAGGTTTCTTGGAGCTCCATCTAACCTGATTCCTTCACTGAAATGGAGGTCAGGCATTGGGACAGGCTTCCCAGGAAAGAGGTGGAGTCACCAACCCTGGAAGTGTGTGAATGTGGCACTTGGGGATGTGTTTAGTGCTGAACGTGGTGGTGCTGGGTTCATGGTTGGGCTCAGTGATCTTGGAGGTCTTTTCCAACCTGAAGGATTCCATGATCATATGAACATAACATAGCAGAAAGTTCTTTTTGGGACAAAAGCTGTTAGAAAATTGATTTACAGGGTGATTTAAAAATGCCCAGTATATGTTTGAGACAAGGTCGAGTCTTGAAAAGTTTTTCTGACAGTGTTGCACCAGTGAAGGGATGAAGTTTTACAACTGCCTTCCTCTGGTACATGCAGTTGAAAACAAGGTTTTAGCTGGCCTAAATTTTACTCATTGTTCCAGAGTAGTAACTTCACAGCTGGAAAACTAATTTTTGCAAGGATATCTGTGCCTACTGACTTTTGCCATCTCTTCCACACAAGTCCTGCTGAGATCTTAACTTTTGGCATAGTTCAAAGCAGGGGGCCCAAACCTGAGACTTTTCCTCTTTGCCTGGGAGGAATAGGTTTGTACCATTCAATAAGAAATTGTTTTTAATTCAACACTTGTTTCAGACTGACCGTAGAGGTTGTTTCTACTTTCTTCTACTGTTTTTTTTTTTTTTTTTTTCTATTTCCAGTCTGGCCCTAATAAAAAGCTGCTGTTGTAGCAGGCAACCTGTTGGGTTAGTGCTAATGTAGGACATATGTTTTTGTCTTCCTCATATCTTCACTTCTGCATGTTACAGGTGAAACAAAAACCTCTGAATGCCCAGGGATTTCCAAAGGCCAGAAGACATCTGCTTGCTATCACAAGTTGACATAGAGGTGAAATAACATTAGTCAGAGAGGTTTAGAACTGATCGAAATTTCTGAAATTAGACATAAATGGTGCTTTGCTGAAGAATTAAGAAGGGATGAAAAAACTGAAACATAGAGAATAATAAGGCAGGGACACCCAAACCAGCCTGGTTACAGGAACCAGTCTTGCTGTAGCAGGGAGAAATGCCCATGTGGACTCATTTTCCTCCGCTTCTAACAGGGAACATATTACAGGAGCTTTATCGTTTCCAGATAGATATGTCTGCAGCAGGATTCAAGGCCAGGCTGGACAGGGCTTGGAGCAACCTGGTGCAGTGGAAGATGCCTCTGTCCATGTCAGGTGGTTGGAACTGGATGGTCTTTAAGGTCCCTTCCAACTCAAACCATTCTGTGAGTCTGTGGAGGCAAGCATGAATTTGGAACCCCTACCAAACCAAAGAGGTGAAGTGGGGAGTGGTGGATTAGGAACCTAATGCACGAAAAAGAGAGATGTGCCAGCAGAAATAAGTCCCACACGTACATCTGGGTGGCACAGGTGTCACCCTTCCTGGGGAAGCCAGCACAGTCACCTCCAAGAAAGATGCGAAGTGAGTTTGTCTCTCCAATAAAACTGGTATTTTCACTCTCCATGAATAGAGTGTGCTGTTCACTCGCTGTGTCTATACTGATCTTCGCAAGAAAATATCCCATTTTTTTCAGCAGGGTCCTATTGGCTAAGGCAAAAAAAATTCCGGAAATCATTTAGTTCTTCAGAAAGTGTGGGAGTGCTTGTCCCTGCTGCTGTCACTTCCCATCCATCCCTTTTATCAAAGCACTCTCTTCCAGCAAGATCTTCTCAACAGCACACAATAAAATTGATTCATTACTCATTTTCTCCTTATTATCTTTGAATTGCTCCAGCTCTTGATACCACTTAAAGTGGACATTAGCTCTTCATAACCAGTGTGGGAATGCTTTTTCTCCAAGCTTTCATTACATATATTTTCATTTAGTCTCATTACAGCGTGTGTCTTTCTCATGAACTTCTTATAATGCCTTTATACAAGTTTGTATATATTATATGAGTAGACTTCCATGGTAAGGAATGAGAACACAAATGGATTTCTTGGAAAAGCTGGCCCAGGTGCTCTGGGGGTGTAAATGAGAAGTATTTAGTGCTAGAAAGTGATTCTATTTACAGGAGTTGGCTCTCAAGCTCTCCAGGATAAAAAAAGGCTGAAATCACTAAGAGTGAAACTCAAGTTTAGTGCTCATCTTTGACATGAAAGCAAAATGGATTAAACTCCAGGAGGAGCAAGATTTTCTGTTTATAATCAGCCTTGAAAAATGGAGGTAGGAGTTGAGTGCTTTTCTTTGGGGTAGGAGGCAGAATTATTTGAACTTCTCCGTGCTTTGGGAAGGATTACAGCCACAGTGAATTTAAGGTAGTTTTGCAGACTTTGATTTGTCTTCTAGGAGGAAAACCCTTCCCAGTTACCACCCTCATTTAGGGTTTAATTCAAAGAAGTTCATAGCACTGTGTGTCCACTGCAGCAAAACTCATTAGTACCTGCTTAATTTTGTCATGTGAGTAGCGATCCTGTGGGGAATGTCTGCTCCCTACTGGAATCTGTGGGACCAGGGTTTCTTCTTGGATTTGGGACTCTTCTCACCTGAAGCCCCAGACTAAGGGGCTTCACAGGCTTCTTCACAGGTGGCTTCAGTCCTGGGAGACATTTTTCTTTCCACTCAGACAGGGCACAACTGGAGTGAACACTCATACATGGGAGTTAGGAAGCCTCAAGCATAGAAAAAATATTCGCTACATACCCTGGAGGGAGACCAGTGTCTTATCCAGGTCCCTGCAGGGATTATCTCCCCTTATTACACAGGGGATTAATACTTCAGATGCAGTTATCTCCATATATCCTAGCTCAGCCAGATGAACACAACCTTAAACATTTTACAGCATCAGATTTCTCTTTAGTTAAAGGAGCCCTTTGTTTCACTGTAGCTTTAAAAGTCTTATTTATCATTAAATTCTTTAGAAGTCTCTGAGGAAAGTAATTTCCTGCTCCTGGTTTTACTCAGTCTTTGGATCTCCTATCTCTTGTCACCTGTAACAAAGTGTTGTAGGAAGGAGCTGTGCTGTATTGCTTTCATGTTCTCCATCAGCTCTGATATGGATGGTTGTTATAAAACTTCATACATAATATATGCCATGTCTTAAAGCAGGCCTGTAGACGACTGTACAGCTGTAAAGGTTTCTTAACTCAACTTGCCTCGAGCTACCAGCTATAAAAAGGCATTTAAGGAGATTAGCATTAAAACTACCTGGTGAGATGAAAAATGGGGAGGCAGAATGGCCTAATGATGGATCCTTGGGCTGTGACCAGTCACGTGGGAAAGTCATCTTTCTGTGCCTCCAACCTGCAAGTGCTATTGATAATCATTTTTGGGACATTGTTCTGTAATCACATGGTTTGCCCTCACAAGGGCCACCTCTCCAAGCTCACACAGGGAGGATTTTCCAAGCAGTCCAAAGGAAATGCTGACCCTCTCCCACTGGGTCTGAGTTTTCTCTGGCTCCTTTGAAAATGCTGCCTTTGCTGTGCGAATGCCTTTGAATGACTTTGCATGCTGAGCGTTTTGCCTTTTTTCTGTAGCAAAGCTGGAGAAAAGCCTTTGGAGCCTGTTCTGCCAGGAAGTTCAGTCCCATCCGTGTCAGGAAAGCTACTTCCAGTGGCTTGAGTTTTTGAAAATTTGAAATGAAAGTCAAGTGCATTTTGAAGCTTTTCATGAGGAAAATTAAATTTCTTTCCTACCACGACACCTGTTGTTACTCAGCAGAGGAGGAACGTGAATCCTCTGCCCTGTGCTGGCACATTGATCGAGTCAGGATCTGTGTCCATGGTCGTGGATCACTGTTCCCATCTTATCACTGGGCTGGGCACAAATCATAATATAGGAATTGAAGAAGATAAAAGTTATAGAGTCACAGAAAGGTTTGAGTTGGAAGGGACCTTAAAGATCATTTAGCTCCCACTCTACCTGGTAGATACCTGGTCAGTGCAGCCAGTCAAGTACCAAGAGCAGCTCAACCCCTAAGTTTGATATCTGCATTTGGTCAGCTGTGTTGTCCAGATCCCACCAACCATCTGGCTGCTGGATCTCTACTGACTTTGAACTTGAACACCTGGGGTAGGATTTGGTGACTTGAACTAGAAGACTTTTCAGGAGATACGGCAGAAGACAAGTCAGGTGTCCAACTCTTTCAGAGCAGTAGCTGGAGGACAGGTGGGATGCCCTAAGACAAATCAAACAGCACTGCACATCTCCATTTCAACATTTGACTCCATCTCCTGGCCCACATGGAAATGCCTACATTGGTGAAACCTCGATTCATGTGTTCTGATCTTGAGCTGCATTCCAGGCACTTCATCAAGTTAATTATTCAGGCCAGTCAATGGGTGCAGACAGGCAGTGCAGAATGACCCCTCCACAGGCAGCATCTCCTCCTCTCCCTCACTGCCTGCTCTGCCTTGCTCTCCATGTTTTCTTAGGCCAGTTGGGGCTGGTCATGCTAAGGGAAAAAGACTTTTTCACACGTTAGAAATATGGGAAGCTTGGTTGCTGCTTACCACAGAATTATGCTGGGAGAAACCTTGTTAAAAGGCACCACTGCAGGCACTGGCAGGGTTTGTAGGTGCACTTCTTGTAAAGCCAAGAAGGAGTCAAGAGCACTGGCTGTAAAACCTGTGTTGTACTGATGGGGGGAGGTGAACCCACCTAAAAATACCTTTCAAGATCATCCATTGATGTGTCCCAATTATGTGACAGTGACACTGCACTTGCCAGTTTAAGAAGGCATTGTCACAAGAGCTTTCATCCTTGACACTACTTTTCAAACAGATAATATTTTCCCTTTCTTGGCACCTCTTCCAAAGCCCCTCTTAGCTACAGCTCCCAGTTTTCACTCTTTGTTTATGCTAATGAGTTGCCTTTTGTGGATCCTGGATAAATAGGATATTTCACAGACAGAAACATAATTAATTGACTGTAATAATGATTTGTTTATCTAAATAGTACTTTAAATCCAATGCTTGTCAGCAGGCAGCTCCTCTTGACAGGACTGTGCAACATTCTTTTGTATATAAGGAGGCAAGTTAAAGTATATTGACATGAGGCTAAGAAGACTGGTCAGGGTAAAACCTTCTCTCATTTTACCTTATGAAATTGTAGATGTGAACAAAAAAGCAAAAGTTGTTTGCACTGAGCAAACAAAAATGTGTTTTGTCCTGTGTAAAGAGTTGTGTTCCTTTACACAAAAATTTTTTCAGAGTGCCAAAATCTATTCTTTCCTCAAAGCACAATGTCAAGAAGGTGGATCCCTCCCATGGGATCCTGGCAGAATCTCCTACAGGGTCTTGAGGTTGAGCTTGCTGGGATAGAGTTGGAGAATCATGTAGGACTGAGGGGAGCAAATTCATCCTCAGTCACACTGCATATAAAGGGAAATCCTTCAGGTGACCCTGGAATGCACCCAGTTTTCATCTCACAAGGAACAGCTTGGCTAAATCCAAAAGAAAATCTGGGAGACGATATTTATGGTATGAAGCTGGTCAATATTTATGGCAGGAACAAGTTGGGAAAGTAGGTTTTTTCACATTATAGCTGAGCCCACAGAAAAGTAGGCCTAACATGAATGTCAGAAGCTGCTACTGCTCTGCTCCCTTGGCTTCAAGGCACAATCTAGATGTCTAGATGTGCCCACTGGAAAATACCTGGAAAACAGCCTTGTCCAGAGATCCCACTGTAAATCCTGGCCTCCAGCAGTGGCAATTTACACAATCAAAAGGGAAGTAGCAATGAGGTTGAATTGAATAAAATCTTTGTCTTTCTAAATGCCATCAGCTCTCACTGACCACATCCCTTGGCCTGTTTTAGGGTATCAGATCAGTGCCACCATCCTAATTGGAGTGGTTGACTCAGATGATACAGCTGGGTGTCTGTTCTTCTCCTGGCACTGTGGGCTTTGTCAGAGCATGTCTGCACACAGTGAAAATCCATCTTTTTTAAAAACATGATCCTTCCAGGCTCTACATGCAGATTATGTAAGAGTACAGCCCTTATCGTGCCCACTGGGATCCAGCAAAACCCAAGACACTGTTCACTAAGGGAATACTCAGGAAAGAATCCTGTGTTTTGGGGCTGAAGTTTTGTCTCATTCTCTTTACAGGAATTTGTGAGCAGCCAGGCTGGGTATTGTGGATTTTCACCCTCTCTACATGTGGCAGAAACTACAATTTTTTCCAAGCTTGAATTTTTTGGGGGGTTTGGCTGCAACTCTGTGACAGATGTAGGAGCTGAATCTCTGCAAGATTTCAGGGTGGGTGTGAATTTCAAACTGACCAGATCCTGCTGTGGGGCCAAATCTTATTAAGACTCCATACAAGCCTTGAGGTGTCTGGAGGTAACCAGACATGTCCTGGGCAGCCTTACTGAGAGTCCAAAAGTGGAGCAAAGGCTATCAATGTCATGATAAAACTAAGGACTTTGAGGAACTGCCTTGAACAAATATTCTTTCCTAGAACATGAGATCCTCGGGCCATGTCCACATCTGGTTGCAAAATTTTGGGTTTCTTAAAAGTGCTTCTACATTCCTAAAACCTGTTGTTCACAACAGAAAATTAGAGAAGGATTTAAATTGTTAAATATGTTTGTGGGCCTGGCTTTTAATTCACCCAGATTTCAGTTTCCAACCTGTAGAAATCTTGTACCAAGACAGGATTTTGGGGGAGGCAAAGGTTATTCACTCATCTGTGTCCCATGGAACCAAACAGCAGCAGAGCAGAATCAGGCTTTTGCTGCAAGTAGCTTTTTCTGTATTTGTCTAAATTCCTGTGGTTTAATTTCCAAACATCCCATCAAGAGCTCCAGGGCATGATGAAAGGGAAGTCACGAACTGGTGACTCTGTGCAGAGACCCACAATGAGTGTCACCCATTCTGCTGTGTGTCCTTGAGCTTCAGATTAGAGTGAGAAAACATCTCATTTAAGAGGGATGTAGAATCATAGAATCATGGAACCATTAAGGTTGGAAAGGACCTCTAAGAACATCAATTCCAATCATTAACTCAGTATTTTCTTTAAAAAAAATAAATCCATCTATAGGGGCTAAAAGCTGATGTGGGACATCCTAACTGCTTCATCCCTCATCCTCGATGATCTCCACATCTTGTACACCTCAAAGAATGGCCCAGCAGCAAGTCTTTGCCAAGACTGAGGAAGAGGAAAACCAGGAGACCAGAAATCACTGTGCTGCAGCTGAGGATTATCTGTGCATGGAATATTAGTTTTCAAAATATTTTTTTTTTCAAGAAACCATATTTTTAAGGCTTGTGTGTTGTCAGAGGTGCAGGTAAGACCTAGGAGCACATGATGTTTCAAAAAAAAGGTGGGGCTTTAGGAATATTTCAGAGATGTTTGCATTATCTTGGGAGGGAGTGGATCCTGCATATCTGTACCTCTGGAGTGTGAAGATGAGGGATGTAATGGGAGAGGGATGATAGGATTTGCTTTTGAATAAAAGACTTGCTTGGTTGACAAGACAATTGTAAGGTACAGAAAACTTATAAAATACAGAATACTCATAAGATACAGGATATGGCTTTTTTCAGCAGTGAATTCTTCAAGCCAGAGTGTCAGTCCTCTGTCCATTTTAGAGATGGGGAAACTGAGGCACAGGGGCTGTCACTATGTCAGAGGTCAGCCAGTCTAGAGTAAAACCATGGTCACCTCCAGGTAGGACATGAACTACCAAGGAGACCAGAAAATTCACTTCAGGAAAAAACCCTTCTGTTTCCTTCTTTATTTATTAGCCCACAGCCATGTCTTGCTAATCAGAGTTCTAGTAAAGGAAGAATTTATACACCTTCCCTCCTGATCCCTGGACTAAGATACTTAGTCCTGAGCTCATTATGACCTAAAATACGTTACCTATTACCTTTAATGGCATATTGTAGACTCTTCCACTCATATGCATCCTTATTAAATGTGCTTAGCAACCTGGCAAGGAAGAAGTAGAGTGTCAGCCTCTTCAAATTAAAATAAAAAATCAATTATGCTCTTAGGGGCAGATGGAGATTAAGCTGAATACAATGTACATTTACTCTTTTGTGGAAGCTGGGGCGTTTATGTGCAATTAGTGGCGTTTCATTCTTAATCTTCCTCCTTAATACAGAAGGAGCCATTAAAAGAGCAAAAGCCATCCACAAGCCTGTTTCATACTCAGCTTCAGAGAGATGCTTCCAAATGCATAATTTTCATCTTAGTATTGTAAAAAACCCCAAAACACTCATATGACCTTTTAAGTCTTCACTGTTATGTTGGGCATAATGGTGAATGGGGCTGGAAGGAGGGAGGAGGTCAAATGGGCAATTGCAAGATTAGGTTTTTTTGCACGGGGAGATGTTTGCCAGAGAAGCTTGAGCACAAAACATGTTGCACAAGGGGTTTGGGGCTGTTGTGGGAATGTGCTGAGGCATTTCTGCCACAAGTGACCAGCTCATACAACCAGTTCAGTACCAAAACTGTGGAAGTGCCCAGACTGGCTTTAAAGCCTACAATGCAGGCAGGGCACATGGAGAGACAGAACAACCCAGTATTTTGCATACTCTGGCACAGAATTCACTTCATGTGTAGCAAATGCTCTGATCCCCCATCAGGATGCTGCAACAATGATGTGAAATGCAGATGTAATGCATAATTTACATTTTTTTAAATAAGACGTGAGCTCCTGGTCATACCCTGTCACTCAGAGGTTCTTGTTCTGTCATTACAGAGACTCCTGTATTAAAGAGAAGGAAAATTGAGAAGTTTCTTGTTTGGCATCACAGAGCTGGGTAGAAACACCACTGTGAAGTGAAAGCTACAACCACTGTGCTATGTCTGAGCTCTACATCCATTTCCATTGCCACAGCCTTTCCCTGGGACTGCACTTCCATGTGTGAGATCTCAGCTCCTCCTGCCTCAGTTTCCCCAGCCTCTCTTCCCAACATCAGCTCGTAGAGGCTGAACAAACCAGGACACATTTTCCTGCCAAGGAAAAGCCTGTAAATACTTGAAGTAAACCATGAGGCTGTTAGTAAGTGGTAAAAATGAGCAAGTTCTTGAGATCAGAGTGGATCTTTTCCATAGTGCTGGCACAATCAATAAGGTTCATAGCTACGAGCCTCAGTATTGAACTCAGTGCTGTGATTTATTGGATATAACATGTACTTCCTTTTCATTTACTGCTGAGGTGGAAGAGCTATTGTTTAGCACAGAGACTATGCTTTCTGGGCATTTTTTAGCTGCAGGCATGAAGCATTGGTTTGGCTTTTCCATTTAATGTAAGAGCCAGTTATTGCCCTTCTGCTGCATAGTCACAACCATTATGCAGCGATTTCTGATCAACAGGCAGTAAAAATAATTAAAATCTGATAATTAAACTGCTTTGGGCTGTGGAATTATGTGTGGGTCTTCACGTGATGTCTTTGTCCAGGGCAGGGGTGCTCTGCAAGGCAGCTGCTGTGGGGATGTCTTGCCCTGAGTCCTCCCATCTGAGAGCTGATGATCCTTTTGCCCTGGTATTCCTTGAGTTGCTGCAGGAGAAGGGGTGCAGCAAGGGACCTCTTTTTCTCTCTGCCATCACTGCATACAAGGCTGGTGCTGCAAGAGATGCAAAGCAATGTGAAGCTATAACTCAAGGAGTGTTTTATGAATCCCAAGCCAGCAATCTCTGTTGCTGCTCACAGCATTTAAGAAGCAGGAGTTTTATTGTGAAGCATAAAGGGAGAGTTTAAATTTTGGATTAACTTCACTTCTGCTAATCTCTTCTTTAGATCCTGCCTTAAACACCTGCCTTCAAAGTGCCTCTGCATTGGACAAAAAGGGTGTCTTGGAAATGCAGCCTAAATATGTTCTCCAGGAGATGGCACTGTGAAACTAATCTTTCAGCGTCCTAATGCCAGGTTCCAGAAAACAACTTCTCTCTGAATTAGGGCTGATGGATAAAATGAGGACAAAGGTGTAAGTAAGTGTTAGCCCTGGCCCAGAGACTGTCATGAATTAAGAGCTTGATGGCGTCTTTATCTCCTGTAAAGACTGTGATAAGGTGGGTTAAAAACAGTTAAACTTAGAAGCTGAAGACCACAGTTCACTGAGGGGAGGGGGAAAAGGCAGAGCAGCTTCACTATGAACTCAAGAGCAGTTCCAGAGTTCTGTCTGTGACACGGAACCTGCACTTGGCCATGGAGGTGGCCCCAGATGATGTCCTGTTAGTCTCCTCTGACACCAAGCTTCTGTAAGACACTCTCCATCCTTCAGCTCACTCAGATTGGACACCTCCAACCACCCCCAAACAATTCAGCAGTGTCAGCTGCACAGCCTTGCCCCTTTTTCATTGCCATGCAACTCCATGTCACCGTCCCAACAGCAGGCAAATATCTCCCAAAGTGGAGATAGCCATATCCTTTGGGTATAAACCTGGCTGCCACCAAAGAGCTTCTGCCCAGACTGATAGTGCTTGTCATGAATGAAGCTCCAGAACCTGAGCTTTGCCATTTTACCCATAGAAAGGTTGGCTCAGATGCCACTATTTGCACTCTCTGCAGGGCTAATGCCATTTACTCATGTTTACGAGCACAGACCTCATCTCAGCACCACGTTAAGTCTGTGGGATGCTCTGAGTTCTTCAGGCACCTGGTTAAATTTGGGCCAGAAATGGATAACCAAATGCACAACCATCTCCATACCTCATAAAGCCCCCCCAGGGCATTTATCTTCCCAAGCCATGAGAAAAGAGAGTAATTAAGAGTGTTAATGCCGTAATGTCTATGTGTGTGTGCTTTTGCCTCTTTGTGTAGGGGATCTTTTCACACCCCCATCTGTCCTCCAAAAACCTAAACCTGCTGAAGGCAACAGCCTGGAAAATGGGAGATATTTTGTGTCCTGATAACCTTATCCTGGAGATCAGGAACTGCTGATATCTGATTTAAAGTAATGGGGCTGTCTGAATTTCACTGTGTTTGACATGTTTCTTGTGTTCAGCTGTGGAAAATTTGGGATGTGAACAGTTACATCCTGTGGAAGTGATCGTCAGAGGCAAGGGCAGATGGATGATCACCACAACTTGGGTACTTGCTCAGGTAAATCTCCTTTTTCTATCAGTGCTATTTGCATGAAAGTGCTTTAGTTTAAAATAACAAACAAACAGAATTTAGATGTGAAACTTCTGTTCCCAACTTGAAATACAATTTCAGGTGTCACATGGTTGCCAACAAGCGTGGCATTAAGGAGCATGGACAGAAGTGAACTTAATGTTTTTGTTTCAGATCAGTTGAAGATACTTCCCTGAATGTGACTGAGGCTGAAACTGTGAGC
The DNA here is from genome assembly GCA_035221455.1 of Xenops minutus. NCBI lineage: Eukaryota > Metazoa > Chordata > Aves > Passeriformes > Furnariidae > Xenops > Xenops minutus. The sequence goes on along the minus strand of JAWWEE010000040.1, from coordinate 2,944,523 downwards.
CAACCCCAGGGTGGTTTTTCTACCAGGGCTTAAATCTATTTTATATCTTGGGATGCTAGAGTGGGACAATTCAGTATTTCTCAAGGTGCTTTCTTTTTTCCCAGTGATGCTCTAAAAGGTAGTATTACAATGAAATCTCTCAGCTATTACTGCAGTTCCTGTCTACTAAACCAATTTGTATTCTCAGCTATGAGCAATAGGCAAAGTCTTTGCTGCCAACAGGAGTTGTTAGAGATGTCTTCAGATCAAACCTGATAGAAATCTGCACTTTTCATCGATATCTGAAACTTTTATTATAGCAGCCACTTAGAAAACTTCCAAAGGAATTTTTTTCCTTGATTACTATTATTTTTTGTTGTTGTTTCAATCCACCTCTTTGGACACTACCCACAGAGCTAATTTAGATCCCAAGGAGACATGGAGACAAGGAGAATGGTTTCCTCTACATCTCTACCTACAGGGCCAATTACACTGTCAGTGCTTCAGAAATAGTCCCTAAACAAAAGTAAAAGAGGGCAGAACAGAGGAAACCAAGGCCAAGAAGGAAAAAGAAGCTCCAGAGAAGAGAGCGGAAACAAAACTCCTGCAAAGAGCACTTAGGCTTGAATGGAAATAAAGCACAAAGGCATCTGGTGTTAATGGAAATGAGGTGGAGGAAACACCTGAAATGCTGTGAGAGCCACTGTGGCTGTGTCCCCAAGCTGGATGATGGTGGTGTCACCTGCCACCAGCTTTAGATGAAAATAGACTGCAGTGAAAGGAGTCTCAGTGTACCCTAATTCAGAGCAAGTTAAAAGCAGTGAGAACACAGACATGGTGTTTGCAGAGCATCTTCCTCTTGAAAGTATGTTGAAAATTTGAAATGTCACCATGCTGAAAAATGTCACCCACTTCCACAATCAACTGGAGAATCAGGACTTCAGTGCTTCCCTAGCATCTGTTGGGTTTTTGGTCTTATTTTGAAGTTCTGACAGTGTTCTCTTGCTCTTTTGAAATCTCAACCACCTCAAAGTCTGAAAAATACGAAGTGCTTGATTTGTATGTTTTACAGGAAATCTGCTGGAACAAGAGAGGCTGAGCCCATATCCACAGCCTCTCAGAGACAGAGTGTGAATGGCAAGAACATGGATTGTGGTGAAGAAACACTGTCTGCAGTAGTTGCTCTTTTTCTCCAGTCTTCAGTATCTTCTCCTCAGATTTATCCCAGAATCAAATCACATCTTTCTTCATCTTTATTCCACTCCTCACTTGTGTTCTTGCACAAAATCCCTGTGGTGTGCTAGGGTGTCTGTGAGAGGCTAGTGGAAGAAAAAGGGTTTGGGGAGAGTGGAAGAGAAAGGGGTTGGGGAGGTTCAGTGATGAATCCCTCACCAGAACCAGTGAAAAGCGTGCTGGTGTTTGCAAAAGGGCAGAGAAGAGCTGTGGTCACTGTGGGAAATCAGTGCCACCTCCCTTCCACGTCATAATGTGGGAGAACACCCTCCTCTGCTTCTGCAAAAAGAGAAGCTCATAAAATCAACCTGGAAACTTCAAAACGCAGCTCAGAAGTGACCAGAGAAACGCAGGTGGAGACAGCCACTTGCATCTGAGCCCGGGGGAGGGTGACATGTAAATTTGGGGCAGCCCCGGCGTGAGGACAGACATGGAATTTGGGGCTAATTTGGCGATGGAAAAGACAAAGCCCAGGACTGGTTGGTGCCTCGCAACAGGGATGTCCCTTCCCTCCGACCTCCTCCAGACCTGTTGAATGTGTGTGCCCTGCACCAGCCCGCACCCCGGAGGATGCTCCTAAAGCACCCGCTCTCATCCTCAATCCTACCAGGGGTGCGGGGAGACGGGAACTGGGGCTTCAAAAATCCACATCAAGACTCATCACGCACCCTCTGAGCAAAGCTGCGAGAGAGCGAAAACCCTGCAAACCCGCGCCCCCCCGCCCCCCCGGCTCCGCTGGTGAGCAAAGCGGGTAGGGGATGCTCCGGGACCTGCCGGGTACCACCGGTCGGAGCATCCCGAGTAACCCCGGCTGCACCGGGGGCTTTATCCCCATCCCTTCCACCCCTGGGGATCTTTTCTGGGGCACCCGCCGGGGCGGGAGCCATGGGCAATGGTGCCTGGCATGATTTCCCAGCCCTGCAACGGGCTGATTCTCCCGAAAGGGGCGGGGGGGGGGGGGGGGGGGGGGCCGGAATAATAAATTATAAATAACCAGAAAAATCCCGCAGTGTGCGCGTACGTGCGAACACCCCCACAGCAGCACAGCCGCACACACCGGTTCTGCAGCCGCCGGAGGAAGAGAAAACCCATCAAAATAACCCGAAAGAATTAACCATCCAATAACCCGAGCATCAAGGGAGGGAAAGTTGTGCGTGTCCCTGCGTTCCGGGAGGGCGGAGGGTGCTCACCAGTTGATTTGACATCCCACTTCGTCCCTTCTCCTGCTTTTCTTTACATATTTTATTTGTTTTCTACAACGGGGAATAAACAGGTAATGCGGGAGCCCGGCGGGGCGGAGGGAGCGGGTTTTGGGATGCGGCGCATTTTCCCTTCTCTTCTTTCCCCATCTCTTTTCCCCCATCTCCCTCCCTGGAAGTTTCTTCTCGGCGAGAAATAAGGAGGAAAAGCGGAATAAAAGCTTGCGGGCCCCGGGAACCTCGGGGTGTGTGTGGGGGTGGTGGTGTTAAAGGTTTTTATGGCATTTTATGGCATTTAAGGTGCGGGCGGGCAGCTCGCCGCACCGCAGCATCAATCCCACGCATGGGGTTCACCCATCCTAATTGATCCCAAGACTAATTTTTTTTGGGGTGGGGGAAAGGGGAGGACGTTGATGTTTGGGATGCGCGCCTGATGCTTTTCACGCGTTTTTTTTTTTTTATTTTTTTTTTCTGAAACTGCCGGGGGAAAAAAAAAAGTCACCGAAGGAGTTGGGTGCTAAATATATTAAAAAAAAAAAAAAAAAAAAAAAGTCACTTTGAGCATCCAGACTTTAGAAATAAAAATTCTTCAAATTATGCCACATTTAACCATATTTTATCTGAGAATCATTCTTACACCTTTTAATAACAGCATACATTAACAGCAAACATACTATATTTATCCTTAGATTCTGTTAGGGAACATTCTCTGTAGAAAATTCTTTGGCATTGCTGGTAAACCTTATGGGGGTGATTAGAGATCACATAATCTTGGGTGTGTGTATCTGTTACACTACAAAATGTTCTAACTGCAGTTACAGAAAGGCTTTATCCCACCTGAGGCACTATTCTATAAGCAAAGGATAGGATATTCAAACACATCCTTAGCTGCTGTTTTAAGTGCTTGTCATAGCCTTTTGACTATACAGAACTTAAAAAGAATGTTTCCAAAGTCATTATACTTTTTTTTTTTTTTCCACAAGCCATTCACTATGGGAAAATGTTTTTTTATGTAGCAGAGAAAACAGAAAATGGAAATATCATATTTAATACAGTGAAACTCTGAACACTGTGAATGCTTCTGTTTATGTTTGTTTCATGGCCATCATGCTTTGATTAAATAGTGTATCTCAAATAATAAAGTTAAATAATATATGCTTGGAATGTAAAGTAAGAACTTCTAAACATTACAGAATAGCAATAACTAGTGTTGATTTTTTTCTTCCAGAATCTGTTTCTCACACTTGCCACATAAAACCCTTAAGACCTCTGAAGTTCTTTATTGGCACCTCAGTGTCATCTGTTTAAAACTCCATTCAGTCCCTCCTCAATAGACCTCCAAGGATTCAACTCACTTTTTTTTGAAATAGATCAATGAAAAAGTTTTATGCTGTCTTTTAAGCAAGTATCTATAATACAGTCTGAAATTACTTCAATGAAAAGAAAAAAATAATAGACAAAGGTACTAAATATCACAATTCCTACATATAGAAATAATTTGCGTGTCCAAATAAAACCTCAGCTGATCCAATGAGCACATCATGATGACAGCCCAAGAAGTCAGTACAATCCCATTGCTTAGGGTACCTGAAGATTCTAAAACACCTCAAAACCAGTTTAAAAATATGACTCCTAAAGTTTCCTGTAATATCAGACTCAGAACTGTTTACATTTAGTCTGTCTGACTGTGAATCATTCAATAAACCTTTAATCTGAAAACTATAGATATAACCTCATCAGAAGGCTGTATATGAATGGTATTGCTCTAAATTCTGCAGCTAGTCAAAATTGTTTCCTGACTTTCTAGTGTTTTTGTGGGTTTTTTGTTTCTTTTGTTTTGTTTTGGTATATAATAATATATTTGGTTTAGATTAAAAGAATAACAAGAACCAAAATGCAATATAATACAGTTTACACAAGAACACACAAGTTACTACCTAAACAGAATCATCAGCAACAAAATAAAACAAATGGAAAAAAAAAATCAATGACAATTTACCTTGCATTTGTAGTTGATTGGTAATGAACAATTTAGGTTCATAACTACAACGTACAAATAATCTATTTGATTTACTATTCAATTTAAATGATGCAGCAAAGCATAAAATCTTGTTTGGAATATTGATGTTAGAATGAATTAAGTGTAAGGTGAGGTAAAAAACAGGCAAACTTTCTTCCTGTTTCTAAAAGCATTGCTAATCTCTGATAGCACTTCTGGATTTGCAAAACCAAATCAACCATATACAGACACATTATTTCAGGGTGTATGCACAATATAATAAATTGCTTTGGTATACCCCTGAAGACAATGAAAATTGTGAACCAACAAAACAGAATATAAGATTAACATTACACATAAAAATTCTTATTCTGGAAAGCTATTAAAAAAGTGTGGCAGCTGAAGTGGGTTCGCTCTCCCTTCCCATCCCCCCTCTGGCCACGTGGTCCCCAGAGAGTCCCTGGAAAAAAACACCAGCCAGGCAGCAGTACAGGAAGCAGAGAGAGGTCTGAGTTTATATAGGGCAACAGGGGAAGTGATGTCCCACCAATGAAAATAGAGGGTTTACAACAAGTAGGGAAAGGGTTAAACACAGAAATAGAAGGGGTTTCTCACAAAACCTGTCCAGGCACTTTCTTGCATTTTAATGAGGGTGTCCCGATGTTATCTAAGAGACAATACAGTGACAAAGACAGGGCAAACTCCATTTTGCAACACAGTAAAGTCCTGTTCTCAAAGCATTATGGCTAGCTTTTCCATCTTCCTCAGAGACCCATCTCTTGCAGGCTTTATTCCATTTCTGATGTTGTATGCTCATTACCACAAAAAAAGTCCAGCAACTTTTAACCCAGTTATACTTTTCCAATAGTGTCCACCATTAGAAAATACTGGCCAAGCAATTAAGAACATGGAAGGGAAAATGAGCAAAAATTAATTAAGCAAAACCAAATTGATTTAATTTTCAGGCTCTCAGTTGACAAGAATAAGAAATGGAGATCCTTTGAGACACAAAAAACATTCACTTTCAGGTATATGAGGTATTGGTATTTAAGCATAAAGACTTTTTAAGATCAGGTAACATACCTTTATATCTAAGTGATGTTGCAACTGAAATCATGATACCACAGGTCATCAATTTTAGAACACATCCCTGAATTACAAAACCTTATCATTCTAAAAGCAGAATGAGCTAATAGGTCAGTCTGTTAGATCCTGTGACAAAGCCATACTTGTTATTTCTCATCCTTGATGTAGTGTTGTTTCCACCATGGAAATGAGCAATCATATTTAGAGTGACTTACAGAATAGCAGCATTTCTTCTAGAAACAAATTCAGTATAACATTTCTCAAGCTATAAAGTTGTTTTGTTTATGTGAATATGTACATGCATACATCTTTGTGTCCACAGTCCCTTTCATCCTGATATGAAAACTTAGAGTACTTGGAAAATCTGTGAAGTATTTTAAGATTTCCTTTGGAGTGAGTGGTTTTGAATAAGGCATCAGACATTGTGTTTCAGAAAAACAGTCTCCCTGATGATTTTTCAGGATAACAAGGTAAATAATATACTCTGTGCAGTTATTCCAGGTACTTTTCTTCCTTTATTTACATGATGAGAAATTAAAAAACTGGACCAAATAGGGAGACGTTCATTAACCTGCACAGTAAGTTCAATGCATCATTTAAAATGACTACTTACTGCTTTCCACCTACAGCGTCATTTCAAATGTTACCAGAATAAACCTAATTTCAAGAGCAAAGATGTATAATGAAATATTTCCTTCTGGTTTAAGAGATCATTAGTAATAATGTAGGGACTTTCATCTCATTTAACATTCTCCTATTTATAATTATGCATGTGTGTGTCTTTCAAGTGATGCAACAATTAATTTCCATTGTGTCAGCTGTAAAGATTCAAAATTGATATGTTCTTGACTCAGTCAGCAATACAACATCACATGTTGAAATTTTTGCAAATATAGTTGGGTTCAAGAGGTAATCCAAGCCCAGCTAGGTATATAAGGTAATGCAAGTCCAAGATACCTGTTCCATAATACCCAAAATTCTAAAACTATATCTGTGCATATTTTCAAAGTAACAAAAATATAGTTCTGCTAATGAAGATTGTCTTACACTTGTAAGTTTTCACCAAAGGAGTAACTGATAGAGGAATAATCACTATAAAAGTATGATCTCAGAACTATATATGTGGTATTACCCCAAACTACCATTCCTGTCTGAGATGGTGATATTTAGTAGTCTGCATAATATTCTAAGGCTTTTAAACTGAGGAAGCTAAATTTCAGCCCTATTCACAGCTATTGATAAAATATTTGCACACAGAAATAAATAAAAAAAACAGTCCTTCAGTAATTTATCCAACTTTAGTCAGATAAATTCAGTTTCTGTTGTGCAGTGACACATGCTGCCTCTGAAGAGTCTGTTGACTGTAATTATTTGAGTGACATGATCTAATTGGTCTAATGAGGAAAGTAGATGCCTGGAATCATAGCTCAAATTCCATCACAATCCGTATATTTTGAAAGTTCTGCTTCTCTAACAGTGAAGCAGTTTGGTACTGAGTGCTAGTAAGTCCCCCTTTCAAAACCTGTTGACTTCTTTCATGAGCTGCTATGAATTTGAAGTAAGAAGGATTCTAATAAAAACAGACAAAGGTAGTTTTTGATATTATTGTGGATTTTAGTGTGAGACTTCTAAAAACATTTTAATGGCAGAAAACAAGACCTTATGCATTAGGTGCATATTTCTATGTGCACATTAATGATGTCCACGGATATTGACATGCCTGACTGAAGTCTACATATATATTGCACACATATATAGTGAGCTAAAATATAATGAAGATTTTTTTTTCCAAAAATAGTTTTTTGCATGCACAGTGTTGTTATATTTCCTTGTAACTAAGGAAAGTTGCAAGCCATAGATAAAACAACGTCAAAAAAAAAAAAAAATTTCTGTGCCATTACTGGAAATATCTAATTCTTCAATTTAACAATTTTTTACTGACTTTAATATTATGAGTGAATGCAGGCTGGGGGCAGAGTGGCTGGAAAGTGGCCCAGTGAAAAAGGACCTGGGGGTGTTGTTTGACAGCTGGCTGAACATGGTCCAGCAGTGTGCCCAGGTGGCCAAGAAGGCCAATGTTATCTTGGCCTGGATCAGAAGCAGTGTGGCCAGCAGGACTGGGGAAGTGCTTTTTCCCCTATACTGGTGAGACCACACGTCAAGTACTGTGTCCAATTCTGAGCCCCTCAATTCATTGAAATGTTGGAATGTGTCCAGAGAAGGGCAACAAAGCTGGTGAAGGTGGTTGTTTAGTCTGGAGAAGAGGAGGCTCAGGGGTAATTTTTCACCCTCTACAGCTAAATGGAATTGTAGTCAGCTTGGGGTTGGCCTCTTCTATTAGGCAACTAGAAATATGGTAACACACAGTCTTAAGTTGCTTTAGGGAAGGTTTAGGTTGGACATTAAGAAGAAATTTTCAAAGAAAAGATAATTAGATATGGGAATGGGCTGTCCAGAGATGTGTCAGCATCACTGTCCCTGAAGGTGTTTTAAGGAAACACCTGGTGTTTTAAGGAAAATCATGGCACTTAGTGGTGTGATCTATTTGACAAGGTAGTATTCAGTCAGATTGGACTCAATGGTCTCTGAGGTCTTTTCAACCTCATTGATTCTATGATTCTGTGAATAGAGAGCGGCTCCAAGAAATTTGCTTGTGTAGAGATTGTTGTAGTAAAGATCAGTAAAACAAGGTCTGAAAAGTAGAAGCTCACAAGGTGAGAAATATTTTAGAATAAAATACAAGTATTTCCTCAACTGTAATAGTATAAATCCCAGCAGACAGTTATAAAGATATTTTTAGAATAGGAGATACAATGTAATTCCTATTAAAAATTATAGTCTGGTAATACAAAAATCCCAAAAGACAGAGCTCTGTGAGAATAAAATACACTGATAGTAAGAAATCCTTGATGCAGCTACTGAAACTTGAAGAACTCTATTATTTTATTTCTTTGTGAAATATCTATTTTTTTTTTTTTTAAAGAAGCTTTAAATACTGAGCATCTGTTGAACTATACCAACAAAATAATCCTAAGAGTGATATGATGTGGACTCAAAGCACACATCAGAAATCAACTGGCAAAATAAGTGGGATTTTATGCCAAAGGGATATATTCAAGCAGATGCTTATTCTATGACAACTAACTGAGAAATTATTTGAGCATAAAGATAAGAGAACTAAATAATGTTTTTATTGATTTTAAAAGGCATTTGGTAGCGTGTGGCAAAAGAATTATTCTGCATCTTAGAGTATCACAGTGTCCTACAAAACAAAGAGCAATTATTCTTGACTTTTATAAGAATACATAAATCACAAAGAAAGTTATCATCTCAATCTTGGATATTATTTTCTCCTCAGACATTTCCATTCACCTCATCTAGTCAACCATATTTTATGATTTCACCTGAGCAGATATTTTAAATCAAATTGTCATGCCTGATCTCTGCTTTCTGGACTGTATTAACCCCATAAGTTCAACTTTTAGAGCCATCTCATCAAATCCTTGAAGAGAGTTTAAGGTCTAGATTTCAGATTAGGAAAAGGTAAGGCAATATTGTCTGGACAGAATGAAGAAGTTATGTAGAGAAAAGAGTAAATTTGAAGCAGAAACAGGTTAACTCATTCAAGTTAAAATGACTACATATAATAATGGTACAAGAAAACAAGAGCCTTGACTTAACTGACCGAGTAATAGGGAAAAAAAATAAGGAGTCTGTAAGATATATCAAACCCACAATTTACAATGTAATATGGAAAGTTAAGCTTGTCATACTTTAGATCTATGTGTATCAATCTAAGAGAGAAGACATTTTAGTATACCAAAAACTAGATACAGAATGCATGTTTTGCAGCATTAAAGCATAGAGAGTCTAAAGAAAATGGTGCGCCTGAACCTAGTGGGGTTAGTAAAATCAGCCCTTTCAGTAAGACAAAAACAGAAAGACCCTCATAAATTTACACTAACATAACAGATGAGTAGGAATGAACTAGGAGAAAAAAATCCACAGACAAAAGTAGAAAAATGGTCACAACTGGGAAGCATATTGCAAATCAGAAGAGAACAAACAAAGAAAGGTGAAATGAGTTAACCAGCAACAAAATGTGCAGAGTTCTTTTTAGGTCTGAAGATGGGGTGAGTGCGGTGGGGGACAAGATGGTACAGGGAGGAAATTAAGAGCAAAATATATAGATTCAAGATAATCAGGATGTATACACTAAACTAAACAAAATTATTTCAGTTTTCAGAAGAATTTTGTTAGTTGATTGGAATGAAGATGCAGAAATGGTAACTAATAAACTGCTTCAGGAATCCAATCTGAGCAGCAAACCTTTACAGCAACCATAATCTTCTTTCTATTCTAATACATAAGTGCAAATCTAAGAGGAGATTTTTTTTTTTAAATTTCATTCTGCATGAGTAAGGATAATTCCACATGACACCAATAATGCATATAAATGAAGGCAAACATTATCTGAGCAAGTTTTGACACAAAGAATAGTTAAAAGATTCAGAAGTCTGAAGATAAAAGAAAAACACACATACCGTAACCAGGATGTGCTTACTATAGGATTCATTCCTCTTGAGAGGGAGATGAGTATTTGAACTGAGGGGTGGAAAGAAAAGTGAGCATAAAATGAAAGTGAATATATTTAAGATGTAATTGGGAAAATTTCGTACGTACCATGCAACTAAAGTTTTGAGGTTTGAATCTTTACAGGTTACAAGCCTCTGAAGGCATGTCTAGAAATATTACTTGTTTTCAGGAAGAAGCTAGAAAGTTTTTAAAAAGAGAATATATGGTTGTAGTCTAGAGCAGTTGTAAATGGCCTTTTGTTACCTTTTTTCCCTAATTCTATGTCCCTAAGGTGAGAAAAGACAGTAACAGAAACCATCTGATTTTTATAACAAGAAATATTTCCTTATGTGCAGAAGAATGAGTATTTAGACTTTTTTAATAATATTGTATGTTGCTTATATTTTGTATGTCACATGAATGACATCATCAAGCAGTATTTACTGATAGAAAACTGTCTGAAACAGAGGTCAGAATTTCTTAATTGCCTTCTTGACTTGTAGGCTCTTACTTCAATTTTTTAATTATAAACTGAACATAATGACTGCTCGAATGTAATCTCTGTGTACATACATTTCCATTTGAGATTAGAATGATATTATCAGTCTTATTTTTGCACTTATTTAATTTATTTTGCTTTTTCAGGATATGTATAGCAAAACAATATACAGTAATTGTGCAACAGACTGAAGATACTGAAGATAGAGTAAGTTTAATTAAAGTGATTCATGCTGAGAAATTCGAAATATAATTTCCTCAAATGCAACAAAAATATTCCCTTTCCTACTGTTTTGGGTGCAGGCAGAGCACTGTGATATTTCTATCTATTTCAGCACACTGCTGAAGAAAGGTGGGAGATGCTGTGACAGGGAATCTCATAGTGGTAGACTAATACATCAATAGCAAAGACATTGCTTTCACAGAAAGTTGTTTATCTATCTTACATTTCTAGTAAAGTTATGTCATCAGTAGAAAGACATCATTTTAATACAAACACAAATAGAAATATTTAAATAAAAATAGAAGAAAAAGATAATTTCATTTTAATCAGTTCTTGGCTATTTCTGTACAGAGATTAGATTTTTTTTGATGTAACATTTCCCTATTGATGAAAGATATTTTTGCATTCTTTTAATTTGAATTTAAGTCCAAAGTTTTCAACATTCTCAACAATAATTTCTTATTATGGAGGGATTTGTGCATATATGAGCTCAGCATCTGGTATTTTCTTGTTTGTTTGGTTTTTTTTGTTTAAATTATGTGAGAGAGTTCTAACGAGAATAGAAAATACAATTACTGCAATCTGAAACTACAGATCATAAGATTTATATAAATAGAGAATAATATGGACTGTCTAAGAAAGTACAACTTGATTTAATATTGCCTTTAGGCAAATATATCACTGGAGGAAAAGATTGAACAGGAATGATTTTGGTACATAAGAACTTTATCAATGTTGCAATTGCAACTTGTATTCAATTTGAAAAATTACACAGGTTCCAAGTAGTACAAAAGAGTTTCTGAATATGACAAATGACTCGTCATTGAAACTACTAATGCTGTACTCACTTGTAGAACAAACCTCTTTGGTGATATTTTCTATACTGGTAAGGTGATGCGGTATCTTGTTAGTGCATGCCCTTTAAGTTTGATGCTGTAATTGTACAGTATAATAAGACAAATTAATACTTGATCTCTAATTACAATTTTAAGAAGTACCTTTTAATTGAAACAATGGAATACGGCTCAATTTTCTATGAACAAATTATGTAGAAGAGTTGTTGAAAACATACATTCCCATTCATTTTCATTATTGCTATTAAGACCAGCAGTACTGTAATTATGTTGGATAACACAAACTTCCAATTACTTCAACACCTCAACCTGTATATATATTATCATGGGGTTCTGGATACAAGGAAATCTTAAATTTTTGATAGAGATTTCATCCATTCTCCTACAATATAAAATGTTTCTAAACGAGTTGTGAAGTTCAAAACTTATTATGTAAGAAATGTAATTATCAAGAACTTATATGGGCTTTTTATATAATTCTTTTAGTTACAATTTGTTGTTAAGTCTAATCCTTCTTTACAACTTCAGTTTAAGTGCAGATTTTTACAAGGTACGTTTTTCTATAGTTGCATGAGAATTCTAGTTCATGTTTTAATTATCTGTCAGGGACCTTATTTTCATTTTGATCTATGCATTCCTTTGGTCTCCTGGTGCTTAATTCAAAGGTGATTTCCATCATTATAGACTATCTTGTGTTCAGGAAGTGTTAACTCTGTAATGATTTTCCCCTACACAAAATACAGATATATAGGGCCTGTTGCTTTCATGTGAATCTAGTTCCATCACTAAACTTTTGGATCCTGTAAAATAAACATAATCTGAAAACAATTTTTCTGCTTCTGATGTTAAATTCTATTTTGAAATAGGTAACTTATGAAAGAATACTGTAGAAAATTTTTTTTTTACAACATATTCTTGTTTATATTATTTTTTATTTTTAGCCCTTGACTGTGGCATAGTTCTGGATGAATTATCTGAGATAACTCCAGCAACCTAATTTTAACTGAATATCATAATATCATCAAAGTCTTAACATTTCCATAATCGTAAAACCTATTACAAAGTTTAAAAAAAAAAAAATAAAAATTGCAAGGTAGACTTCTGGTAGATATGTTGAGTGAATTAATCTGGTTACCTAGAAATTGCAATACTCAAGAGGTTAATTAACACACATTAGAATTTCTCAATATACTGCAAGCTGAACAGAAGGAATAGTAAATTAATAGTGTTAAAGCCTCATGAGCTGAGTTAGGAAATACCTTACAGCCACTAATGAGGAAAGGTATAAGTGACCGATCTCTGATTGCTTGGAGACTTCTGGTTCCATCTAATTAACAGCACAAGCTAATAAACAAGACACTCATTCTCTGAAAGTATATATATATACACACACATTTTTTGTAATTAAATAGAAACATGGGGTCATTGTGAGGTCTAAGCCCCCAGTTGAGGCAGGAAAGGGAAGTACATGCCTGAAGTACCTAATGCCTGAAAAAGTTTCAAACCTAAATTTCCAAAATCATTTAAGAGATACATTAGCCCGACTTTGACCATCAAAATCTATTAATCATGTATATTTTTAATGATACTTCTAAACCTGTTTTATATACATTTAACATAGTTAATTTTGTATCAATTCCAGGATGACTAATAAAGTGTAGTGAATCCAAGAGCTTGAACTTTTAAATTCCCATTTCTGTGACTTTCTTACTTTGAAGACTTACAAAAGATGAGAAGAGTTGGCTTTATAGCACACTTTCCTACATTTAGAGTATAGAAAATATCTCTAAGCATGACAATAAAGAAAAAAAAGTTTGTTACAGAACTTTAAATTTGTATTTGGCTCTGTGGAAAGCCTACTGAATAATCTGTGAGTTATTCTGGATACTGAAGGAATATATGTCTACCTCAAATTTTTGGGAGTTATTTCATTTAAATTTACCTTGATTCTGGCATTATTACACTGGCTGGTTAAAAAAAAAAAAAGAAATATAGCAGAAATCAGATTAATAAACCTTTCCTCACAGTTTTAAGCTTAAATCAATGCCACCCTATCACATCTAGATGCAGCAATAAGAAACTTTTAACTTTTGAGTAGTTGAAAAAACTGTACTTGTCAGTATCTCTAGAGGAATATGGCAGTGTCATATAGCTTTTGTAAATTTAGCAGGCATGAATATGACAAGAAAGAAAAGGTGCTCTATAATGGCATGAATTCACAGTGAAAAACACTGTGATCTGTGCCATACCACAATGTTAAAAATATTTCTCACCTTTTGTATGTGCTTTCCCTTTGACAAGATATGAATTATATATTCAGATCAAATAACAATGTATAGGTGTGCTATACTAATATCTATACTTTTAATTTAACGTGTCACTAAATAAAAATAACCATGTACTTGGATGACATAAAATATGATCTTATTTCAGTTTGTCAGCTTCAAGTGAACTGAAATCAAGAAAGGCAGTATCAGAAAGAGCTGAAATCCCCCATTTCAAGAGGAGGGAAAACATCATAAGAATATCAAACAAGATGAAACAAAGAAAGACAAGTCCAATTCAGCTCCAATCTGAATAAGGAGCTGTTGAATCTGATCACCTTGACCTCCACACTGAACGTTATCAAGGACTACAGAGATCAATACTAACTGTAGGTTATCAGTAGCTCGCAGCTAAATTACTGGGTTTGTTTTTTTTTTTTTGTTTGTTTGGTTTTTTTTTAAGATCTGACAGCTTTGTATTTGCAGTGGTCGTGATTCATAATACATGAAAATTAAACATTATCCTGAAGCGTGTTGTTAATGAATGGAATTAGTAAAGCTTCGCTTTAAAGAAAAGCCTGGCCTGTGCCACAAGTCTTCTAAACACTCCCATCACACTGATCCCTAAATTGTTAATATAGATATTGATGTAGATATATATATATATATATATATAGAGAGAGAGAGAGAGAGAGAGAGAAGGAGATATAGACTAAACTACAACAGAGCGACTTGTGCCACTCCACTGCTGAAATAAATGATTAAAAATTTGACTGATGAACCTAAATATTGCCTCAAGTCAAAAAGATTTTTTTTCCTCAGAGATGATGATATTGTTACATAGTTTCCTAATTAATGTTTAGTAGATTCTTTTGTCAAATATAAAATCATATTGAGGGAACCTAACAGTGACACAGCTTGCTGAAGGATTTACCTCATCACACTTGCACCTCATAAGAGGATGAGAGAGAGTGAACATAATTTTAAGCAACAGACATCTTGTCTGTATATAGGAAAAGCATTTTTCCTCATGAAGACAGTCAGGAACAAGAACAGGTGGCTTCAGAAAGGTGGTGTAGTCTCCATCCTTGGGAATTTTTGAGAACTGATTGAACAAAACCCTGGGCAGCTGGGTCTGATTTCACAACTGACCTGCTTTGAGCAACAGGTAGGAGTAGAGCCCTCCTCGGGTCCTCCTCCCTTCTAAACTGAATGATCCTGGAATGCCATGTTTCTGTGTGTGACATCAGATAAATACAGAAAGACTGAAGACTGGTTCCTAAATGAAAGAGAAATCCAAAGAAACTGAAACTCAGATTACTTATGTGGCTTTCCATGAAATTTATTTTAATTCTATTCTACCAGAAGTGAGATTAGATCAATGGTAATTACAGAAAGAATAATGAGACCTCATATCCACTATCTAAAAAGTGTCATTATGCATGTAAAATAGGAAAAGTTCTTTCTATCAAATATATAATTCTCTTAGCAAAAAAACATAGACAAGTGCTCTATTCATTTTAAGTCCTCTATTTTTAAAAAATTTCTGGAGTAGCTCTTTCTGACTTATAAAAACAGCAAATGAAATATGAATTTTTCATCTTTTTTTTTTTAAAGACATGTTTTAAGATATTAGCTTTTAGTTTTATACCATTTTTTTTTATAAAATGAGACATGACTTTCTCATTTTATTTTATAATTCTTAACATGAAAGTTAATTAAAACTCTTAAAAGAAACTGCAGCTATAATTGTGTGAATGTAAATACATATTTATACAAAATGTATACATAAAAAAATGCATACTTATGAAAAATCACAGCAGTCAAGAGATTAAACTGGTGTTCTTAATATTTTGCATGGCTCTGTCTGTCTCAGAAGTTCTTTGCTCTTTTCAAAATATGTGTGTAAATAAAAACACAGATGTGTGACATAAACAGTCTCATATCTTGACTTATTCACTATAACTATTGAAAACAGTAGCATCACATTAATGTAAATTAACTCCACTAGCATTTTACCCTATATTTCACATCCTGTATATAACAGTAATAATGTGAATATTTTTTGGTCTCCTTTCTCACAGAGGAAATTCCTTTCATTTATTCATGTGCTCATTTTGCAATGATTATGCAAAAATTATGCATATTTTATAAAATTCTAATAGCATTAGCCTTCATTAGTCTTTGTTAAAAAGTATAAATGTTCACATGGTTGTGAGTTGGAATGAATTGTAGAGAACTTACAGAAGAAACTACAGGTAAATATAGTTATCTGCTTTGATAAAATTCAATCATTTTAGAATCCAGTTTAATGTTTAGTTAAAAAATAGCGGTGTTTGTTTCCCTTTTCTCAATCTTCATTAATATTGATTATATTACATTAAATTCTACGATGCAGTTGCTGCTAATCATTACATCAGAATTGCAATGTCTCTTTAATTTTGTAATTAACTACTTTTTAAGATACTTCATCTAAAGTATTGCAAATATTTACTAAGCCCCCATTATGAAAAACTTACTTAAAACTCACAAAAACAGCTGAAGTGTTTATTTCTCAAAGGTAAATGGAGAGGTGGAATAATATTTTCTTTATAAATGTCAAATAACAGAGAGAAAAATCTAAAAGATAGTTAGTTGAAATGTTGTATGACCTACAATATTTTTTTAAATGGCTACCTATTCCGCATACTAAGAAATTAAGCATACAATTAATTTAAAAGTAGTGTTTTGTAATCATGCAATAAAAATTTCATGTGAAATCATTGTAAATCCATGCATTTCTTTGAAAACTCAATATTTATTATTTTAAAATTACTTGTTAATAATAATAATTATTATTAAAATTAAATAGTTAATGATTTCATTTTTTAAAACTGAAATCATAACCCTAATTAAACAACTGAAATCACCACAGATGTTACAAGTGGCTTTCCACTTACTGAACCCTTGCAGTACCTGAACTATCCACTAATAATTTTCTTTCATTCTGATAACAGTCTCTGGTTTCTCTGAAGTTCCAGTTTGAGATACTATTCACAGCAAAAGAAAGATCCCAGCAAGACACGTATAGCTACATGACCTTTAAGTATACCTACCCATATTTTTTCATCTAATTTGTAATCTGTGTCAATTAGCATTCAGTCTTATTGTGGTAATTTATAGTGGATTGAACTATGGATAAAATTTCCAAATAATTCTGACTTTGAGTTTTAAAAAATCCCACAAAATAAAAATGATTTTTTTTTAATTGAGAATTGGTTTTAAACTAAATCTTTAGAGAATTTTTAAGTAGTATTCTAAATATTAAGAAATACAATTAGTATCTGCACTAAATCTTTTAAAAAATGTTTATAAATAATTTTCAGAGAACTTGTCATGAAATCAAAATTGTGTGGCTTTGTAGTAGCTGTGAATGTCATAGGTATGACAGCTGTCCAAGAAACTTCCAGATCACATAGGTGCAAAATAGGCCATAATCAGGTTTGAAAGCCCAGTGTAAATGCTGAGAAAATAGATCATTGCTAATGCTTTTGTGGCATATTTTCCTTTAAAAAGCTTATCAGATTACTGTTAACTAAATTGAGCTGAAATTCAGGCCAGTCCAACAAATTAAGTTTTCATAACCCCTGTTTTCAAACTTTATGAATACAAAAAATTTCAACCTATGAAGGTACTTAGAATATTTGAAAAAAAAAAAATATAACTAGCCAGGCAGTCACCATGGTAAGCTATGGTTTGTTTGGAGTTCTGGGCAACAAAACTCTTGGAATATAGCAAAGGTAATTGAGCTTGCTGTCTTTCTCTATAAAAGCAAAAAAAAAAGTCTAGGAGATGGTTTTTGGAAGATTAATAGGTCTATAGTTTTCATACCTATATCTGCTCACTCCCATCCCATTGTCTTAATCAAAGAAAAAATCTTTCTATGGTCCTTACAATAACAGTATTTTGCTGAACTGAGAATACACCTACATAATCAATTTTAAAAATAAGAAAGACGTAAGAAAAATTGCACAGTTCTTTTGGATGCTCCTTACTTTCAGACCTTAGAATTCCTGCAACCATTGCGCTTTCTAAAACTTTTAAAACAGTTTTCAGCTTTTCAGCTCATTTTTTGCCAAATTTTGGAATTTAAAAGATGTTAAAAAAGCAAGGTTTAGATAATTATAACTGACTCTAATTGCACATAGTTAATGTCTCTTTTACCATTGAAAATTAAAATGAGTTAAACAAAGAAGATATATTTGTATTGTTGCTCCCTTCACTGAAAAATAGGCAAAGTAAAATCAAAATCAATGTCATCCAGATTTAAAAGAAAAATATATTTGTTTGTTAATACTTGCCTTCTGATATATTTTAGGGAGAATGTCATGATTAAAAAAAAAAAAAAAAAAAAAACGGAAAAAAAAAAAGCTTTTTAATTTGGCTGTGTACTGAAATCTGTGTACTGAAATTTAAGTTTTCAAAGTTGTTTTGGGTTTTTTTGTCATTTTTGAGTGCATACAGAGAGAGACAGGCTCAAGCATGTAATTTAATCTCCCTTAGTGAGATACACACATCTTTTCACAAAAAAACTCCAAAAATCAAAATGAAAAACAAAACAGCAAGCAACCAAAAAAACTCCAAACACCCAGTTTTTCACTATGTGCTTTCAGAGAATAACCTTTAGAAATTTTAGAAATTTAGTAGAAATTTCACATTGTGAGGAATAACTGGCAGTCTTCTGAAAACCTCAATAGCTATAAAAACTCAAATACTAGACCATCATATTGTCCCTCTCTAGAGCAAGACAGAGGCTACCACCAAATGCGTTTTACAAAAGCATCATGACAAAACAATTCTGTTTCCATATACCATAACGTTTCATAGCAATGCAACTTCAATATTATTTCTATCTTCTGAATAGATATTAAAATTCTAACATTAGTAATTCCTAATTATGGAAGAATATACATAAGAATGCACATAAGAAAAATAGTAAAATGGGTATTGTGGTATGAATATGTTTATGTGCATATTTTAGGATAGTATATGCATAAAAAAGGATTAGAAGTTACATTAATTATTTCCCCATGGATTGGGGGGATTTTGTTTTTCTAATGCTACAAACCTTTTCTTTCTGATTCAATAATTGTAATTATTATTCTATTTTTTACCTTGTTAATTCAATTTTTATCTCGCCTATGTAAACCTAGTGAGGACTGGGGACTCATTACATCTGAATGTAAAAAACAAACAAAACAGATGAAACATTACAGTGAAAGTGACTCTAAAACTTGTAAGTTCTCAAGTTTTATTTTACAACTGTTTCTTAACATTACTTTAACTCAAAAACTATTTAAATAATAATAAAAAAATAAAAAGCCAAAAAAAACCCACCACCAAATAAAAGAAAGACTTGAAGTCTCTTGAAGACTGTTTTGTTGTGAGAAAATCAGCTCTCATACTTCTCAATCTATTTAACACATCGAACGAACGTATAAAAAAAAAATTGAAAAGGAAAATAAAAAAGAACTCTGTTATAACTTTAAATTTAAGCCAAACTTAAAACCAGTCAGGTTTTAGGTAAAGTTATCACCCTGGCTTTTGGACAGAATTGCTGTATTAACTGTAAAGAGGTGAAAATATTTTTTTTTTTTTCTGCAAAACAACTGGCTGTCACCAAGATTCTTTATAAGTAAATAGATGACCACAGCCTCTTTCAGTCAGAGAAAGCATTTCAGGAATATGTTCAAGTAAAACCCAATGCTGAATATGGATTTTGCAAATTTTCTGTAGGTACATATGTTCAATTAGCATGAAATGTTAAAGCATGACTGTACTGGTTTCATCACTCAAGGACAAGAGACAATATTTCATTTCCTAAGTAAAACAGATTTAATTGCTAAACAAGATTTCAAGGAACCAAACTTTATTTTAATCACAAACAAGCTGCAAGGCAATTTTCAATTACAACAAGCTTTTTATTTTTATCCAGCTGTGTATCCCTGCTGATTCCTGAAATTACATGTAAATTGTCCCAGATTTTGAAGTGCTATACCTACTGAGGTTTTTATTTTGTCAGCTGATGAAGTATCTGTGATTAGAAACTCACTAAATTGGCATTTTTAAGACTCATTACCCCACCCTGTATATTTTTGGACTGGATGATTGAATATGAAGAAGGTTTTCTTGTCCCAAGAGACATTACTCTTCCTAATTAGGCTGTTGGTAGTGCAAACTTCTCACCTATCCTCAAACAACTTCAAAAGGTAATAGAGCAACTAAGCTTTAGAAAAGAGTCTATGGAGTATTGAAGAATCAGGTCAATAACTCTTGCCTTAAAAAAGTTTTAGATTAAATTCGCCCTGGACCAGATTGCATAATGATGCTGCCTTTAAAATTTTACCATTATTATGTTAATTAGTCCTACCTTAGATTTAGAGATACACACATATCTGTATTATATTTAACTCAATGATTCATGTTAATGAGCCATCTATTTTAGTGTGAAGAGTCTTTATTTGAACTCAAAAGGTTGCCTCTTTTCCTACTATCATTATGCATGATGTTAACAGAAAAACAGAAGGTATTTTCTATTCACAGTTAATACATGTAAATTCAAATGCAAATGAAATGGTTTTTTTTCAAATGAGAGCTATTCTAGATATATAGTGATAGGAGTTTTGTGTAGAAAAGTATTAAGGAGTGTTAAAATGGCCATGTAGGTTGACTGAGAGTTTGGCACTTTTGACAGGTACAGCACAGCAGTCTTGGACACTGACAGTCTGTATCTTGCTAACAAGTCCAGAGAAGGGCAATTAAGCTGTTGAAGAGTCTAGAAAGTAAGTCAAACGAGAAACTGCAGAGGGCGCTCTGGTTATTCAGTCTGGAGAAGACTCAAGGGAGACCTTGTTGCTCTCTATACGTACCTGAAAGGAGGTTGTACAAAGGTAAGTCAGCCTCTTCTTCCAGGCAATCAGAGAGAGGACAAGGACATAGCCTCAAACTATTTCAGAGGAGGTTCAGTTCGGATGTCAGGAAGAATTTCTTCACTGAAAGGGTTGTCAAGAACTGGAATGGACTGGTCAAGGAGGTTGTATAATCACCATCCCTTGAGGTGTTCAAGAAATGACTGGGTGTGGTACTTGATGCTATAGTCTAGTTGACAAGGTGGCCATCAGTCAAAGGTTGGACTCAATAATCTTGGAGATCTTTTCCAGCCTTAATGATTTTGTGATTGTATGATTAATAAATGAAAGAAGTGTTTGCAGTATTTTGTAAATTAGAGATTGACAAATCAATGAGTTAAAGAGAGTTGTATTTGCCTTTTCAGATATTGAGCAAAGCATCACCAGCCAGTGCCGAGGGAGAAGATTGCCCTGCTCTGCCCTTCAATAGTGTGGCCTCATCTGGAATACTGTGTGCAGTTTAGGGCACCACAATATAAGAAAGATATGACGCCATTAGAGAGCATCCAAAGGAGGGCAACAAAGATGGTGAAGGGCCTTGATGGGAAGCCGTATGAGGAGCAGCTGAGGTTACTTGGTCTGTCCAGCCTGGAAAAGAGGAGACTGAGAGGAGACCCCATTGTGGTCTACAGCTTCCTTTTGAAGGGAAGAGGAAGGTCAGGCACTGAATTCTTCTCTGTGGTGACCAGTGACAGGACCCGAGGTAATGGCCTGAAGTTGCATCAGGGGATGTTTAGATTGGATATTAGAAAAAGGTTCTTCACCCAGAGGGTGGTTGGGCACTGGAACAGGCTCCCCAGGGAATCTCCAGGGAAGTGTTCACAGCACCAAGCCTGACAGAGTTAAGAGATGTTTGGGTAATACTCTTGATGCCTTAGGATTTTCATGTATTTGTAGATTTTTATACTTCTATGTAGTTTCTTACACTTAG
>JAWWEE010000040.1:2855426-2922635 GCA_035221455.1 Xenops minutus | reverse complement strand
CCCACTTTTTCCCCCTCTTCTCCCTTCCCCATCTTTTCTATTTTTTTTATTCTTTTATCTATTTTTTTTTAAAGTAATACCCATCGCTTCTCTGCTTTCCTTGCACGACCTCCTTTCAGGGTTTGCAAGGCTCACTCACATCGTGGCAAAGAGTTATTTTGGGTGGGTTTGTTCGGGAATATGCGGAGAAAAAGGGACAGAAAAAAACCCCCACTCCAGAAAAGCTGCTGCAAGAGGCGAGAGGGAAGGAAAAAAAAGAAAAAGAAAGCAATCAGCTGTGCCAAAATGTGCATCCCTGATCTAGACGTGTTTTCCCGTAGCGCTCCCGAACTGCGGTAAATGAATATTTATAAAGCTTGTTCAACATGGCGGGTTAAGGTGTCTTTTAAAAAAAACCCTGAAAATAAACATTTTGGGGAGGAGAACAAGGGGAGAGGCGAGGTTCAAGCCCCTTTTGTTGCCCGGAGAGGTGCGCCGGGGGAGGGATGCGCAGGGATGAGGATGCGGTCCATCCTACTGGTCCTCCCCATGCAGGACCTGGTGATGGGAAAAGTACCGGGAATTTGTGTGTGCTGGGAAGGGACCTGTGAAGTTGCCTCTCTGAATGCCAAAAATCGCAGGCGTGCCACGAGAAGAAAAGAAAGAATAAATAAAAATAAAATGCCCGGGAGGCAGAGCGGTGATTTATTTTGCGTTGGGAGTATGGGGTTTTGCATTGTCGTGGGGTGAGGAGTCCTGTTGGAGGTGTCAGCAAGCCAGCTGGGGATGTCTGGGGTGGGATTTTAGCTGCTGTTCAGCAGGAACACTCCGGATTTGATCCGCACGGGAATTTGGGCTGCAAAGAAGTGGCTTTAGCATCCCTTTTTCGGAGAGATCCTAAAACGCCCACGGTGACGGAGGCGGATCGCAGCTTTTGCAAGGCAAGAGAACGAGTTTGCGAGTTTTCAGGGAGTTGTCTGTGCCTTCCTCGCCTGCCTTTTCCAAATGTGTATTCCAGAGGGAGTGGAGGAGTGAGGCTGCCCCAGAGGATGGGGAAAACTTCCCTGTTCCCGTTGCGGCTGTTCTGGAGTTGTTTTGCCGTGTTTTTGGGGTGCTAACTTCGGAGTTTCAATGCTTTGAGGAGTGGGAGGGGATGGGATGCTCCAGCATCTCAGGCGGTCAGTGTCCCGGTGGGGATGGAGGAGCCCGGGAGGATCCTGGAGCTGGGGGAGGAGCTGATCTGCCAGCTCAGTTCCCTGTGCCTCTTGAAGATGCTCCCCCAGCATGATTTTATTTAGCAGGAGTGCTTGGAGATGCTGTTTGCACACCCTGTCATGCAGGGTGAGGTTTCCCGTTCCAAAAGGGCTCTGATCCATCTTCCCACCCATTTCCCCCCTCCTTTCTCCAGCCCCTGCCAGGACCAAACTCACATTGCAGGATATGGTGGTGGGAAGGGGGCAGAGGAGAAGACCTGGGGGAAACTGTGATTTCTCATCAAAATATCAGAAAAAAGCATTTATTATAAGCAGAGTGGCTTGGAAGACAGCTGGCAAACTGTGATGGGATTTGGGTTGCAAAATCCCAGAGCTCCAGAAGAGTGGTGTCAACCTGTGAGGTTTTGTGTGGGGTGGGAAGGGATGGAGCTATTTCTAAATGGGGAGGTATCTCTCTGCTCTGCCCCACAAACATTTCTCCATCCCCTGATTTGCTGCCCCTTGGACAGGACAGCTTTGCTTTTAAAATCAGCCTGTGCCCCTGGTGCTTTGGGGAAGAAAGCATAGCAGCAGTGACCTGGTGTCCGAGCAGAGGAGCAGCTTCACCTGGTTGCATGATGGAGATGTGGGGTCTGAGGGGTTACAAAGGTCTCTGGAGATCCCCCTGTACCTGGGGTGTCACCCCTCTTCCCTCAATTCACCTTTTGTCCCTTTACTTTGGAGGGACCTACTTAAGTACAGAAAAAACAGCCTAGAATGGCTTTTTCCTTGCAAACTTCCCTTTGTGATGGGAACACCTGCCTTTGTGTCAGCACTGCTTGTTTCAGCTCTGCAGCTGGTACCCCACCCCAGGTGGGGTGACCCCTATCCTTTCCCCTTGTCCTTTGCCATGGGACAGCCACACCAGCCTAGGGGGACTGTATTTATGGGACCACTTTGCTCCTATTTCCCTCAAGGAGGAGGGCTCTTGCTTGCTTCATGGACCCCGTGCACACACCAACAAGGTGCATTAGGGTAAGATCTGGTACCAGCAAACCTCCTCCAAGGAGTTTCTTGCTGCAGTGACAGAAGGGTGCTGGCCAGGATTTCGTGCAGTGACTTTTTCCTCCTTAGAAGCCTTTAGGTAAAAACAAATTTGGTTGCCTTTGCTGGTGGCAGAGGAAAAGCAGGTGAGGCAGGTTTTCTCTCTGGGGTTGGGATTGTTGCCTGGGTGAGCAAGGATGCAAATGGATTTCCCAACTCCCCCTTTTTTTTCCCACTCTCTCTTCAACAGATTATTTATGAAAGGGAAGAAAATATTCTCACAACTCTAATAAATTCAGTGCTTATAAAGGATTAGGTCCTAATAACTCCTGTGATAAGATGGAGCCTTGGTGTAATCTGTTACTAAGTGAAAATCTAAAAGCAATTTAAATAGATACAGCAAAGAGCTATCAAGAGACCAGTACACTGTAAACAGCAAGAAAATACTTCCAAATGATTTAGGGGGTGCACAGGTTAGTGAGACAGTAAATACATTATAAGAAAGACAGTATCATTTCATTTATATATTGAGAAAACATTTACAAATATTCAACAGATGTTGCATGTGGCAGAGGTGGAGAGTATGTTTTGCGCAGATGTAAAAACATCTGTAGAAGACAGTATATAGTTATATAGCTGTGATTATGAGTGATAATTGACTGGCTGGACAGGCAGTTGATGTTTTAATGAAGCATTTTTCAAAACCTTATGGTAGTGTTACTAGAAATAAAACAAACACCATGAGCATCAACTCTTTAGGCTGGGGATGTTTTTCCCCCACCCTTGGCTTGTGCTGTGCTGAGCTGCTGGCTCATGAAACATACACATTTATTTTGGTTTCTGGCCTTTTAGAGCCATGAGGTGCTGGCTTGATATGAGAACATGAGCCAAGGGATGTGACCTTACCTTGCTGAAAGAGAAGACATGGTAGAGAAGGTGCTGCCTTGTTTCTTCATCAGATACGAGGAAGAATTTCTTGACTGTGAGGGTGGTGACCCCCTGGCACAGGTTGCTCAGAGAAGCTGTGGATTCCCCATCTCTGGAGTGTTCAAGACCAGGTTGGACAGGGCTTGGAGCAATCTGGTCTTGTTGGAGGTGTCCTGTGGCAGGGGGATGGAATGATATGATCTTTAAGGTCCTTTCCAACCCAGACTGTCTTGTGATTCTTCAAGGACTTCTTGCTAGCTAAATTCGTGTTGGTGTGGGGTAAGGGCATGGAGAGCTCTGGGGAGGTTTACCAAGGTGTTGGTGATTGAGGGAGGTGGCTGGTCCCTGGTTGTGTCCAAGTGGTAAAGTAAAGGAGCGTGGAGAGCTCCAGAACTTGGGACAGGCAGCCAAAACTTGAAGCAGAAGAGACGGAGGTGAGTTTCTGAAGGTTCATGGAGGAAAAAATAATGTGGTGACCACAGGGCTTACCTTTTAGATGACCTGAAGGTGTCAGAAGTATTTTATTACTGTGAATATCGGCACATAGCATATCAGCTGGAGGAACGGGGTCTGAAAATAAAATGCTGTTGATAATGGTGATGCCACTTGCAAATATGAGTTTGTTCTATCATTGCAAAATCTCTCTGAGAGCAGGTTTTTTTTTAGGATTAGAGTAGACAGTGGTACCTTGTCAATATTTGAAACTCTCATGTGAAACTGTTGATCTTTGCACAGACATCCCTGATGAAACCAGTCAAATCCATCCTGTGGGTTTTTGGTTTTTTTGCTAAAAGATTTCTTTTTTTTTGCTAAAAGATTTCTTTCTCTGTCTCGGCTATGACTCCTACAGTGATTAAAAATGTTTGAGTTGCAAAATAGGGCAATACAGAAATAAGAGCTAAGACTCCGTCACTGACATTTTTAAAAACTCCTGAAAAAATTTATTTTGAGCTTGGCCTTTTGCAAGACCTAAACAAAGCATTCTTGGGAAGGCTGGTTTGGAAAATGTGTTCACAGTTACTCTCATTTTTATGAATCAGAAGTGTTGCTCTAAAATTAAAGAGTATAAAAAGAAAGCAAAAAACCACCCCAAGCAGTTCTTGACAGCTGACCAAGGGATCAGTTCTGAGTTGGTGTGAAGCTTAAAAAGAGGTATGTGCAGAATCCTTGCTATTTTTACTCTCACTCATGATTCTTGCTTTCATGATGCTTTCTCTTAGCATCACTGGGTGACTGGTGCAAGGGAGTCTTATTTTACTGGGTACAGTCCTGAGACCCAATTTGAATATAAGTTATTAGAAAGTCTTGTCTTGCATATATTGGCTTGGCCAGGAAGATGAATTCCTTCCACTAAAGTCCAGGAGGTGACATTACCCTTGCCCCTGTAGTGTGGGAGATCAGACAAGACAACCACGGACTCAAGTCTAAGGGGCCGTAAATCCCTCCTGGAAACTTTTTCATGGAAAGGAATAGCTTTCCTGAGTGCATTAAAATATCCCTTTAAAGAAAGGACAAGTAGAAATAATATTTACTGTTTCTTGGAAGGTGTTTTGAGCAAGGTCCAAGGTGGGAGCTCTGTGCAGGTGTAAGACCAGACTCCAAGACACTTTGTTGGATGGGTGGTGGGGGAGCATTAAACCTGGATGTCCTGGAGCAGTTCGCATGAACGGGAATACAATTTGCTTTCCCTTACAGAAATTTGGTGGAATTAGCCCTGTAAATGTAGGACTCTTGAGCTGAAATGTCTTGTGGATTTTGGTTCTGCATAGATCTTGGCAGGAGTCTGTGGGCTGCCCTCACATGTGCTTGGCAAAGGGAAGGGCCCTCCTCTTGTTGCTTTTGTACCAAGGGGTAGCTGGAGATGGCTGTCAGGGCTGGATTTCTCTTTTTTTTTTTTTTGGCAGATCCTGTCAGTCAGTGAAGTTGCTTCTGGATGTAAAGTACTGACAGAAATGTAAGTGCATGTAGGACTAAGCCCAAGTGCTGATCAGCTGTGCTGTTTAAATGAAGCAGACAGTGTCAAGACCTAAAATGTCATTTTTCCTAAAAGATGTTGGAATCAGATGGCAGATGTTTCCTGGATTCTGGTTTGCATCTTATATTTTTTTTCTTGGAAATGGCTCTTGAGTGCTGCAAAGACATGGAAGGCAGAACCGATTGCCCTGGACAATGGGAATTTTGACTGATGAGGGACTTCTGAATTGTGCTCTAAATTAAGTGAATGAAAAGAGTGTTTTGTGTTTCCTGCTGGGTGACTTCTACTGTTTGGCTGATTGGTCCCACTCAGGGGGTTTGACTGATGTATTTGGTCCATGTGGCTGGTGTTTTGATGTGATAACTATCAAATGGGATTTGAAACTAAATGATCTTTAAGGTCCCTTCCAAACCAAACCATTCCATGATTCTGAGACTTTACCTAACAAGGCTGAAAAACACCTGTTTGTCTTCAAGTTACCCTTCTGAAAGGCTTCCTGGTTTCAGCTCAGTTTCAAACACAGAGGTGGGAGAAGACCGGGTGTTGCAGATGGTTGATGTTGCTGTGCTTTTCTTGCAGTTCTTTTTCCTATTGTGAAGAGCACTGAGGACATTGACTCAGCCTTCTTCATGTCCCTGATTCAGCTGAGAGCTTTAGAAGATGCCCACTCTTAAATATGCCTTATTCCAAAGTAGTTTGTGTATATTGGGTAGAAGTGCTTTACTTAGAATGGATAGAAGTGCTTTACCAAAGTGGGGGGCAACCTCATGGAAATTGTCTGTTCAGTCATGGAGGAGGTGACAGCCACCTAGTAGGTGATAGAACAGCTGAAACCAGGAAGGATCGGTATGTGATGACCTCCCTTTCCTTGGCATGTATTCTTCATGGAATGCTGAAGGTGGGGACATTGGGAGTTTGCAGGGAAGATGGCAGGATACAGGTGTGGCAGCAGAGCCTTCTTGCCCTTGCTTATAAAGCATTCAGCTCACTCATGAGAAGGAAAGTTTAATGAAAAAGTGCCTTTAATTGTAATCTTTGATCTAGTCCTCAGTGTGGCAGGTTTTTGTGTTAAGTCCATCTCTAGGGCCTGAAGTTATATTTATGCATAGGACAGCTAAGAGTGGGATGCATACCCAAGCCTGTGTATCATCTCTGTATTTTTTTTTTCCGTAATGCTGCAGGGCTTTTTGCTGTAAACAAGTTAAGAGTCTCTAATTAGGTTTATTTTACTTTCTGTTATCTTACTACCTTTTATGTGTATCCTGGACTCTGGAGCATGCCAGGTAGGGAGGATGAGAAAATTGCTTTGTGAAACAGATTTATCTCTGTTGGCATAAAAAGTATGAGGCGTTTGGCACCAGTGCAGGAAGAGAGAAGAGCAAGGACCAGCTGACTTACCAGGGCTGTCACCACCTTGAATAATCCCTTGTCCACCATGTGTCTTCACTGCTCTGGTGGTTCTCTAAATTCCTGTTTCTGCATGTTTTCCCCCCAGGCTTAGTCACTTATTTTCTATGCTGCTGCACAAATGTTGACTTCAAGAGCAGAAAGATGAGCCCTGTCGAGTGGCTGGAGCAGGAGGACTGGAAGGCACTTCCATGGCTGGCACAGAACATCTCCTACCCCAGGGCAGGATTAAGTGTACCGAGATGTGTTTCTGGACAGATCACCACCTCCAAAAAGCAAGGCTCTGTGCCCTTCCCACAGTCTATCCCACTTCTTTACCAGATTCATTGTTAGTGGTTTCTTCTCATGCTCAAATCACATGTCCCATCCCCCTGCAGTTTAAACCCAAGCTGTCTTCTTCGGTCCACCAAGAACATGGAAAACACATTATACTCTTTCCCTATTCAGCTGGTTTTTATATATTTGAATATTGTGAACATTCCTAGTTCTTCAGATTACATGGGATTTGTTTCTTCCACCACAGAGCTGTTCAAAGCAGTAAATTTCCCTTAATAAAATCCTGTGGGGTCTTCAATATGAAAGAGAAATTGTCACTTGATATAATTGAAAACATTTGGCAAGGGATGCTCTCAAATAAATAATTAAAACCCTCCAGGAATTTGAAAGAAATGGTCCTTAAAAGGTTTCCAACTGGTACTTTGTCTGAGAGGAGAGACAAGGCCCTTTTATTAGGAGGTAAAACTTAGTTGATGTGTTCAATAGCCCTTTTGAATGAGCCCCCATTGCATTGTGCAGATGCTCAGGGGTGTAAATGTTGTGGCAGGCTGCCACTAGCAAGGCATGCTAGATTGTGTCCCACAAGGATGAGTCCCACTCACCCTGCTCCACATACAGGACCAGTACCACATGGCATCTGAGCATCCCACTTCTCCCAGTCTCGTGGAAGATGCCTCTCCCTGTGGCAAAGGATTGGAACAAGATGAATCTTCAAGGTCCCTTCCAACCCCAACCACTCTATGACTCTAAGATTGAGCTTGTTTGCTGGGAAATTTGGATATTTAAAATCTTAGCAGGTGCTGTGCAAGAACAGGAACCCCCTGAGGGTTGTTCGTCTCATCTGAATTTCAGATGTCCGGCTTGGACCACTCAGGTTGTCCTTTGGAGATGCTTTCTCTTGGCTAACTGCTAATGATTGACTAGGGGAGACAAATCCCTTCTGAGGTGGGTAGGGTTGGTGGGTATCATTGCTTGTAGTGCTGTTTCATTGGGGTTTGCTGGAAAATCCCCACGGTGAAGTCAAAGGTGGAGGCAGGACCTGGTCCAGCATCACCTGTATCCTACCTTGGCATTTGCCTCATCTGCTCCAGGCCTCCCCATTTCACTACTTGACCAGGTGAGTGGCATAAAAAAAGATATGTTCTGAAAGTAGGATGGAAGAGGGAACAGCTGGATTCCTTGATCACTTTGCAGTGGTATTTTCACTCATGGTCTTGCAGAATCTTGAGCATGGTAAAGGCTTTGTGAAATTGCCTGTGGTGGTGCCTGGATTTGAGGGGACTGGGTGGACTCAGCAGGTGCATTCAACAGGAAAGTCTGCTGGGGCCACCCCATGTTCAGCTTCCCTCCATCTGGGCTGGAAAAATCCCAATATCTACCCAGGGTTGACCTCTGGAAATGCAGTGAGCCCTGGAGCTGCCGACGGACCCACTCTCCCACCAGCCACATACCTGGTAGGGGCTTTTCACCAGGGACATGGGGTCATGCTGGCAGCCCTTACTGTCCCCTTATTCCAAGGGAACAGTGTAAATCTGTGTCATGGCAGGTTTAGGGTGGATATTAGGAAAAAGTTCCCTACACAGAGAGTGATTGAGCACTGGAACAGGCACCCCAGGGAAGTGGTCACAGCCCCAAGTCTGACAGAGTTCAAGAAGTGTTTGGACAGCACTCTACAGGCATTTGGTGTGATTTTTGGGGTTGTCCTGTGCAGAGCCAGGAGCTGGACTTGATGATCCTTGTGGGTCCCTTCCAACCCAAACCATTCTTTGATTCTACAACACTGCACTCATCAAGTGGCTACTTGATGAGAGCTGGGAATGTTACTAAATTTTGGAGGGGATGGATTGCTGGAAAAGCAGTGGAATTCCTATTTCTCCACCATTCAGGACTCAGCATTACATTGGCACACCTGGTGGAACTATCCAGGCAGGAGGTTTCAAAGATGCAGGATCTTTTTGTGCATCCTCTGTTCCAGCAGCCTGCCTTTTGTATGCCAGTCCCAATTAACCAAGCATATGTTAGAGGGAGAAAGTAAGTTTCTCAGGAATAACTTTAAGGAAGGATTTGTGGGTGGGTACAGGACTTCTCCCTACAGGGGCCTTACTCTAAAGGAAGGAAAACCAGGATGGAGCCGACAGGAGATGGGAAATGTGAAATGGTGTGAGGAAGCCAAGGCTGGCTCTGGTACAAAGAGCCAATATTGATACAATGACAAGGCAGCACATTGGAGATAAAGGCTAGGCTGAGACTGACAGCCGTGGGAAGAAGGAAATAAAAGAGCTTCTTTATTATATTGCCTGGCTTTTTCTGCCTGTGAATTAAGAGCCTGGATCTGAATTAAATGCCAGGGGAATGGGAGCTGCGTGGGGGAACCATCGGGTTGGTTTGAACCACCACTGTGGCAGAACAATGAAAAGGGGTCTGAAACCAGGGATTTCCCCCCCCCCCCGCCCTTTCAAATGCATTTCTCAGTATTTTGCTTTATGCTCCTGCCTGCTGTAACGTCACCTTGAGCCTCTTTTGGTGTTGCTTCCCATCCCCTGGTTTACAGGCTTGGAAGTGTGGCTTGTGGTCCTTAGTTTGGTTTCCAGTGGATACCCTGGTTTTCCAGTGGACAGAGGAATTGGAGGTCAGAGGTGTGTGCTGCTTGTGTAGTGTTGATGATTACAGGCCAGCCAGTGTGCTACTGTTAACAGTGTGGCTGGGGATGCTGTTTGAAGTGTTAATTAGCAGCAATTAATAAGAAATGAAAAATTAATACCATATGTCAGCTTTCTTTGGTAGTTAGTTATATCAACACCAAAGCTCTGTTTTGAAGCTTATGTTTGCATAAGAGTTTGGTCTTTTTGTCATATAGTACTGGGAAAATACCGAAGTGCTCTCCTACCAAACTAGTTATTCCCAAAATAAGAAGCCAAGCTGTAGCCTCTGAAAGATCAATTTTTTTTTGGGATGCAGGTGCTCTCATCGTTATGTTTTAAAGCCAGTAAGTTGTCCATAGCTTAAGCAAAAAGTACATTAAAATAAAGTTAAAAAAACCCAAAAATGCATTTCCTCCTTTTAATTGAAGTGGTCTCAAACCCAGCCCCAGTTGGCCCCACCAAGGGTGGATCCCAGTCATTTTGCAGCCACCTTGCCCAGGTTCCTGCTGGTTTTTCCATCAGTTTTCCATTTTTGATGAGAAATTCCCTGATCCAGGGGAATGAGCCCCTCTCGTAGGTCTGGTGGCAGATTTGGGGCTTGACTGCATAAGAAAAAGCAAATACTGTTGTTGGACACCTTCAGCTTTTTATCAGCTCGTAACTTTGTTTTATCAGCATCATAGGAGCATCACAAGATTTAACTACAATACCAAGAGGTTTATGTTTCTTCTTGGTATTTATGGTGTTACCCCTGAGTTCTCTTTAAGATGATGGATTTGTTGTGTTTAAATTGATCTCTCTGTTTCTGTTCTTTGAATTTTTTTAGTAGACCCAGGTTACCTTCTGTCATTGTCTGTTCCTAGGCAAAAATGAAAACAGCTGAGTCCACACAAGCTTTAGCTCAAGCTGACACCTCCCCTCCTCTCACATTTAACAAGCTTGATGTAAAATCTCTATACTTAACTCAGTTATTATTAATGATATTTACAGAAGTATTCTCTACCAAAGGAGAAGTGGGGTTTTTTTGACTTTCAGTAAACTGATTGCTGCTAGTTTCATAGTTAATTGAAACTTAATATACACTGGGGATGAGTGATGTGTATGTTCTGAGGTTAGCTGCACTCAGAATACTCCTGGTATATAATACAATTAATTCATTAGCAAGTCTCATGTCAACAAAGAGGAAGGACGAAGTTCTGTAGTGGCCATTGCAGTGGGGAAAGGATCTTTGTTATTTATGGAGCGTTCAAAGTGTATTGAGATCAGCAACCATAATGCTCTGAACTGGTTTATGATGTCAATTTTTATTTTTAATTTTTTTTTAACCCTTTTTAACTTTGATTAGCAGGTTCCTTTGGGGGGGGGGGACACAGATTGCTTGTAGAGATCTGATTTTGGGGTTGTGTCACCCCCTTTGGTAATTTGTGAAGCTTTATGAAACATCCATGGTTCAATTCCACTTGTGGTTGCTCCAGCAGACAGTCCCACCACGGTCTAGTTAATGATATCACTTTTAGACTTGACATGCCTCTCATCTCTTTCATTCCTCCTCTAGCTGCTCACACATGTCCATTTCTTCTTTAAAATTGTCATTGGCATGGCCTTAAAAACAGGGAGTGAAAAATCCCTGACAGAACACGCTCCTTTCTGTTTTATAACCACCATATCCAGCCTTCTAGAATATGCCTCCAGAGTAATAAAAGTTGAAAAAATCCCATAATATTTTTACAATCTTATTACATCCTGGTTTGCCTGGCCTCTGGCAGTAAACTTTTTGCCTATTTTTAGTCACACTTCTTGCAGAGCTGCCAGCACCGTCCTGTCTTGCAGGTCTTGGAGGCATCCCTTAATAGGCAAGACCAGTCCTGCACATTGGATATTGTGGACACACACCTTTCCTACTGTCTGCCTTTGCTTTAGCATATCTTGTGTGAGTAGCTGGATCCCTCTGTGCCCATAACCTCAGCCCTTAGTTTCTCTTTTTCAGTCCTCCTCTGACACCTCATAATTCATCACCATCTTGGAGAGTTTCACTGAGAAGCTCACTTTGGAGTTCTTTTTAATCTGCTTCTAAAGGTGTATCTCGGGGTGTTGCTTGTCTGGTGGCTTTCTGCAGCTAGAAATATAGTTCTCATTTAGTCTGGTGTCTGGTGGAAGATCTGATCAGCCTGTATGCCCTTTCCCATGTAATTTTTCATTGCTGTGTGTTTTTATTCCACTTTGTATTTACTATAGTCATTCCTTCTAGAAGAATCTCCTCTGCCAACATAATCCAGTTTAAAGTGAGTTAATATTTGCTCCCCTGCATGTTACTATCTGGTATAATTACCTTAGGTCAGTCTTCATTCAATAAACAGTTGCAGACAGCACTGTTTCATGAGGGTATCTGCATTTTACTTGCTGAATTTTATTTTCTAGTTTTTCCAGTCACTCACAAGTATTTTCCTTTCAGTGTTTCCTCTATGTCATCATCACAAATCTCCCCCTTTGGAAGTTGGAATGTTTGGGGAGTGAGGTTTATCTCACACAGTGTTAGCCATCAAAATGTTGGGAGTCAAGGGCTGAACTTTCTGGAGGAGGGTTGAGTTGACATTTCCTGCCATCTGTTTTTTGGCAAGGGTTGTTTCACCCTGTGGGCTGGTCCTTCTCTGGTGGTGGTACTGGGAGCTGGAGTGAACTTTGGGATGAGAAGCCTGTGGATGCTGTTTATTACCTTATTATCTACTCTGTTGTTATTATTGCTGTTATTGGCACTGAGGTCCTTTGTTGTGGTTCTTCATCCACCTCTAGCTTCTGTTTGGAGATGAGAGCAGCATTCAAAGGGTTACAGTCAGAGAATCGTGGAATTGTTTAGGTTGGAAAAGACCTCTAAGATCATGAAGTCCAACTACATGAAGATGGGATAACACGAAAACCATTACAAAAGGCTGAGGGAATGGGTTGGTATAGGTAGAACAAACCGCTCATTTTTTTCCCCTTTTTCCTTTCAGCTTGTCCTCCAGGCACTCCCTGCTGCAGGATGAATTAGGAAGGCAAAGCCTCTTCCTCTGAACCATGGAGACAAGGGCATCTTTCATTGCCACCATGAGAGAGACCCAGCATCTGTCCCTGGAGAAGGGGCAGAGCCCGGCCAATGGCAACAGGGAGCAGTTTGATTCAGGTGAGCTCCCCTTCACCCCCGTGAGTTGTCCCTGTTACAGCCCTCCTGCTGATCTCAGGTACAGGTGGGGACAGCTGTGCTTCCAGGGTGGCATTGGGAATGGTTGTACAGCTCCAAGGTCTTTTTGGATTGGACTGTGTCCTGTGATGGATGTGATGAGAAATAGGAGCTTTTCTTCTTCTGGATCTCTTCTACAGCACGTGTCAGCTATTCAAAATTTAAACAAAAAACAATGGAATACCTTTCCCAGGACATCAGATTGTGTACTCACAGTTTCCCCACCCTTTTTTATTGTGTTTAAGTTTTATGGTTAAAGAGAGCAGAGGAACATGCAGAAGTTACATCATTTCTCTTCTTTGTTTTGACCTTCACTCTTGTTTCCCTCCCAGTGTCTTTTTGAGTGCTTCAGATGAGAGGGCTTCACAAACATTAGACCAACCAGAGGAGAGCTGGGCACGTCCTTGTGCTCAGGAGAATGGCTGGGTGCTTTATAGTTCTCTGGGATGGGCAGCTAAAGGTGATGATTTGCTGTGCTAAATTTGGGCATCATTGTGGTAGATACAGAAAAGCATATGCTACGTTCTAGTGATTTCTGCTGGAACACGAGGAGACATTATCTCTAGACCTAATCTTCTTTCTTACTTGTGCCAAAAAGAAAGATCTCTTTTCGTACCTGCTTTTTACTGCTTCTCTTTCAGCATGTCAAAAATGTGGTCATCCAGCCTTTAGTGTTTTTCACTTCTTGTAGTGGCTCAGTGATTTTCCCATTTCCTTGGACACCACCCATTAGAAAGGTGTGACTGACCTTTCAGTCTTTGCCATGTTCGCTAATGAGCTGGGGGAGAATACCAGTGAAGATGGGCTGTTTTGCACAGCCCTGTGTTCAGTACAACCATGCTCTACAACTTTTGCTGTGAAAATAGTAAGAAATGCAAATGGACTTGCAAGAGGTTGCAGAGATGGGGGAAAATGAGAGGGATATCCTGTGAAGAATGGCAGCTGGCTATGTTGCTGTGAAAAGGTGTTTGAGATGGGGGGTAGTCCAAGAGGTCTTGACATGATGCTTGTAGGTTCAACTGGGCTCTTAAGCTCTGTGTGTTTGGTGGGTCCTGTGCCAGGGTTGTTAACCCACTGTGGTTTTGAGTTTTCCCTATGGTGCATGCAGAGGTTCTGGTTGTTTCAAGTGACTTCAAAGGGAAGCTGGACATACTTGTGGAAGAAACTTGCCATGTCCTAACTGCTTAGAAACTGTGCTTGTCTCAAGAAAAACACTGAGCCAGAAGTAATTGCATGGTAGGAACTTCCCTGGAGGGAAGCATCACACGTGGTTCCCTCATCTAATAGATGGATGTCTCTGGGCATCCAGGAGGCAAAGCACTCAGGAAAAGTGGCTCTGTGAAGGGGAGGATGTGTAGGGTTGGACGGACTGTGATGAGAAAGCTGGATTCATCCCACCTAAAGGAAGCAGGATGCTCATATTACCTTAGGGAAGAACATAAATATTGCCCTGTGTTCTCCATAGACTTAAAAGAGCAAGAGCTTCCCTCCTATAGTATGATTCATAAAGCTGGCTGTGAGAGTCCTCTAAACATCTGAATCAGGAGCTGGGGTGTTTTAGGACACCTGATGCTGCCTGTATCCCCAGTGAAGAGAAAGGTACAGCTCCAGAAAGCGAGTCATCACATTTTAACACAGATGCTGTGTTGCCTTTGACTTGAGTTGCCATTTGGAGCTCCCTGTCTGTGTACACTGAGGATGAAGAGGAGATGGAGCAGAGGGGAACATCTCAATCCTTGTTGCTCACGTGATGCAGACTCCTCTCTTGAGGTGGGATTCATGTCCTGCAGCCTGATCTAGTCACTATTTATATCTGTGGGAGAGAGGTCGGAGTCTCTAGGATGAGATTCAGTCGGACAGCTGTAGGCATTGGTTTTGGAATGAGAAGAACTGGCCTGTGATACCTGAATTTCTTTGAGAATGTGGATCTTGGTGATTCTTCTATGGCCATGCTGGAGGTTTGTGGTTGATCAGGTGTCTGTGTGTCTCCACCTCCCCACACTTGGTGTGTTAACTAGTAAAGTATTTCAGTTCTCTGTTCACTCAAAGAGTCATGAATGTATCTTTCTACTATAAGATGTCTAAGCAATTTGGCACAAATATATTCTCCTTCAGTGAAGCCTGGGAAAAATCTGTGTTTCTGGAGTCACAGGTTTTGTGCCTTTCATCCTCTTTATTTCCCATAGCCAAACGTCCTGGGAAGCTGATAACAGCTGGAACAGTTGCATTTTTATAGTGTCAATGCATGAGCACTTTAAAGCCATTGAGAGGCTCACAGATAATGACTTGTTGATTTTTATTTGCCGTCCTAGGCTTGTTTATACATCATTGTATTGTGAGCCAGCCAGCCCTGACTCTTTCATTAAGGAAAAGCTCTGGACCCAAGTGCCAATAATTGGAAAAGGAGCTGATATGTAAAATAGATCTAATGGTGAATTTTTTCACCTTTCAGGGTGTGCTCTGATCCTCATCCGTAAGGCTCTTCTGATGGGTGAGGAGATTTGTGTGCAGTCCCCTTACATGTGTGGGTGGTGCTGGGTCCTTTGGACTGGTCTCATCCCTGTGCCAGGCTCTCTCTGCTCTGAATCCCCCCTGCCAGATTTCTGCCAGGGAATAAAGTCCATTAAAAAAACATTTTGGAAATGTACAGTCCTTTCAAAATACTTTGTGATGAAATGAAGCAAAATAAACCACTGATGCTGTGATAAATGAGCGCTCTGACATTATTTTTACAGACCTTGTAAAAGTAATTTCCTGATAAAGTCTGCAGATAAAACATAGTAGAGGAGCCAGACTGGTGATGTGTCAGAGAGAAATGAACTCACAGGGAGAGAGGGCTGCAGCTCTCACTCTGCCTCCCCTCTGAGTCTTGAAGACTCTTTCTTTGGGCTTAAAAAGGAGAAATCTGGGTGGTATTTTTTTAAACAGGTGCTGTTGTGAGTTTTGGTGGACTGCCTGGGGATGAACCTGCTGGTGGGGCTGTGGGAACAGGGGGGCCAGTGAGTCTTTTTCCTGTTGTCATGTGGCAGAGTAGGGCAGGGTTAATAAGGTTGTGAAGTACAGGAGGACTTGATTCATTCAGAAATAGGATCTTTTTGATAACATTATTAAAAAGCTATTGCTGAATTCTGGTGAAGACTTTGACCCCCCTGGAGACACCACTCCTTGTAAGGGCTGAGTAAAAATCTCTGCTCTCACTGCTCTGTGGAGTGGCTTCCTCCCATACAACTACTGGGGAAGGCTGGAGAAAAGGAGACACTTGCCTTGGTTCCCCTAGCAGCTTGGAGCAAAAACAGGAATAGAAATGGACTGTGCAGAGAGCATCATGGGCTGAGGGAAATGGCTCGTGCTCTGAAATGGAAGTATCTGAGCAGAAGAGAAGAGAGCCCAGGGCTGACCTGGAAGTCCCAACATCACAGAATTATTTAGGTTGGAAAAGACCTCTAAGACCATCAGGTCCAACCATTAACCCAGCACTGCCAAGCCTGCTACTAAACCACGTCCCCAGGTGCCACATCTGGATGTCTTTTAAGTCCCTCTAGGCATGGTGACTCCACACCACTGCCGTGGGCAGCCTGTTCCAAATGTTATGTCCCTGTCAGGTGTCCTTGGGGCTGTTGAGCAGCCCATCCCACCACCACATGCACAGATGGATGCAGAAGCAGGGAGCAACCAGGCAGAGGGCATGATGCACTTCCAGCTTTTCATGTCAAAGGCTTTTGACTTTTAGTGGGATGGGAATTGGTTGTGCTCAGGGTGAAAAGTTGCTTAATCAATTTGAAGCCTGGGATGGATAAGCATATCTGCACATCCACTCAGGGACTAACACACTTTATTTTAGGGGCTCAGCCTTTGAAA
This sequence comes from Xenops minutus, assembly GCA_035221455.1. Classification (NCBI taxonomy): domain Eukaryota; kingdom Metazoa; phylum Chordata; class Aves; order Passeriformes; family Furnariidae; genus Xenops; species Xenops minutus. Next base: position 2,906,117 of record JAWWEE010000040.1, on the reverse strand, counting down.
TCTCTGCATCCAGCTCTTCTCTGTGACATTAACTCCACAGGGCTGCAGGCCTTAAGGCAGAAAAATATCCCTGTTCATCTAAATTGCCTGTCTGCATGATACAGGATTTTTGCACCAAGCTCCTACCTTGTGGTTAAGTTGTGGCTTATTGCTCAATCAAGGTTGAACAAACCCCTCATTTTGGGTCAAATATCTCAAGTAGAGCCAGCTTCTGTGCCTGAAGGTTTTTGCAATGATTGCAAAAAATTCAAACAAAGCACAGTCTTTATTCTGTGTTACAGTTGTCTGGTTTTGGGTTGCAGTCATAGGGTGGGTTATTTCTTGTACTGCTGAGTTGAAGAGTTTTCTGGTAGCCCCTTTGTCACTGGACAGTGATAAAGTGTTGATTTACATCTTCATATTTAAGCAGGTTATTTGAGTTTGATGCAGCAATGTGCAAGTGGTTGGCAGCATTGACAGCTCAGTTCTCTGCTTTCAACATCCAGAATCTTTACCCTCCACCACCTCTTTCTCAAAAAACTCTTCTGATCCCCTTTTTCCCCCCTCACCCCTATGCCTGGTGCCATAGGCAGCAGATAAAAACCTATGTCTTCCCCTTTTAATAGTGAGAGATTCCCCTTGTACAATCTAATTTTCTGGTCCTGAAAACTGGAGACCTGTAGCAATAAATGCAATAAATTAATCCTGTCTATTTCTTCATAAAACTGTCTGGGGAGAGTTCTTAATTCAGTTTGTCATGAGTCACTTTAATTACATCATGACCACGCTGATGAATGTTTGGGCAGGTAAAGGTTCTCACAGAGTTTGCCTGATAAATGCTTATTGCACAGAGCTCATTGCTAGACTGTAAATACTTTTGCTCTGGGGATGAAACTGGATTTGTGAGATTGCTTGGGAACAAAATGAAAACAATCAGATTTGGCTGATTTTCTGTAAGTGAAAGAAGATTTATTTTTAATTATTGCCCTCTGTGTGTTTCAGCAACAGTTTGGGGCCTTGGCTCTGCTCAGTGTGGTTATAAAGAAAGAAATAAAAAAAAGAGTAGTCATGTCAAGCCCTTCCCTGTAGGCAAGGATTGTGTGGGGCAGTGGTGTGGATGGGGGGACATGGTGCAGAGCCCCAGTTCTGGAATGGGGCAAGGACAAGTGCAGGGAGCAAGAAGGCAGTAATGGACTAGTGGGGGTTGCTGGGGGATTTGGGGTAAAGCAGCTGGGGGAAGAGGGAGGCATGGGGGTACTTGTGTGAGGTTTATGGATGGAGGGATGTTGAGGAAGGAGAGAAAGGGGGACAAAACTGAAAATGGGGCTCCCCAGCCCCAGGGGTTGGGGTGATTGCTCTACACACTGCTTGGCCAAGAGAAGCAACTTCTGATATTATCACCAGGGCCCTGTTGTAGTTAACAGTGCTGGGTGACCCACTTTTGAGGCACAAGCAAGGCTGCTGCACCCTTGTGATAGTGGGCAGGCAACCACCTCCCTTGCAGCAGGAGCGTCATCAAATGTGAAATAAAAGAGCACAAGTGCCTGTTGCAGTGTATGACAGTGTTGTTCCCCCAGTGCCATGAAAGCAGAATCATTTCTGGTCTCAGTGTTGGCTGCTGAAGTCCCAGAGTCTGCTGAAAGCATAGTAAGAGCTGGTCAAAACACAGATATTTGAGGCAAGCTTTCTGTTCTCCCTTCTGTTGGTGTTTATACTGGTTGCTATTCTCACCCTGAACTCTTTGACACAACTTTTGCCTTCTTTGGCTGTGTTTTAGGCTGCTTTTCTTACTTTAATGTTTTATTTTTTTATTTTTTGCTTTTGAACAGATGAGGGCTCCAGCATTGAGGATGCAGATTTCAACTGGGATGAATTCCTGGAGGAAACAGGAGCCAGTGCAGCTCCCCACACCTCCTTCAGACATGTACGTGCTTTGTCCATGCATTCCCTCCTCTGGTTTTCAGGGGGTCCCTGGAGAGCTGAAGTGGGGTCTGACCATTTTGGGGAGAAATGATCCCTCCATATGTGTGACAACCTGCATGGGAATAGCCCCCCAGCTGGTGTTAGGTGACCTTGGTGTGTTTGCAGTCACAGTGCAAAGCTCTGTATCTGTGCTGCTTCCTTATCACCTGCCTTTTGTTCAAATTTTCCATTTTTAAGGGCTTGTATTACTCTCCTTTTGCTAATAATGCACTAATGTTTTTCGCATCATCTGTTTTCCCATCTGCATTTGTTGTTGTCCATCCCAATTAGTAGAGATATGTCTTACAAGAGTGTTATTTCTCCAAAGCTCCTTTTAATGCGTCATTTGCTGACTAGCAGGGTCACTCAGCACTACAATACAGCATGGCCTGAAGAAAGCCATCTCTCATCCTCCTGCCTGGAGATTCTCTCTCAGAAGTGTGAGAACCAGGTACTGGGGCAGGTGGTGCTTTTCCTGGTGAACATGGATCATACAGACAGCCATGGTAGTTGCAGTGTGGTCTGTGGCTCTGGTCTGTGTTAGCACAAGCAGCATTTGAAGTCTCTGAAATATTTACTGATGAAGAGTATCAGTGCATGCTTTGAAGAAAGGATTCTGTCTCCAAGCAGAGCCTGACAAGGATCTTGTTGTATGGGACCAATTTCTCCATCCACCACCAGTTGTTTAACCTCTTCTATCTTGTGTGTGTGACACCACATGAGGACATGGGATAGAAATTCTGCTGATTCCTGAGTTCTTCATCACAGTCAAGGGTGTGCATATATGGCCACACTGGAAGATTTTCCATGATGTCTTTGCCATTAAACTACAAGACCATGCTGTCACAGATGTTGGGGTCTACTGGGAAGGTGTTGTGGTGCCTTCAGTTGAGTGGAGCCATGACAAGTCCTGGTGGGTCTCTGTCCTCAGCTGCAAATCCCATGAAGGTGGTGCTGCTCATCCTCCTACCTGACCCATCAGGTGTAGGAAGCAGCCTTAGGAGTGTCTCCTGGCTGGCAGAGATGTCGCTTGGGAACAGTGTAGTTGTGCTGCAGTGAGATGGAAACTTCTTGAGGGACTTCTTGCTGTACCCTGAATTATTTATGAGAACCCTGTGCATCCCAAGAGCCAAGATCCAATCTTACCACCGAGTAAAGCAGTAAATGTCATAGTCTTAAATGATCTCCAAAGGTCCCTTTCAACTGTTCTGTGACTCCAGGTGTCGATGCTGCTGGAAGTGCTGGAAGTAAAGGCACATGAGTGCTGGTACCTGCAGATGATGGATGGGTTTGGCTGGGCAGCCCTTGGAGCGGAAGCTGGAGTGGGATGAGTGAAGGATTACTGCTCACATGCCAGAGGAGAGTTTTTTTTAGCAGCTTGGCATCCCCAAGTCTGTGAAATCCTCAGCTCACCAAGTAAAACCATATTTATCTTTGTGAGTAAAAGAGGTGTTTAGATCTGTCATTTAAATGATATCTAAACAAGAGACAGACTTACCCAGATTCACAATCTCTCTGATTTCAGCATCAGATAAAGTTCTAAGAAACCTGTAAGAAGCTATCCTTAAACATCTTATAGGGAGTGACAGGCTACATTTTGGATGAAGACAAGGCTGGCACCTGAACTGATGAACTGGCATCCACGTCTGCTTTATCAACAGCTAGAGACATCCCACTTGAACATAAGTTGTGCTGTGCCTACAGCAGGCCCTGCAGTGTCCCAAAAGAGATGCACTGGCATCTCCAGTGTCCTAAGGCAAGCTACATGAGACCTGTCACTGCTGAGATAAATGGAAGTGACATCTTCATCAGATGACAGGACAGCAACCCAAACAATTTCCTTCTTTCAGTGATGGGTCATTTACCAGGGTGCTGGGAGGGTGAATTGGTTGAGGCTTGAGCTGCTGGGGGTGGATTCAGTGGGAACACTTTACTTGGTCTGGTTCAGCCCTTGATGCTCGTCAAGCCTCAGGAGGTGCTTCAGTGTTGTTGTATGAGTAATTATTGTAGTTGGGCTTAACTCCTAGAGGTGCTTTGTACCTGCCTTTCTACCTTGCCTGTGTCCAATGATTTACCTGATGGAGCTGTGCAGTGGGAAATGAAATTTTATTCGAGTTACATCACCTTTCTTCCAGGCATCAGTGAGATTTAGGAAGTGAAGATCGGTACCAGTCCCCTCTTAGGTGTAGTGCACCTGGAGTGACTCTTTGGAACATATGGGACTTTGCATGATGGGTATGTGCCAGTGACGTAGGAATGGAACCTCTCAAACTGATTTTGAAGGAGGTGGCTGGATTAAGAAGCACAATCAACTCATGTCCTATCCCAGAGCTGCTCTTTAAGGACAGCTTTATTGGGGAGGGGAGGGTCTCCCTGCAAAGAAGAAAAGGTAACATCATGCCTTTCTCATTTTGCAAGGTTGAAATCAGCCTTCAAAGCAGCTTCCAGCCAGGGATGAAGTTGGAAGTGGCCAACAAGAGCAGTCCAGACACGTACTGGGTAGCTACGATCATCACAACATGTGGACAGCTCTTGCTCCTTCGTTACTGTGGCTACGGCGACGACCGCAGGGCAGACTTCTGGTGTGATGTGATGACAGCAGATCTGCACCCCGTGGGATGGTGTACACAGAATAACAAGGTCCTGATGCCTCCAGATGGTGAGTCCTGGCTGTTTGGGTAGGGCTGGGCTCTAGCGTTGGGCTGTGGGTTAATCTCCAGGTTTCTACTTGGTCTGGAATGGGTATTCCAGGTTCTCAGCTGGGGTTGGGTGGTGCAGTCAGGGTCAGTGGGTGATTCAGTTTTTCAGTCAGCCTCTAGCAAAGGCATTTTTGCCCTACTTGGTGATAACAGAAGGCGCTTCTATAGGAAGCTGTCTTAACAAGGAAACTTTTTGCTGAACTGTAAAGCTGTGATTTTCACTTGGGGGAGAAAACTGTCCTGTTCTTGTAGCAAGGAGGGATGAAATTCAGGGTGAGAACAAACTAATCAAGATCAGCTTGGGTTTAAACAAAATCAGAAGTTGACTGTGCACTCCAGTGTTTCGCCCTGAAAGTTTAAAACCTTCCATTGCCAGATTGTGGCAGCTTTTAATTCCAATGGTAGATACACGTGATTAAAGATGGCAAAATTTGGTCATTATAATTTAGGGCATGTCCTGATTGCCAGCTCTCAGGTGCACAAAAGCTGAATGCAAGAGTTTTAGGTTACTGAGTGGCCCATGTGCAGCAGTTTGTTAATAATACAATTTGATCCCCAGTGTGTAAGAATATATATACATATACTATGTACATCACTAGAGCAGCTGTGTATCCTTACTGCTACATAGCTCCAAGCAGAGGCATATTGTCAGTGTTACTTGTAAGTATTCCTGCCATATATCCCATTTATTCTGGATCAGGGGAAGAAGAGATGAATATTTAGCCTCCAGCTTGTGCATACATTTAAGAAAAGTCTCATTTAAGGATTCTGCTACTGAAGTCACCCTTTTTCTTTCTGTTATATGTGAGCATTGAAAGCAGTGCATGTGCCAGTTGTGTGCCATGTGGGATTTCTCCTGGTGTAAGTGTTGCCTGACTTCCCACTGAACTGAGCTGTAGACACAGTCTTTGAATCAGAGCTCACATTCCTGTCTTGTGCATGCCCGCTTGTCAGCTAAGCTTACCTTTTTCTTCTGGTCTGTGTATTTTAAATAAACACAAGATTGAATTTTTTTTTAAAGAAAGAAATCCTGAAGATAAATATGGCTTAAAATTCTGTTGGCTTAGCACTAGTAAATCAAACTGATGTGAGAGGGGTGAGGTATTTTATTTTATGGGTCTCTTAAACTACATTTTATTATGTGGCTTATAATCAACATTACCAGAAAGGTGTACAGTGCTACAAAGTAAATCTCAAAATGTGAGGGTCAAGGGGGTAAGAGATCTTATCGAATGTCATAATAGAAAATAACAATTGCCTTATAACCAGAAGCCACTGCTTTTCATGGATATGTTGGAATTTGCCCTTTGGGTCATGGCTACTTTGTGTGAATTGTCTTGCTTCAATGACTGCAAGTGTGTAATACATCCCTTCTCCTCTGGCTGGGTGATGTAGTTGTACACCAGGGGCTTGAATTTGGGCAACTGCCCAGTTGTGTTTGGTTTGTTTGTTTCCCCCCAACTTCCATTCTCAGTGAATAAACTGTTGATTATGTCTTAGTATAGTTTTCAGGAAGAATAAATTAAATGCACAAGTTGTTATTTGAAAAGAGATTTAAGCATATAAGAACTGGGTTCATACTTTGCAATGAGGCATCTAAAATGCCCAAGATGATTTAAGCCTTCAGGACTTAGAGAATCGTAGGATCTGTGCTCTGGTAAAAGAAACTGATGTGCTCTGAGAACTCTGGAGATTTTTAACCTTTTCAGGATTGCACACTATTTTGTTGTCAGACTTTTGGGAGAAACAAAAACCAACTTTGAATTGCATGGGCCAATTTCCAAAGGAACTGATTCTGCACATCTTGGTTACAAGGAGGGTGTCTCTTGGCAGGGCCATGCAAGCTGTATGGCCAGGGTTGGTTATCTGTCACTGGGGTTTGATTTTAACCAGGAGCTGAAGGCTTTGGTTAAAAAGCAGATCTGCCAGGAAGGGCTTGTTTAATGGCCAAAATGACAGCACTGGGACAATGCCCTGCTTCTGCGTATGAATCGGGTTGGAGTGGTTGGCGCTTGACTCACAAATGTGAATGGCAGAGTGATGGGACAAAGAATTTCATCAGATGGGAGAGATATATGAGAAAATGAGCTGGTTCAGTTTAGCAAATCAATAGAACTTGATTTAATGTCCAGCACACACAGAGCTTCTAAGGGGCAGCTGCCAAATAATTATTGTTTATCATCCTAATAGAAGGACGTAATTTAAGATGCAGACTGCTACATGATTATTTATTGGGTGACATCAGGGTTGCATCACGGTGCCCGTGGCCTGTGAGGGGAATGTCACGTCACGTTGTGTCCTCCCATGACGTGATGGTGCAGTGCACCAGGTCAGGACTGCTCAAGCCAAACACTCGAGTTGGCAATAAAATGTATTGGCTTACGGAAGGATGGTGTATGAGTGCATGTGAACCTCAGAGCTTCAGCCTCCACCCCCTCCTCCTCCTCCACAGGAAGTCAAAGGAGTGAAATTGTAGTTACTTTGAGCTTTGCCATTAATTATATTTTTCTCATTACAAATCGGTGTGTAATTTGAATTGCAAACTCAACTATCCTGGCAGAATAGATCTGTTTACCATTCAAAGCAAAATGAAAATTATTTAAATTAGTTAATATAGAACTCATTTGAATGAATTGGATGTTTATTCATGAACTAGCTGAGGCAAGTGTGAAGCTGTCCTTATGGTCTGTAGCTTTGGCACTGATCAGCTCTAATGTCACGTCCTGGGACAGAGATTTCTTTTTTATTGCATATTAACTGTGGTGTAAGCATTGGGTGACTACTGCCGAATGTAGCTGAGTGTGAAATTTTCATCCTTTCTGACAAGGCCCTTCAGCAACTGCAATTTATATGAGGAAGGATGACCTGCCTCAGAGTTCACTGACAGTGGCAAGGCTGTAGTGGTAAAGTAGGATTTGTTTTCTGCATTGTCAGGGTGTGGGATGTAATACACGTTTTCCATCAGTTAGTTAAAATTCCCCCAGTATATCAGCCTGCATGGAAACAGACTGCTTTTATCCCCTCTTATGTCTTACCCAAACACTGTCTTCCTCCTCAGCACAGAGCTGATCTGGTTGTTTGTCAACATCCTTCATCCCTTGGGATGCTTTACCCATTGAGCATTAAAAATTTAAGCCTAACTAAACTTTCCCTGCCTAGCAATTCCTTTAACCGTGAAAGGAAAAGAGGTCTCTTGCCTCCTTTAGCCTCTTATTTCCACGTGCTGTTTTCCTTTGTTGATGACAGTTGAGTTCATGAACACATTTACCATCGGGTGCTCGAGCAGCGTGGAGAACCTGACAGGCGTAGTGGTTAAATTATGCATCGTGAACCATGCGGAGAACAGGAATGTCCTGTGATTGACACGTGGGTGTTTTTGTGCAGATTGCAGATTTACAGCTGAGCCAACAGAGCCCAGTCTCTCCTGGCACTGTCTTAATGCATTCTGGGACGCGCTAAAGACGCTGGACGGCGAGATTATTGTATACACTTGTAATTGCCGTGGTGGTTCTGCTTTAATGTTATTGACAGATGGAAATTCAAAGAGGGCATTTCTGTGTGCAGAGCCATGTGGCGGGCTGGAGTCTGCTGGCTGTGTAAAACCAGGAGACAGAGGAGGCTGGAGATGGTTCTCTCCCTCCTGTACTTCTCTCCAGGTCTGTGTTTTGATTTTACAATGATCTGGTACAGATGGAAAAAAACCTCTGAACGCCAGCTGTGCCTGGATTTGGTGATCATGATGATCAATCATACCATGGCTCTGTGTAGGAAAGCAGCTTTTACCTCTCTATTTCACCAGTATAAGGGGAATTAAAGCTGAAAAGCCTGATCCTGGGGTGAAACAAGTGCCTCTTGCATGGTGTTGAGCTTTCTTAAGTTTAATTATCAACTATGCCATTAAGAGTGGTGAACATAAATTATTTTGCCTACCCAGGCTTTCTGTGAAAGGAAACATTACTTGGTCCCTGTTTGAATAGGTTATCATGTGTCTCTCTCAACTTCTACCCTAGATACAGGCCAAAGGAGGGAAATTTCACTCAAATTTCAAGTGCTGAGTCAGGTTCTGGGCAGTGTGTGGGTGAAGAAGATAAAACTTGTGCCGTGGCAAACTTGAGTTGCCTTCAAGTGACAACTTGTTGCCTTTTTCTGTTTTGTTTTTATATATTTTCATGTGAATCAATCACAGAGTAAAATCCTGCTCTTTTGAGATCACTAGTGTAAAGGAGAGGGGAGAAGTGGGTCTGGTTGGCCACGTCAAAACTTCTGGCCTGAGGACTCAATGGATTCTGCATAGTCAGAAGGTGGTCTGCCGTGTTGCAGGTGTGGATTTGATGTCATTCAGGACTCCCTGGGTTCATGGAATGCTTTTATGGTCACAGCTCAGGCTGGTGGATATGTGGCCTTTCAGCATCATTCTTGGAGGTCCCTTGTGTCCACAAAGCTTGTCTACAGGTCCTTCAGAGGGACATACACAGATAATATTTCTGAAAATGGATGAAGGCATCCGGAGTTTGTTTTTTTAAACTGAAGCCAACTTTCCCCTGTTAAGCTCATCCCAGAGGAAATAAAAATTAAATTATTCCTGCAGTTGCATGACTAGAGTGCAGGTAGAGGAATCAGATGGGCAGGGTGGACTTCTCCTTTATATTTGTGAGGAGTTGGCTCATCTCCATTAACTTACCTGAGATGAGTTTGCTTTTCTGCTGGTGTAATTGAGAGCAGACCTGGCCCTGGTTTAGCTCTTACACTGAAGGCTCACCTGAAATATTACTTCCTAAGAGCTTGAGGCTGGAGAAAATGAGTAGGCATTCAATGAGCTTATGGTGTTTTACATCAGCTAAGAACTGGGCCCTCGAGCCAAGTAAAATGAAACTCGGAAATCTTCTTTGGCAGATTGCACTGTCAAAGACTGTGGATGTTTCTAAAGTAGTATATAGGGCTGTTTTTTAAAGCCTTTTCTGCCCAATCTTTATCCTCTTATTCCTTCAAAACCAAGCTTAGACTAACCTAATGTAAATAGATGGTAGGATTTCTTTATTTTAAATGCTGCAAATGACTCCTAGTACAGTGTTTTATGTGCGTTTTTCAAGTCGACTTTAGCACACTATTAATTATGCAGGAGTGACGTTAGCATAAATAACTAGTCAGCAAATAAATGTCAATTAAATATTCTATTAGCATAGTAGGCAGCTTTATGCATTGGCATAGAACATTTAGCAGATTATACTTAACGAGCATGTAAAAAATAAGCATTTTTTTTCTTTGCTCTCCTCATAATGGCAAAGGGGAGGAGAGGAGGTAAAAATAATGCTGGCTTTGACTGAAGATCCAGTGGTTTTGGGACTGACATTTGCCCTGCTAGGAGTCATATCAGTTGACTCTGGTGTCTCTTGGGCATTTACAGCAGCTGGAAATCACTGGATCATGTCATGGCTTGGCATTTCATCCCCAGCCCCACAAAGCCCCTTGTAGACTTGCTCCTGAGGAAAACATATTTTTATTACAGCACCCACAGTAGTTCTTCCTTCCCTTCCTTGACATGGCTCAGATCCCTCCGTCTGGGATGTGAAAATTCAAGAGTTAGACCGTTGCTCCTGTGGCATCAGGATAGTGTTGTCCTGATAAGGGAAAATGATCTTCTCACTGTTATATGAGACTCCAAAACTTTTGCATGTGCCGCTGGCTTTAGTTACTTTCAAAAGACTTAATATTGCCAAGTGAGGCCTTTCTGGGGTAAAACTGAGTATAACAGGCCCCCACGTGTCTTTTGGGAATGTAATTAATTGTGGAACTACTGTGTAAATGTGGCACAGCCTGGCCAGCAGGTCAGGCTTTCCAAGAAGTTTGAGTTGTATACTTTATTAAATGCAGGGATTTTTGATCATCTCCAAGTCTGCCGGACTTGAGGTCAACCTTTTCTGTTTTGATTTTCCTCCTGATGTAATTTTCTGGGTCTAGAGGCATAGTTGTAGAAAACCTTGCATGGATGAAATGCTGGCAGCTTTATAAGGTGGACTCAGGAGTAAATGATTTATCCTGATGTTCCAGTTGTGAAACTCAGACAAAGAATTGCTGCCTGAGTGGGAAATGTGAGGTGTGCTCTGTTCCGGCTTTAGCTGGGACTGCTGTGAGTGATGGAGGCAATCGAGGGGGAACATCAATGTTTGGTTAAACACGAGTCCTTTTGTTTCAAGTTTTTTGGGAGGGCAGTAGAGGTGGTCCTTAAGGAATATACCTACCACAAGGCTGCCAGCCATGGCTCTGCAGTGACCTTGTGGTTTAGCTGCATGGCCATGGGGTACTCTTGGGCTCTCTGCTAAGGGGAAAGTTTTCCCTGGGGTGAATCCTCATCAGCTGGTGTCAGTCTGTGCTTCTCTGTTGAGTTTTTGGTGGAAATGGCTTAGAGAAGGTGTTTTTCCACTTCACAAAGCCATAAAGGCAGAGCCCCTGCTTTGTTCTCATCGGTGTTTTCCTTTGGGAAAAAAATCATTGTTTTTCCCCTCAGAAATGTCAGGATTGATTGTCATTGGGAGTAAACACCCAAAATGTTGAGTCACAGCAGGCTGAGGACCACAGATTTGGGCGATGGTCTTTCCTTTCCCTGTTGCCTGGGTTAGACTTTCTCTCATGAGCATTTGGCCTCTACTTAGGAGTCACCCTCAGGTGTCTTCTCCTTGGTGCCCCTTGGGATGCTCTTGTGCCTGGGGAACCCAGCCCTTGCCAAGGATCAGGCATTTGAAAGACCAAAACAGTGCAAGATGGTTTAAGTTTCCAGTAAAAAAAAAAACAACAAAGCCCAAAGCTTCCACATGAAGCAGGCTCTACTTATTAAAAGCAAGAAAAGAACACACTTTAATCAAAACCTAATTTTCCAGTAAGAAGCTGTTTCAGCAGAAACATACCCAGCAAGCCTAGTTTCCAGCAACAATGACATCTGCTTATGCTCTATTTAAATTTATTTATTCTCACAAACAAGTGGAGGAAGGGGAACAGGAACAGGCATGACCAGACAGCTCATGATCCAGTGAGACAAGGATGCAGTGACTGTGGGCACCAAAATTGCATGGGGACCCTGCAGTGCACCTGAAGTGCCTGTTCAGCATCTGGTTTCGGGTGCCTTTTTTATCAAAATCGTAGAGTGGTCTGGGTCGGAAGAGACCTTAAAGACCATCCAGTTCCAACACCCTGCCACAGGCAGGGACACCTTCCACTAGCCCAGGTTGCTCAGAGCAGTCCCTTGAACACTTCCAGGGGTTGGGGATCCACAGCTTCTCTGAGGCTGATTGATAGGCTCACAATAAAGAATTTCTTCCTGATATCTAAATCTACTGTCTTATAGTTAAAAGCCCTTCCCCCTTGTCCCGTCACTCCATGCTCTTGTCTGAAGTCTCTCTCCATCTTTTATGTGGGCTCCCTTTGGGTACTGGAAGGCCACTATTAGGTCATCCTGAAGCCTTCTCTTCTCCAGGCTGAATGATCCCAATTCTCTCAGCCTTTCCCAATAGGAGAGGTGCTCCATCCCTCTCATCATCTTTGTGGCCCTCCTCTGGACTTGCTCCAAGAGGTCCATGTCCTTTCTGTGCTGGGGACCCCAGAGTTGGATGCAATACTCCAGGTGAGGGTCTCACAAGATCAGAGTAGAGCATTGCTAAGGATAAATTGGAAAAATTAGATTTTGCATGCACCTAGATGAGATATCAGTGCAACTCACTAGGGCAGTTTCATTGATGCAGTTGTCCCCTAATGCAAATCCTGGATTTTTGCACACTAGGGGGAGGAAAGTGCTTTTATCTCTAACCTGTCCTCATTCCTGTGCTGGACTGAGCTATGTAGTCAGCAAACCTTGTAAAACAATATTACATAGTTTTACAGCAAACATTGAGGATAATAGAGTACTGTTTACACAAGTGTGTTACTAACCCAACTCAGAGCATGGGTTTAATCTGGAGGTTGGCCGGCAGCCAGGGGAGGGTTCAAGAAGTGGTTCACTAGTGGGGTGAGGTTTGATAGCCAGTGACTCAGACACAGTGTACTGAAATGAATGCACTTTTTGCCTGCTTTTCCCTTGATTAGATGGACTCTATCCTGGCTCTTATTTCCACGTTCTGCAGCCTTCCCCCATAATGAATGGTGATGCCATTCCCACAGCAGGAATGCTGTAAAGCAGCAGTATGGTTTGCAGCACCATAAAGGGTCCCTTTTGAGTGGTGCAGGGAAGGCAGAACTATGAATCCTTTTATGATTAAGGAAGCAGCACCTTGTGTACAAGCAACAGCAGAGCTGAGGATCAGGGATATTGCAATGAGAACTGAAAGCCTAATCCTTTTATAAACAGTCTGGAGGGGGATGGAGGTGGGGGAAAGAAAAGCAGTGATTTTCGGGGACTTTGACAAGTTATAAATATATCTTGAGTGAAACCAATAGTGTGGAGCTTTATGAAAGATTTAATGAATAAATATTTCATGCCCACATGGTGCTTCTTCTGTAACGTGTGCTGTCAGTAAAAAGCAATAAACAAAGAACCTCCTTCAGGGTTTGTTTGGGCTTTTAAATTAAACTAATTTAATCAACTTTTTCAGTCAAGCTTGATATTAGTTCATTTCTGTACACAGCACTGTACTCAGTTCTGTTTGTTTTCTCCTGATACCTGTTTGGCTCTTTGGAAGATGCTTGAATATCAGAGAATGATACATCCCATCCTGCCCTCATGGTGTGCATCTGGGTTTGCAAGGCAGGCAGCACAGCCTTTTTCCTTTTCCTACAGCCTGAGCAGCCAGCCATGGTCTGCCATCACAGCTGTGGGTGTTACGGGACCACAGCTGAGGTCATTATCCAGCAGGGGGATCACTTGAGCCTGTTGGTCATTCCTGAATGTAAGCAAGTAGGATTTTTGGGGTGTTTTGGAAACCTTCAGCACCCAGTTTGCAGCTGGAAGGACTGGAACTCGCCTGAAGTGCTCTGGAGTCTGACCCCACATGGCCAGCAAGGCTTGGAGACTTCTGCACTGGATTTCAGGGATTTATGCAGGGAGATTGAAATTCTCCTCAAGCTCTTGGCAAGGTTGGGACTTGGGTGTGTAAGTGATGTTTCTTTATGCTTGGCTGTCATGACAAATGGCCAGGAGGAGATCAGGATATGTATTAGCTCTGTGTTTTATGTCTATTGCAATAATTTTTATAAAATCTGTAGACACCTGAATTTTCCTTGGGAACAGCGGGCTGGAGCCAGCTGTTGCTTTCACAGCTGGACCATGCCAGTGCAAAGCAAGTAAGTAGGGAGATAAAAGCAAGGGGGATCAGAAGGGTAGAGCTGACTTTGGGAAGGCATCAGCATGAGCTGAGGATCTTCTCAGACTTGGACACTGATTCACTTTGTGTGGAGTGGTGAGGTTGGAGACAGGTGCATAGAGTAAGGCATTTCTCAGCTTCTTTTTCCAAAGAAGCTGAGCTGCTCCCCCCGCCTCCTGGCTTCCTCTCCCCATGAAACCACTTGTTTTTGAAGTGGGCAGCTTTGGGAACTGAAATTTATCCTTTTGGCTGGATGGAGTTGCAACCCCATGAGGTTTGTGCTGCATTATTAGCAGGGCCTTGTATTAGAAGAGGGGTTGTATTAAAAATTGAGGAAGTTTTGTTTGTCCAAACCTATACAGGTCTCAGTCCCATTTATTTTTTACTGTTATTAGGCTGTGTGTTAGATTATATGTGTAAAGAGCAGAGCTCAATCCTGCTGCACAGCAAAAGAGTTAAACTTTGACAAAGATTGATGCTGCAAAACTCCTTGCTGTGGGGCTGAGCTGCAGTAGTTGACTTATCCAGCCCAAAATGTTAACAGGACCAATTTTTGCTGCATCTCCTGACCTCCTGCAAGGAAGACACGTTTCAGTGGGACTCAAGCTCTGCTTAGGATGCTTGGAGCACTCAGGATGAGCAGTTGAGACCCCATGGCTTTGCCTTCTGCTTCTCAGGATTCTGATCACAGTGCACAGGATAACACTGCAGCCACTGTGACTAAACCATTGGGTTTGGACCTGACATTGAGTACAAGTTGTGCTGGAGGAACAAAGATACGGGACAAAAAGAGTAATTGCAGCGTGAGGCAGAGACTGGGAATGAGAAACTGTATTTCCAAGGGAATACTTCAGGAAAAGGATATGAGGAGTCATCAGGCTTTTCTGTGAGTAGAGATTTCCTGACACTTTCTTACTCTTCAGCAGCAGGTGGAACAGTGTAGATTTTTGACTGGTACCTTTGAGGCCTGTTCAAGTAAAATGTCCCTTTGCTGATGCAAAAGCCCTTTCCATCCTTTGCACAAAACAGCAAAATCCTCCTCTCAGGACATCTTATTTTATAATCAGTCTCAGTGAGGTGAGGCTCCTAAAAAAACGTGGTTGAGGAGACAGTAAGTTTTAGAAGTACTGGCTCTGTTGCTCTTTGTTGAACCACCATTTGACATGACCCAACTCTTCAGTTCAGACCATGTGAATGCAGAACAAAATGCAGAACAGTTGAGTGTCTGTTCACTGTTGAAGAATTACAGCTCCATTTGTAGGCTTGGTGTGTTGTCGTCGAGGAAACTCCAGTGCCATAATTATTGAAGCAAACACCACTGATGTGTGCATCTCACTCATGACCTCCACACCTTGAATATCCAACAGTGAACATCCAGAGTTGTTCTTCCCCACTCCCATCACCTCCCAGGGTACGTTCTCTGAAGCTGTGGAGCTAGAAAACCCAGAAACCACAGAAAAATGGGAGGACTGACTTTGGAAGCATAACAGTGGGTGCAACTCCATTTTGTCTTTCTCAGCTTAACTAGTGTGTAGCTCAATGCGTTTTTAATAGAATATTCTTTAAAAATTATTAGCTTGAGAGATTTTAAATAGTCATTCTTGGTAATTGCATTTAGTTTCCCTCCCCCAGTCTCCTGGAATTTTCCCCAGAGGAGTTCTGGAATGTAAATGCCACCTCAGCTGTAAGATTAGGCCTGTGTAGTTAATGATATAATAGGTAAAACATGGTCAAACTTAATTAATCACCATTGGAGACGTCTGTGGGGGCTTTAAAAAAAAACAGCCCTGACATTCATGGTCTAAGTTAGACACAGTTTTGGGTCCTTACATAAGAGAAGGGAATGCTTTTTGCTGCATTGGGGGGAACTGGGACAAGTAAAAATAGCACAGGGGATTTGATTCAGAGCATGCCAAATTTGATGTACACGTTTCTACAGTGGACCTCTTTTGACCAGTTTGGAGATTGAATAATGTCTATTAGACCTGAGCTGAGAGAGGGTTTTCTGAGCTCTTTTGGGCCAAGGACAGACCGTGTCCAGTGTGACATCTTCAGCAGAGCATTCCTTCAGATACACCTGGGGGCACCTTGGATTTTGCAGGTGAGGAGCATGAATATAGTGAATTTGGGAAGCTGCTTGTGGCAGATGCAAGCACCAGCATGATCCCAAGCCAGCTGTGACTTGCACTTGATTTTTCCTTTATTAGGCATGATAACATGGGCTCCCAGACACCATGGAAGGGGTTTGTTTCCTGAAGCAGCCCATATGCTCCTGGAGCCTGTGGAGGTAGCTATTATACAGTGCAGGGATTTTAGTGTTGCTCCTATAAAGCATTTTCTTGATGACAACAAAAAACCCAGTTCTTCTAACCCAGATTCTACATTCTGGGTCAGTTCTGGCCCTTTTGCATGTCATTGAAAAGCTTTTGCTCTGAATTCCCAGATAATTTGATTCTACATCTGTGTGTGTGCTCTCATTTTTGTTTGACTTTGGTCACAAAAGCAAAAACCATCAATAGGCTTTAGGATGCGATGAAACCCATCCTGACTGATGGTTTATTTTGGGTTTGTGGGGCAGAGCATCCACCTCCTGCATAAGTAGCTAAAAAAAGCCTGTTCCCCCACTGCCCTCAGGGAATGGATGAAGAAACAAGGGGAAAGTCAGCATTTTTGGGTCGTGCTGTAAAAATCTAGCTGCTTCCTAAACTGCTGGCGTTGATCGAGAAAATATATCCAGGGAAAAGTTTGCCAGATTCAGGAAATCATCCTGCTAGGTATTGTATCAGTTTTACTGAAAAGGCTCTGCCATGATGAGTGTGGAGCCTGAAGAGGGGGAAATCCTGCAATTCTCCCATGCCAAACAATCCTGGGAATGTTTCTGAGGAATTCCCAGCAATGTGAGGCATCTCTTCCATAGAGCCTTGCTTTGCTTTGAGTCTTTCTGCTGTTCTTGAAATTGTGAGCCTGGACATCAGTGGTGGATCTATTTGGAAGGTCTCATCCTGTAGAACATCTAGAGAACTTTATTTAGAAAGAAAGAAGCAAAAAAACCAAAAAAACAACTTAGAGGAAACATTTTGTGATGAAGATGAGAATAAGGTCACACAAAGCACGTGAAGGAGCCATGGCTCTGCACCTGATTTAGCAGTGAAGGCATTTGGGTTCATCGTAGTATCATCATCTCCAGAAAATATCCCAGACTGATGGAGAAACTAAAGTTTGAGAATTCAAAGGAAACTTGGAGCTCTGTGGAAAAGCTGCTCATGTTTCATGTCCTGTAAGACATTGATATTCTCATTTCAGATGATGCCTTGCATAATGCTCCATGTTGATCTCTGATTCCTATTTAAACTCTTCAAAGTTTGGGGGATGTTTTTGATCCTGGGATTTACAGTTCAAGCCCTTTTTCTAGTTTCAAGTGAGGAAAACACATGTTTAGCAAGCACAAAATGAGCCTTGGTGGAGTATTCCTTTGATGGTGTTGTGATGATGATTATGAATTTATATCTTGTGCATAGGATGTTAAGCACCTCATGGGGCCTGGCTGTGTTTAGACTGTGCCATTAACTTCGGGAAGGATGTGTGATGAATGTTCATAAGGCCCTTTAGGTTCTGATTCGTGGTGCTCACATCACACAGCTGAGATGCTCTGGAGTGCTTAGACGCTCCGGAGTGATTAAACGGGATTCAGTCATTAGGAGCTGGCAATACAAATGTGATTAATTACAGAACACACTGTAAATTGCAAAATGAGTTTGATGATTTTTTTTTTTTTTGAAAACACATGTTTCCCCTTCATGGGGTGTCAGGCGTTGAAGTCCTAGCGAGTGGGGCTTGTTTGCTGTTTCCATGATAATTTTGAGGTGTGCTGGCTCACTCTTGGGCCATGGGTTGGCTTTCCACTATTGTCCTCCATTCTGCATGTGAGCGGTGAGGTTTGGGGAGAACCATGGGCAAGTCCTTAAATTAGACCTGCAGAGACCTTCTTTGCTATTTATACCTCCACCAACTCGAGCACTGTAGCATCAGCCTCCCCTCCTGGGTCCTGCCAGTGTTTCCTCACAAGATGCCCCTCTGCCTCATTTCTCAGATGCATCTTTGTGTTGGGGGTCCAGGCTGAAACTTTCCACGGCTTGGGGTTTTTTTGTTTCAAATCACTGTTTGGGGAAAAAAGTGATAGGAAGCAATTTGGAACACGTTGCCCAGAAAAGTTGTGGATGCCCCATCCCTGGAAGTGTTCATGGAGACCTGAACAACCTGGTCTAGGGGAAGGGGCTCATAGCAGGGGTGCTGGAATTAGAGGATCTTTAAGGTCCCTTCCAATCTCCAAATCATTCTATGATTCTAAAAAAACCAACAGTTTTAAGCATTAACCAGAACTTCCATCACTTTTTTTTAATTGATGTTTCTTCTGTAGTGTATTAAACAATATAATGCATAGAATAAACTCCAAGCATCATCCCCACTCATTCTCTTCTTTCTGTACAATACAGAAAATGGGGAAAAAAACCCCCAAAACACAGAATGGATTTCTTGGACATCACATCCTCCTTTTTGTCTTCTGTGTTTTGATGCTTTCATTCATAGTGGATATTCGCTGCAGCCTGTTGGCACTGCCAGGGCAAAAAAGGTAATTGTGCAGTGAACTGGTTTATGCTCTATGTAAGAACATTGTGGTGCTGTAAATTTGTTGCATTTTACGGGGCTGTCTCCAAAGAATATCCTTCAGAAAGCGACCGCGGGGTTTAGAAGTGAGAAAAAGGCACTTAGTATGTGAGATAATTGGATAGAGTTTGGAGGTGTGAGGTCAGAGCCTTGGGCATGATATTTATACTGCAATGACATCCCTGGACAGAACGGGCCATAACTTTTAGGTGGTGTTATGCCACAGAATCCATTTGGGGCTGCTCTGTGAGATTCCAGGGCATGGAGGTGCCCTCTATGTCCATTGCCTAAACAAAGGGAGACTGTTTGGCATTTGAATCAGAATCAGGAAACCTCCAGACCTCCCTTCTTCCACTGGCTCCTTTTTTTGGCATCAGAGACACCTGGTGCAATGCAATTTTGTGTGGAAGTTCCCCATACTGGTTAATAGCCACTATTGGCCCAGCAGTGGCCAGACTTACTGATTCAGGGTCTGAACCAAGCTGGTGGATTGCAATAGTTCTGGCTGTGGTTATGGATGCTAACTGGGATGGGGATTTACCCAGGAATTACAGAATTTTGCTTTGTACACTTATTTTTCCCCTCTTTCTGCATTTCTAATCTGGAACTAGTACACAAGATGCTATGAAGTGCTACGTGTAGACTTTACCGGGGTGATGATGTTCAGGCAGCACACAGACATCCTCCCCAGTGGCTTTGGAAACTTTCAAATCAGGATTTTACAAAATTTTTTATGGTATTTTTGCAAGATGTCTGTGCATTTCTGTCTACATGCAGCAGCAAATCTCTGTGCCTGCAAAGATGACTAAATGCTTTCTTGGTTTTCGCCCAGAGGGGCTAAAATTTGGAAGGAAATAACTGTGCGGCTGCCTGCTGTGTCCAGTTTTGTGCAGGGAATCTTGTGGAGGTACCTATGTCTCATAGAGGTGCACTCACAGCCCCTGTCCTGCAGTCCCACTCTGAGCTCTGTGGATGTGGTTTGCTTCTGAGCACTTTGGTTAAGGTGCTGATTTCACCTGGATAACAGAGCTCTTACAATTTTATTGTTATTATTATTTATCTCTGTGGGGTAAAAATGGATTTGGAAATTACAATTACAGTAGCAGGTTCCCCACCCCACCCTTTCCCTGAACGCTGCTGAGCTGCCGATTTGACAAGGGGTTCATTAAGACTGCTGGGTCTGAAGATTGGGAGTTGGAGCTCTCATTGCATATGATCCATCTCTTCTGTGCATGGAACACAGCCCTTAATGCACACGGAGGGAAAGAATAATCAAGGAATGTACGTGGAGGCTTGGGGTTAAGTGGTGAGAGCTGCAGAGTTTGGATGCTCATTTTCACAGTGAGCCATCACCCTAATGGACATTGATACTAATGATGGAGGAACCCCTATGGTTATGTGGTTTGTGCAGAGCTTTCAAAATCTGGGCATTGCCTGGCTTCCAGAAATGCCTTTCAGGAACTCTGTGTGTGTGTGCACATCCAAGATCGTTCAAGTCAGCCATTCCTCATTCTTTTCTAAGACTGTTGTTGATAACCGTGAGATTTGGTTACCTTGTACCTAGAATTGAATTGGGCAGAGAACAGTGTTATTGCTGTGTTTAAAGAGTGTACAATTTCTGTTTAGGTAAGGAATTTTTGAGAAGCAGAAACCACTTGCTCCCAGTGAAGCACTATGACCTTTGTACTTATGCATCAGGTTTTCTCCTAATGTATCACAGAGGTAACTGAGAGTAAAGTTGGCCTTTTTTTACCATGTTGGATGCAAAATTGGAGTAATCAACCTTCCTTCATGCCTGCAGATCCAAGAGAACAGATAAATGACCCACTTAAAAGTGTTTGTGTCCAGAGGATATTTTGCATTCCCTTCCCTGTTCATGGTGCTGTTAATGGGGGTGTTTCTGTTTTTTGGTACCTGGTCTGGATGACAAGGCTGCAGAATTGCATTCCAGGTGAAATTAATGCAAAAACACCTTAAAAATAAATAATCATAAAATCGTCCAGGTTGGAAATGACCTCAAAGCTCATGAAGTCCAACCATTAACTTAGGTTATAAATGGTCAATGCTCTGAAAACCTGAATGCTTCACCCTTGAATTCTACCCTGCTGAGGCTGGATGGCTGCAGGTGACTTTTGGTTACACTAAGGATCTGGGTGAATGAATTGGTGCATCTCTGCAAGGGTAAGGGTGGGAAGAGATGACCTCTTGCCATTTTCCATCTCCATCTCTCTTCCCCATTCTCATATCCCAAGGGAGAATAGAGCTATGTCCCAGTGGTCCCTGGCTGTGTGGTGCTCATTACAGTTGTGTGAAGTCTCACAGTGACAGGACATGACAAGTGGAAATGGAACTGATAAATTTGTTTCTGCTCTTTATTTACACAGTCTGATTATAATTGAAAGGTAAAGCCACCCAGACAGAGCAGAGTCTCTTCCCATTATCCACACACCTCTCCTTTTTTATCCCCTTTTTTAAAACTCTTAAATAACCCAGTGCAAGCCAAATATTGACTTTAACTGAAGGGAAGTAATTAATCACGGTACTTATGAGTGCATCATTTACTGCTGGATGGGTACCTGAGGCTGTTGCAGTCAGGGCAGGCTGACAGGGGTCCCTGGCACGCGGGGTCACTGTGCTGGTGGGCATCTGCTAAGCTGTTGGAATTTATTGGGCTAGTGGGATCTATTAGGCAAATTCCTCTCCTGATCTTGGGCAGTTTGACTTGTGAGCAGAAAGCCACCATTGTGGGATCTCGGGAAGAGTGTGTCCCCATAATGCTGTATTTGGGGTGAAGGCAGCCAAACCTACTGCCTGGAAGAGCCTCAGCAGTTGGCATGACCCTTCTGGCCAGTTATTTCTTGCTGGACGAAGTGTCTTGCTCTGCTTCCTTGGGTTGCAGTGAGTTCATGGAGAGTTTCTGCAAGATCTTGCACCACTCAAACAAACCCCAGCCCCAGTATAATCACAGCCACTCACCCTGTGTGCACACACTGATTGTTTTCTCCCACAGCATCCCATTCCTCCTTCCACCTGGAGCTCCCACAGCTGGGTTGGAGTCATAGCACAGGCCAGTGCAAGCTTCAAGAAATGAACAGCAACTCCCAAACCACCTGCTGCTTTTTTTTTCTTTTTTTAATTGTTAAAAAGCTAGCAGTTAATTAAGGACCAGAGAAACCCAAGGGGGATAGTGTGCACATCTGTGAAGGATGTTAGGAAGCAAAGTCTTCTGTGGACAGGGAGATGGTTTCTTGCACAAGAACTTGCTTGTTTTGAGCAAGAGATTATAAGGGGGTCTTTTCTGGAAACTTTGAATGGCAGCAGGAAGGATAATGGTCGCATTGTACTGAAATGCAGTGTAACTGAACAGAAAAAAATACAAGGGAATTGTTCAGGTGAGAACCTAAAGCATGTGTGCTTGCCTTTCTCTGTTTTTTCTCTCTACTTTTCCTAATTGAAGAGTGCTCTTGCATGCAGGGCTGTGTATGCAAGGATTAAATTCTGTGTGTTGGCCCTTTCCTGGGTCAAGACCATAAAAAGTGCAGCATAATCTTCTCTTAGAAACGGGATCAGGATGTTTTGGGCAGGCTGAAAAACGAGAGTGCACAAAATATTTTGAAGACAATTCAAAAAGGGTGCAAGATATTCTTCTTATATTAAGTAGCTCCTCTGGGCTAAACATTACTTTGAAGTTAGCACTTGTTCAGTTTTATTAAAAAAAAAAAAAGAGGAGAGATAATTAAGAGCTATAAGAGCTAGTAGATCAATCAATAGCTTGAAGGAGCATCTTCTAGCAGGATGAAAGGGCTGTGCATTTTCCTACAGGTATCACCCTTCCTTCTAACATCTGTTGTATTCAGATGTTTTTAGCTTGTTGTATATTCATATGAATGGGACCACAGTGTGCTCCAGGAGTGTCTTTTGAGCACTTGTATGCTTTGATGGACAGTTGCTTATAACTTCTGGCTTTCATGAAAATCCTCTCCATACAGGATTTTCCTTGAACCCTTTCTGTATTTAAGGCAGGGGCATACATGGTGATGCCTGAGCTCTGAAGTTGGTGTATCATGATATTTGTGGCTGCACCATGAGGAAATCAGATCAACAGCTTTTGATGCATTATTTTTTTTTCTTTTGGACTGCATTTGCATTATTTTGTGATCCAGTTCAAACCACAGAACTCTGCTGCTGTGAGAACAGAAAACTGTTTGAAGTTTTAAGTAAGAAATTTGTTTGAAGATGTCTCCAGCCCCATTCGGCTTTTTTTTCAGGGAGCCCACAAAAGAATTCAAAGCTAACAGACAATTTTATAAAAAATGCCGTTAAACCACTAAGTAGATTTTTTTAAAATGTAGTTTTTACTTATTTTATTTTTGAAATACTTAATGGGGGATCTGCCTTTGTAGGCTATGCAGCAAATTGTGTTCTCTGAGCTCTTGGCTTAGGGGCACAGGAGCAGGGACATGACTCTCATTCCCATCCTGTTTTCACATTCAGCTTGGTTCACAAGGATGTATATAGTTCAAGCTGAATGAAAATGTGGGGATTCGACCGTTTTCTGTCAAAATGCTGTTTTATCAAAATGGAAATGTTTTGTGAGAACATGTCAGTTTTGACAAATTGTTTTGATGGGTGAAGTCTAAACAAATTGTTTTAGCATTCTATGTTATTTTGATATAAAGACATCTCATTTCGACTGTGTCATTTAGACCTTTATAACGTAGTTATAACATTTGTGTTTTAAGATTTTTATAACATATAAATATTGCATCAAATATGTGACAACTTTTAAATCAAAAGAAAATACCAATATTGTAAGATTTCTGCATTTTTGCAATATGCTGTTTAGCTTTTAAAAGCTGCATATCTTGCCACAGAGTCACAGAATGGTTTGGGTTGGAAGGGACCTTAAGGATCATCTAATTCTACCCCCCTGCCGTGGGCAGGGACACCTTCCACTAGACCAGGTTGCTCCAAGCCCTATCCAACCTTGGTTTTCCTGGTTGGGTGACCTGTAGCAGACCCCCACTATAATGTCCCCTGTCCCTGCTGGCTGGAGTGGCTGGAATTCCTTCGTGCTGCCCATCAGGTGCTGCCCTGCTGGTCTGTGATCCTTCTCCAGGCTCTGGGCATCTCTTACCGGCACTTGTATCAAACTGGTGGGAGTGGGATGGATTGAGGCTCCCTTTCCCAGTAACTTTAGTTTAGTATATATTAAATATATAACTATAGCATCTATATATTAGAACATACTTTTTAATCCAATTTTTATGAGGTCCTGATATTTTAGTTTATTTCATAATGGAGTGAGAAGAATTGCCCAGGTTCTGCCCAGCTATAATTTCTCATTAACTATTTTTGTTCTTTCCAATCCTAGGAAGGAGTTAAATTTTTAATAATAAAAATAGTTTCCACATTGAGAGTGTTGTCACTTAGCAGATTTATCCGAAAGATCCTTTATAAAGCTGTTTAAAATGCTGTTCTTCACATATGAGAAAATTAAAACTCTGTTGTTTAGAAGTTGATGCGTTCCAGTGGGGATTCTCCAGGAGAGGTGTTGACAGGTTGCTGGTGATCCTGGGTTATTAAAAAAAAAAAAAAAAAGAGAAAAAACAACATGAAAAGCTTTTTTTCTTTTTTTTAAAGCATGCACAGAAAGAAGCATAATTTGATATTATTGCTTGTCTTTGGCCCCGTTACTGGTGGAGCAGCTCAGATCCTGTCAGATTGGGCTGTTGTTATATTTTCCTCATGCCTGCAAGCTTGGATTCAATGTGCTCAAACAGTGGGTAGATAGATGGGCATAGGTGTTCAATCATTCATTATGTATTATTTTATATCATTGTGCATTATTTTGAAGTAATGGCACACTCAGTGGTCTCTGGTGGCTGAAATCATGGTCTTCTTATGCCACCAATTGGGCAGGAGCATCCATGAGGTGTGCTGAGGTGTTTCCAAGGAGTAGCCTATTTAGGAGCTGTATGTCAATAAGGTAGTTCTGCTACTATTCTTTTATTTTACTGAATGCAGCAGTTCAGATCCCCAAGTCTTGTTCTTGTCAATCAGCTGGGTGGTTTTGGGGGAAAAACTAGTCACAAAAGGAAAAACCAAAATGCCTGTTCTTTCCATTGTCTTATTGGTCTTTCAGATTTCAAGGTTTTTCTTGTGTTTTGCAGTGTCCTGTTCTTGGAAAAAAGGAAGAAAAAAAAAGAGAAAAAAAGAATTTTCATATAAACCCATGACCTGAGAGGAGTGGCTTTAAGAAGAGCAGCAACTTGTGGGAAAGTAGATCAAATCCCAAGAGCTGCTAATGTGATAATAGTATCTCATTGAATGGAGTGCCTGTGACTCAGGGCTTTCACAGGACTGTAAATGTTTTTTAATTTCTTATTTCTCTAGAGAGGCAGATAAATCTGAACCCATTATACGTTGTGGCTGAGGCAGGGCACAGAGATTTACAGGGTTGCAGGGAATGAAGCTTCTGCCCTGGCTCTCAGGTATGTGTTCAGTGGGATAGGAGGGAATGCGATGGTGTGATGTGATTGCTCTGGCCTTTTCCAGCTGCTCTTGGCATGGCTTTTATGGTCAGCATGCTCAGAGCAAGGGGAAAAGGCTCTTTTGGGGTAGCTGATGGTCTTGTGAGCAGTGCTGATGGTGCTTTGCATATCAGCCCCTGGTGCTCAGGTGCTGCCACAGTGCCCAGGACTGGAGCAGTCACGTCCGGCTACAACCTGAAGTCTCAAGGCACAGCCTGGGGAGAATGAGATGAATGAGGGAAACTGAGGAAATGGGAGGAGGTCAAAAGGGGAGAGAGGAATGGGAGTCAGAGAGATTGGGGCAGGGTGAATTGGGTGGAGAAAAGAAGCGGGAAGAATTATTATTATTTGAGGGATATTGGGTGCAATCTGTATTTTGATGGAGTTCAGCCCTGTGGAAGGGGAGCTCACTTTTATCACCCGTACTGTGACTTCTGCAGAAATAAATAGTCTTAATGTGGAAAGGTCCT
The DNA here is from genome assembly GCA_035221455.1 of Xenops minutus. Lineage (NCBI taxonomy): Eukaryota > Metazoa > Chordata > Aves > Passeriformes > Furnariidae > Xenops > Xenops minutus. The sequence goes on along the minus strand of JAWWEE010000040.1, from coordinate 2,880,522 downwards.
TTTTCTTTCTAATTTAAGAATTCACAGTAATGTTTACCAAACTGGAAGTTGCTCTCTGAAATTAATATTTTTCATGGAAGGAGGGCTTTGCATTTTCCTGTGTGTGACACAACGTCAGTGTGCTGCAGAAACTTGATTTTTCCTTTTCTAAGTGTGGATAATTTCAGTGAGGTCTCTTAGGAAGAGGCAAAGCCTGGGCTCAGCCTTTACCAGCCCAGTGCTGAGTTTGGGAACTGGTGCATCACTATAAATGCTCCTTGGGAACTGGGAAGAGAAATGTGGGAATCTTTGGTGGTGGTGGTCTAGATCCAGATGGATTTTCCTCTCTGTGCAGTTAGTCCTGCATGAGTGCAATCTGGAGCAGAGCTCCTGGCTCTGTGATGGATCCACCTTGGCCCAGCAATGTGCAGGTCTGGTCTCTGCTGTGGGCAGCTTTGCTCTAAGGCAGTTGGTTCTGTGCCTTTTTTATGGCACGGAGATGCTTTAAAGCCTTTGGCCTTGGAGCTGCAGAGGTGTGAAAACAACCACCCACACTGGCTCCAAGGGGAATTGAACTCGATCCAAAGGGAATAGGCACATCTGTGTGCACAGACTGCAGCTCAGACAGGGCTCTGGTGTTGCCTGTTAGACCTGGAAAGAGAAGCATCTGGGAGAGCATTGGCATTTTGGGAGCATCCCCTTGTGCAGTGCATGCCTTATGCCTGGGCTGTGCTGTGGCCAGTCTGGTGCAAGCTCTGACCAATGCTTTTGCCACAGTGAGGTTGCTGCTGATACCTGGTCTCCTCTCTGGATTATCTGATGTTTAATCGTTCCATTCTGCTCACACAGTGGCATCAGTGGGATTGTTAAACTGAGTCTTTTTTGGCTGCCAGAGAAACATAAAGTTATGGAACATTTTGGCTTGGAAGGGACCTTAAAGGTCATCTAGTTCCAAAGCCCCTGCCATAGGTAGGGAGAATTTGACCAGATCAGGTTGCTCAGAGCCTCATACAACCTGGCCATGTCTCTACTACTCTAGAATCATTGTCTCTGACCAGGATAAATGTGAAGGGCAGTTGCCCCCCACAGTCTCAGCCCACAGTCCAGTCTCATCTTGGTCCCTTCTGTGCACAGCAAACCCTGAGGAGGACTGTAGGACTGACACTAAGAGGGATATTGGGACTCTTGGTCAAGCTTTGTCCTTGTAGGTCATCGAAGCGTCCTGCTCTAGAGGACCAGTCAGTGTGATTATGTTACTGTTGTCTTGATCAAGCAAGCCATCACTACTTAGGATGTAATTGCCCAAGTAACCTCAATATAACTGAAATATCTCAAATCCTTTCTTGTCATTGGAGCTGTTTGGGGCTGGATTGGGGTGCCAGTCCCTTTGTGAGGTTCCGTCTTCACAGATGAGCTGTGCCTGGAGGGGGAAGGGTGAGTGTGCAAAGGGGCAGTAGATTTTGGTACTTAATCCTCCTTGGAGAGGATTTTATGCATTGGTAAAACTCTTCAACTCTTCTTCCCAGTTTTGTCAGAAAGAAGGTGTGTTTCCTTCTATGTCACCCAGGCAGAAATATCAGGGATTTTCTTACTATGTAGATTTCTTGCCACTTTTTGAGTCTGTGCAGCTCAGTAAGAGCTTGAATTAGGGTGACATTAATCATGCCATTGTAAAATACTGCTTGTGCATGTCACACTTTGTGGTTGGAGGGGGCTCCTCTGAAGTATTTCCATTTGGGGGTTTGAAGGACACATTTTTCCTCTTCTGGCTTTTGTAGGAGGACCTACCTCCCTGCATGGAATGGTTCTCTTTGCAAGCATTTGACAAGGAGGTTTCTTTGGTTTCTTTCTGGAGTGTTTCCCCTTCCTCCCACAGCACCACAGACATTAGGTGAGATCCCAGAGGTGCATTCAGATTATAGAATCATAGGATAGTTTAGGTTGGAAGGGAACTTAAAGCTCATCTAGTTCCAAACCCCCTGCCATGGACAGGGACACCTTCCACTATTCCAAGCTGCTCAAAGCCCCATCTAACCTGGCCTTTAACACTTCCAGGGATGGAATCCACAATCCCTCTGGGTAACCTGTGCCGGGGCCTCATGACCCTCTACATGAAGAATTTCCAAATGTCTAATCTAAACCTGCCCTCCTTCAGCTTAAGGTCATTCTCCTTGTCCTATCACTGCATACCTTGGCGGGTTCTGGGAAGGAGCTCACAGAGGTCTTTTGGGAAGATGGATATATTGAAATACAGATATCTGAACCCCATGGACCACTCCTGAATCACTGAAATGGTTTAAGGCAGGAAGAAATTGGTTTTGAAAATAGCAGTGGAACAGAATGCTTTGTCCTGACCTCCTTCCCACCCCATGGTTGGACAGCCAGCTGCAAATGGGCAGTGAAAGCAGAGTTCTCCCAGCCTGTGTGGAATAGGAGAGGTTCAGTTGGGTCTTCTCCTTAGCTAACAAATGAAAATGTGAATTAGCAATTGAAAGTTCAGTGCTTCAGTTCACAGGTGCTGAGTCTGATATGCCAAAGGAGCACCAGCATTTCTGGAGATGGATACTCAGGTTGGCTACCCAAGCATTACACTGACAGCTATGCTTATTTACCCAGCAGATTTTTCTTGGTTTGAATATTCTTGTTTAACGCTTTGCTTGGTCCTCAGAAGCTTTGACAGGTATCATGATGATTCAGATTCACATCATTACTACTAAAAATCAATGTTTGCATTGTGGCGACTTGAACTATAGAACTGAGAAGGCTGATTGTGCTCTCTAGGCACAGGAGAAGGTACAAATCCCTGTTTCTTAAACTTCCAGTGCAATCAATTGTCTCTCAAAGCTTTTCAGAGTCACTTGATCTACATTGCAAGAGCAGAATAAAGTAAAGCAAACCCATAGAAATTAGATTTGTGTGGGGAGGATGGCTCTGAAACCACCCAGAAACAGAATAGCTTGGGCTCTTTTTCACCTGAGTCTCTTTGGTCTGAAAACAAAGGTCACCTTGGTGCTTTTGGGCTTTGGAAGCCTCTAATCCAGATTTGAACGTGGAGAGGGGCACCATCTTATTCAGATTTCAGACTGAGGTGCAAGTGTTTTTAAAAGGACAAGGGATTTTTATGTTTTGAAAGGCACTAGAAGGAAGATTGACTGACAGACAGGAAGATCTGTGAATTGGGCACCTCTAAGACATCTCAAATTGGGCATCTGGAAATGGAGGCCCCTGAAATCTGTTGTGAACTTTGAAAATCCTATTCTCCCCCAACCCCCCAACTCCTGCCAGCTTTGAAAGTTCGAACTGTGTTCTCTTTATCACATTTGTCATTCCTTTAGTAGTGAAGCTCTGGCGTTCAAAATTTGGCTGACAACTTTGTGGGTATGAGCCAAATTCAAGTTCAACTTGCACCTTTCTCTGCTGCACCCAGTGCTGTTCACAGTGAGAGGCAGAAGTCTGAGCTAGAGGACTCCAGTCTTGTTCATTACGACAATTACTGTCTTCTCACTGATGCCAAAATTAAGCTTGTTTCCTTTATGCTGATGTAGGTGGACAGTAACTGATGAGGTGTAATGCAGCAGGAGTGTTGAGAGACAAATGTCATGTCTAAACCATTTCTTTCCAGGCTATTCTTTCCTCTTAATAATGCAAAGGTCATAAATCTCTTGGAAATCATGCAAAATCAGTGCTGCAAAAGACTTAGAATGGTTCCAGGCAAGTTCAAGTGTTATTTTATGGAGGTTCAAGTCCAGCACTTCAAGGTTTGGTAATTTTAAATACATTTAAATGCACTTTTAAAGTAATTTAGATCTATAAATTGGATGTAAGGTTCAAGTTGGGAGAACTGGCTTTTGGGGAAGGAGCAGAACTCAGAAAAGAGGTTGAGGTAAGGACTGCTGGGAATGGCTTCTTTCCTTCTCTGTGCCCAGCTGTATGGATGGCATGCATTGGGGAGTGGTCTTTAAACCATATATCCAGGTTTTTATTCAGAGGAAATGTTGAAATTTTCAAATGCTTGTGATTTTTCCCTTCTACAGGTGTTGCTAAGTTAACAACATAACTATATCCCTGTCGGTTCTCTCACACATATAGTAAAATTTTTTTGGAAGAGAACAATCTAGTGTAACTTAATTCCCACTTAAAGGCAGGTGGAATTCAAGTCTGATTCCTTGATTTTTGATTGTAAGTGCACAATGCATTTGAAGAGGCATCTGTATGTCTGAAGCTGAGATCTGCTGAATTACTGCCTTTTGGTGCCCAACTTCTGATTTCAACCAAAACTGACCCAAATTTGAATCCTAGAGGCAGCATTTATATATTTCAGTTCAAGTCGTATAAAACAGTGTGGACACATGTCCTAAAGTAACACAGGCTTACAGTGTTTAGCTCAGAAAAGCCTTAGTTTATTCTAAACATAACAGAAATTCCTGATAAATTCTCCAAGTCTTTCTCTTTACGAGTGTATTGACCCAGCAGCTGATGTAGGATGTTCTCGGGGTGATTTTTCTACTTCGTGGGGAAAGCCCGTGGAGTTTCTGGTCTCTTGTCAAGGGATTGAAAGTTTGCACAGCTTTGTTTTTCTCAGAGATCATTAGTAGACATACAAAGAGACTTTATAAATCACATCTGAGCCTAGGTGAGAAGCAGGAAAGGAGCAGTTACGCAAGCAGTGGCCAATTTTGAATGGGAGAGATGGAGATGGTGCTGTAAATCACTGTCAGAGACTACAGTGGAGCAACACCTTCCCTTATTTTTGGGTTTAACCAGTGCCAAGGGACTGGACACCAAACCAGCTTTTCTCCTGGTCTGAACTGTGATTGTATCCAAAGCTTTAGAGCTGGTAAATGCCAGGGGGATGTTTGTAAAATCGTTGAATCACTGAATGGTTTATGTTGGAGGGACCTTGATGACCATCTGGTTCCAGCTCCCCTGCCATGGGCAGGGACACCTTCCAGGTTTCTCAGAGCCATGTCTAACCTGGCTTCAAACACTTCCAGGGATGGGACATCCACAGCTTCTCAGGGCAACCTGTGCCAGCGCCTCCTAATCCTCACAGTGAAGAATTTCCTCCCAATAAATACAGCAAGCCCATTGCATGATACGCACCTGGCATGTTGTTGCAGTCTCCTGTGCTAAGCCTTTCCTTTCTTTCCTTTCCTCCCCCTTTCCCAGCAATCAAAGAGAAATACATGGACTGGACGGAGTTCCTCATACATGATTTGACCGGCGCCCGGACTGCTCCTGCCAATTTGCTGGAAGGTGTATGTATTAGATTGCAGTTCCTCTCCGTACGCTGTCGTGGTGTGTGTGTGTGTGTGTGCTGCTGCAGTGTTTGCTCCCCGTGTGCCATCAGTGGGATCTGAGCCAGCACTGGCCAAAAGTCAGTGGCAACATTGCCTTGACCCTGCTGGCTCTCCTCCTGACTCAGTGATGGGTGGTTTGCTTTGCCTTTTAGTGGAGGGTGGTGGTTAGGCACCTGGGGACTCAAAATAGGCTGGGTGGGGAAGGAAAGTATGGAGGGGATCCATGGGAAGGAGGATACAGCCTGTCAGTGCCCCATCAAACCAGTGACATGAGCTTTCAAGTCATCCCTGCCCCATCCCTGAAAGTGTTCAAGGCAGGTTGGATGGTGCCCTGAGCGACCTGGTCTAGTGGAAGTTGTCCTTGCCCGTGTCGTGGGGGTTGGAACTAGATGACCTTTAAGGTCCCTTCCAACCCAGTCCATGCTCTCATTCTCTGACACAGGTTGGAGAGGGGTTTAGTAGGTTGATGGGGAGCCCTGTTGGGTTTATCTGTATATGAAGGAGCTCCCACAAGGACATTCCCCCCACTTAAGCCCAGGAGTCACACTTGGCAGGGAAGGTGGGTGGGATGGCCTCAGTCATCAGTGGTTAGCAGAGCAGAAGGGTCTGTTTCTACCCATACAGTCAAGAGTCCGGTCTGTGCAGTATAAGTATATTAAGGCACCCTCAGTGTTCCTTGAGATCCTGGGCCAAAATCCCACAGATTCACCCTGAAACTGTGGTAGCAGGGCACCTTTTCCACTGGGGCCTCTCCTGCTTTCCTGTGGATGTCATGGATGCATTTGGAGAGGAGACAGATGGTCCTGCAGGAGATTATTCTGTCTGCCCCTCTGTAGGCTGACAGTGAAGGCATACAGTGATGTGCATTAGTGTAAGCACTCATGCTGTGTTTTGGGAAGCAAGTGTGTATCCAGGCACCATTTTTGGTCATTTTGTCCCTGGTCACTTCCACCAACCACAGCTGCATCTCTTTTCCACATGCTTGTGCAGTATGAGGGGCCTGGCAGGGAGAATGAAAAGTGTACCATTAGGGACTTCCCCCTGCCCCAGTCTGAGAGTTTAACAGCCCTTGAACACATAAAATAACCCATGTCCTCAAGCCTGCTGCATCTCTGTTCCTGGACCACTCCCAGCTGGCATATGCAGAAAGCTGGTGGTGTCCAACCCCCATCTCTGATGTATTCCAAACCTCCCAGTTCCCTTTCCTCAGACAGAGGAAAGAGGCAGCCCCAGGCAGAAATGCAGGGAGAGAAAATGTTGTCTTGACTTGAACCACTTTCTGACCCTTTTCTGGTGTTTTATGAGATCTCTGTGCTCAGTGCTGTCTGTGTCGTGCGATGTATGTTGGCCCATGTTGACAGATTTGCCGTTGTTGAGTGCTGCAGATTGTTGTTATTCTGTGAAATCAATATGTAGTGCTACTTTTAAGCATTTTTTTTTTTTTTACATGCTGGCTATGCATATCAAGGGTTCTTGCATTATGGTAAATGTTAATATTTCATGCAAGCTGATTATTAATCTTAGCCATTCAGTTGTCGTGGGCTAAGTGAGAAGCCATTGGCTTCAAATTTAGCACACAAATCAGAGAGGCAATATTCACTTTGATACAGCCAGGGATTTATTATAATAAGTTAAATCATTACGCCATTGTTTCATATTAAAGAATGTTTTGTTGCAATGAAGCAGTTGTGTGAAAGGGAAAAAAAAAACACATTGAAGTCGATTTCTGTTATATTATTTAGTTTCAGTACTGCATTTTGCCATGAAAAAGTATTTGAAAAGATTATACAGGTGCTTGTAGCTTACACTGTAGAGAAGGAGCTTATAATGGCAAATATATTGTTCTGAGAAATGTCTACTAATCATAAAACTGTTTAAAATTGTACATGTGATAAGGTTTTAAATAATTTTAAATGCATTTTCTACCATATTCTCATTCTGTTGCCTGCATTTTTTTGATTGAGAATGAATTTTTTGATGGATGAAAATTAGTTGCATCTCAAAATTTTGAATACTTCTGAAATTCAGTAAGAAAAGGAACTTTTTGAAAAATAAGGCTTTCTCCTTATTTTGGGGAGTTTTTTTGTAGCCACTACTGGAAAGAACCATCCTGGACTGACTGATTTACAGAATTAATATTTTAAAAAGTAATGTGAGATGCTTTTATTGTTTAATTAAGTAAAAGTGGGACAAACACAGAGGAAAAAAAAAAGTCCTTGTTTTTAGTATATTTTGCCTTTGCTTAGCATCTCCTTTGGGGACGAATGCTTCCAAGTCTTGGGGTCATTTTAATGCTGCCCTTGAAGCCCTGGAATCAAGATGTTGCATAAGAATTCAAACTTGCATTTAATAAAAAATAACAAATCTAACCATTATGTTAGAGAAAAGCTTTAGAGCACAGAGATGCTCCGAGTCAGAAAACAAAACCAGAGCCCCAAAGGTGCCGTTCTGCAAAGCATCTCATGGTTTTTTAATGCCTGTGGTTGGCAGCTTTGCAGGTGTGAAGTCACACGCGTGAAAGTGGCTGCAGAACTGGGATCACAGAAAATACTACATGTAAGCAAATAAACACAGTCACTTGGATTTCATGGACATGGTGGCTTGACCCAGTGAATCCTGTACGCCTTGGGGTTTGATCCTAAGGCCTGTTAAGCTGCTGGGAACCTGCTCTTGGCTTTGAGCTTTGGAATAACCACCACAGATTCTTGGATCTGTGGCTGTGGGGAATAATTTCCTCTCCATGCCAGGAGGAATGAGATAAACACTTTGGTGGAAAAGATCAGCACACAGAGTGAAATTTCAGTGTCGTGCCCAAAGTGGTAATTTTTTAGGTAAATGTCAGGGTCCAGTCCTGTGATTGGTTCTTAACAGCTGCAGTCAATGAGAACTTGGTTTGAAATCCTCCAATATAACTGGGCTTTGAGTTGTTCAGGAGCATCCTAAGTGGATGTGCCTTATGAGCTGTTCCACCTTTTATTATTCTTTTTTTGTTGTTGTTGATGATGTCGGTTGAGAAATTAGCACAACTGTTGTTTTCTGTTTTACTTCTGAATTTGCACTTGGAAGACACTGGGTAAAATAGAAGAAGAACAGACTGTTTGCTGATCGCTTGGATGATGGTGTGAAAAACAAAAATAATCTTCTGCTGTCATCTGTTTCCTTGAGAAGTCTTCAAATAAAGTTTAAAATAAGGAGTTTTGCTTCTATTCAAACAGCCTCTGCGAGGAAAAAACCCTGTAGACCTCATTACAGTTGATTCCTTAATAGAGCTGCAGGATTCCCAGAATCCCTTTCAGTACTGGATAGTTAGTGTGGTTGAAAATGTTGGAGGAAGATTACGCCTTCGCTATGTGGGATTGGAGGAGACTGAATCCTATGACCAGTGGTTGTTTTACTTGGATTGCAGACTTCGACCAGTCGGTTGGTGTCAAGAGAATAAATACAGAATGGACCCACCTGCAGGTAAAGAGCCTCCTAAAAGTGTTTGCTCCCTTTGTGACGTTCTCTGATGTTTTGAGGTACTTGTGCAACCCATTTCTGCTTCTCCAGCATTCACATTGCTTTGTCAGTAGTTTCTTTCTGTGTCACAAATGGCGTGTGAGAGCCATCTAAATTGGGTTCAAAGTGGGTCAGATGAACACTATTAAATTTATTTAATACATTCTGTTCAGTTTTAGCTCACTCCTGGAAGGATGCAGTGTCCAGTGAATGCAGTTTATGAGGTTTTCCACCAAGAAGCAGAGCTGGTGAGGATAGTCCAAGGATATGTGCCTGCTTGTCCAGCCCTTTTCAGTGGTGTTTTAGGGGTCAGGTCTTTCTGGCCATAATTTAAGCACCCTGAGGGAGGCCTCACTGGGAGCCAGTCCTCTGCTGTCCTGATGAAGTCCTGGCTGACACCTCTCATATACTGGGCTCCATTTGCTTTCCCATCAAACAAAGACCTCTTTCCCACTTGGCCATGCCTTCTTCCATGGCCATGCACATTTCTCTTGGGTAGCAGTAGACCCTCATGGAATTTCCCAGGGCTGGATCAAGTGTTTTGGGATGCTCATGGTCTCAGAGAAGTCAGAAGGAGCATTGAAGGTGCTGGGTTTGTCTGCCTGTCCTCGTGAAGCTGCACGTCAAGGGGTCCTCTGCTAGAAGCTAAGAAAATCATAGAATCACAGCATGGTTTGGGTTGGAAGGGACCTTAAAGACCATCTAGTTTCAACCCCATTGCCATGGGAAGGGACACCTTCCACCTGCCCAGGTTGCTCCAAGCCCCATCCAACCTGGCCTTTGAGTTGGCCATCCAACCTTACTCCTTTGAGAGTAATACCACAGATTGAAATACCACAGATTTCTTTTCCTGCATTTCCAAGGGAGTGAAGTCTTTGCAATTCTGTCAGACCATGTTCAACATCAGGAGATTAAAACCAGGAGAAAAAGCTCTTCAGGATTTAGTGTTCAAACCCAGCTTGGATGGAGAAAAATTGGGATTGCAGCTGAGCCAGTCTGGGATCAGAAACTGATCCACCTTTTCCTGTGTAGGTGAACAACTTGTGCAGGTCTGTGCCTCATTTCCCTTGTGCTGTGGGGGAAGTTTCTCCATGAGTGTCAAATGATAGCAGAAAGGTGTCCCTCCTTTGGGAAAGTATTTCTGATGTGGCTTCTGTCCATCACTCCTGACTCAGAGAGTTTACTCCAAGCCATGCAATCATCATGTTCACAGGTTTGTCTGGGGCATGGTCTCGAATGCTTTTTGGAAATGTGTGTTTTTCTTCCCTGATAGGGAGGGATCGATGTTCCCCATCACTTCTAAATGAGACAGGATTGCTGGAGATCACGAATATTGCTTACTCTGTATCTTTGTGTTACAGAGAAACACTGTTTCATTGACTGCCTTTGAACCCTCTTGGCCTGTACAGGTTTGGTGAATCAATAGAGATAATGGCCCAGAGGAGATCTGTGCGTCCTCGTTATTTCATTCACTTTCTGCACTTTCCTCCTTTTGTCCTTTTTCCTCATTTTATTGTTGTGCTTCCTTCTCTATGGATTCCTTCCTTTTTCATTTCATTTTTTTCACTTGTCTTTAAACTTGTTGTTGGACTCTTGATTTGCTGAAGTTACATTTCTGTGAAACCAGGGCAGCCCTTCTTGATAAACTACTTTTAAAATTTTCATCTCTTGCTCTCATCTGTCTTCATCTGATATGTTTCCTCTCCTTGGCATTTTTCTGGTCTTTCACCTTTTAGTGAGCATTGCTATTAATTAATTCAATGCCCAGATCTTCCTGACTTAAATAGGTGGTCATTACTTTACATGTCCTAAAGTTGGGTCTTAGAGGAGTTTGCTGAGAAAAGGCCCTTCTGGTCTGAACCTGTTTTCTAACAAGTCCTCTCCTGAACCTTGCCCCCAGAAATCTCTCTTAGATTACCCCCTTCTGGTCTATGCAGTTTTCAGACTCTGCACTGAGGGAGTAGCCAGTCAGAAATGGGAATCTGATGAGTTTCCAGAGGCAGGAATGCTGCTTGTTCCACTTCTGATATAGTGGACTGTATCAGCCATTTGATACCAACATAACATCTACATGCTCATGGAGCAATGGGTGAATAAAGTGTATGAGACATTAAATCAGAGGAAGAGAGAAAAGAGAGCCAAGTGGCCGGTCTTGAGGGATCTGTTTCAAATTAAAGTGTCTGCAAAAGGAATCTTGAAGCAAGCAGGCAGCAGAGTAGTAAGAGAGCTGTCAGAATGGCATGCTGGTGACAGAGAGTGGTGAAGAAACTCAGGGATAAAGCTACTAAGCCACAAACTGGCAAAGAATGCAGTTTTCTAAGGACCCAAGGCCAAGGATGCCTGCTTGCATGCTTCCTAATTACTTCTATATTATAGAGGATTTAGTCTAGAAAGACCTTTGTTCAAAAGACCTATTGTGGACCTTCTTAGGAAGGAGAGAGAGTCAGTGGGCAGTATGTTGGTGTTTACACACCAGGGATTAGACTCACCTACTGTAGTGTAGGCACTAAAGGACACCTCAGTAGGAGCAATTGCTTTCTCTTTATGGTGGCTGCAGAAAAGGGGATGCCTAAAGATGCATCTAACATAGGCAAGATGAAATGACATCTTTATAAGCCTACTTCTTTCACTCAGGCGGATTGAAACCAATGTACAGACATGGTCATCTCAATTTTGAACATTTGACTCCTTGGTTGATAACAGGAGTAGCCCTAGACTGTATATCAAAGCTCTTATGAATATGCTCCAAAGAGATGCTGAGGATGTGCAGCTCCTCCCAAATCAGGCTGTGTGTTCCCTTGCTGTCAAACAAGGATGTTCAGTTTTATGTCAGTTCTGCAGCCTCTGACAGTGCTTTGCCTACCCTTGATTTGGATGCTGCATAAACACCCTCAGCTTTATTTCTCTTTGTGCCTGGGATATGATTTTCCCCCGTTGATCCTCCTCTGGGACCTGCCAGGTTGGGTTTCATCTTGCAGAGCAGTTTGAGGTCAGTCTTTCGAGATGTGGAGCGTCTCAGATGGAGGAGATTCCATGGAGCAAAACATCTGCAATATTTCGGATGGAGTGGTCTCTTTCCTGAAGCCATCCACATCCTAACACCCACTTAATGTTCAGGAATGTGCAAGAGGGTCCTTGGGGGGTTGGAACTGGATGATCATTAAGGTCCCTTCCAACCCAAACCTTTCTTTTATGCTGTGAAATCACATCCTCGCTGTCTTCTCCAAATGACAACTTCAGGGACTTTGTATGTCTCATGAGCTCATTTAACCAAAGCAGGGGGGTCACAGCTTATTTTCTCCATCAGCTGTATATCTGAATCCCAAATAAGCCTCTTTGCTAGTGCAAATTGGCACAGGCTGCTTGACATAGAGACACTGATGGCTTTAGCTTGGCTGTTTATGCAGGACGAGATCATCTCATTTTATATTACTTTCTATTTAAAGACAAATTGCCAGTCCTTTTAATTGCTCACTACTTGTTAGCCTTAATACAAATTGACACAGTACACTTTGTTCAATTACCTGCAACCCTAGCACTTAAATAAAATGCTTTATGCTCTTTTAACCGTGCAATTTAGTGTCCATATACTTGCCAACATAAGTGATCTGCCACTAATTAAATGCGCATATGATATTTCTTCCTGGTTATTGAAACCACTGGAGTTGCCTTTATATTGAATTTTGTTCACACTGCTTAAAGAAGTTGCTAGGTTTTTCCCTGATTTTGAGCAAAGTTGGCCAAAATTTGCTGAAGGTGGCCAAAATGCCCTTTTCTTCTTTCCTGGGGTTCACTGCCATCATGATTGATAAGGAGGGTCTGTTTCCAGCGGGGGAATATCAGGAAGGGTTTTCCTAAACTTAGAGTTTTTGTTAGTTGAAATAACAGGCTGGCTGCAACGTGGGGCAAAATCAGACTGTGTTGAGTCTTTCTGTTTGGCATCTTTTAAACCAAAAAGAAAGAAATAGGGTGAGTTTGTCCCCCCCCTTTGCTTCAGGTTGATCAGAGCTCCTGCAAACAAGGGAGAAGTGAAGAAACAAGGCTGTAAAATAATGAACCATTAGATAAAGAGTGCACTTCTTAACACTTGTTACCACTGCAAACAAAGACTTGAAATCTGTATTGCCACTAATAACCAGACAGCTGAGAAATTAAAAATGCTGCCCCGAAAGGTTAACATTTCCCTTTAAGTGTGTTTAAATTCATATGCATATCCTTGATGTCTGTTCTGAAGTAGTGAGATTTGATATAGTGGAAGCATAAATACATCCACTTCCAGTGAGTGATTCTGCAAATCCTGTTTTGATAAGGTCTTAAATCTGTTGAGTTCAGTGCATAAAATTCCCTTGTACCATCAGTGCAAGGTGGAAACAGGGCTTGCCAGTTCCTTTTCTTTATACATATTTTTTATTTCCTCCTTCAGAATTGTAAGATACAGCAGTAAATCTTTGCTAGCTATGGTTATTAGATGTACAGAATTTAAATGCAAATTGGGCCAAAATGAACTGTGATGGGAGTGCATGAAGCCAAACTGGCAGAAGAAAAGCTTCACACTGTTCACTCCATATCAGGTTTATTATTGAGTAAATGTTCATTTCCATTTTAATAATTGTTGCAATCTATCTACCTATCTTACCTCTTTAAGGCCTTGATACGAATGTTCTGCAATAACTTGTTATGTGCAAGATAACAATGTGTTTTCTAGGGCAGAAGTAAATCCAATATAATGTTCTTCATCACAGTATTATTTCCTACATTGTTTCCTTTGATGATTCATAGGCATTTCACTGCACTGAACCGTAAAGGGCTTGTTAATATAATGATTTAATAATATGAAACCTGTGTAAAGAAACTCACTGAAAGCAATGTGAAGCTGCACAAAGATGTTGCCTAAAAGTATAAGAATGGAAATTCTTGAGTGTAAGTCTTTGAAATGATGTGATGCTCTGGCTTGAGTGTGGTACCAGAAAATGTGTCTGGGTACAGATTGAACTGGAATGTTTCTTCTCACACCTACCCCCAGCCACCCAACCCTGCAATAAACCCCCCCCCAACAAACACTTTCCAGGGAGCAGGAGCCTTAGTAAAGATAGTTTTTGTTTTGTTAAATATAACTAATATTGGCTGCAGACCTGAGGCTCCTCAGACTAGAAAACAATCAGGTGTTTTGAGAAATCAAAGGAGAGTTTTTTTGCTGTTTTCAAGCAATGAGATAATACAATTCTCATTTCTTCAGCAGTAATTAAGGATGTGCATTTTTCTGGGTTTCACTCTAGGATATAAAACAAAATCATCCTCCAGTGTGCCCCTGCTAGTTGCTTTTGGGTTGAATTTATCCAGCTTGGAATATGCACACTATTTATTTCACTTGTACTGCCCATTTGTATGACATAGGAACTTTAGTCTTTCAAAAGTGTTTGATCTCCAATCACATCTTGGTTTTGTTTTTTTGCTTTTGTTGCTGTTAACTGCTTTAGATATCTATTCTCTGAAGGCTATATCTGAGTGGAAACACGCTCTGGAAAAATCCCTTAATGATGCAGCAAATCTTCCTCTTCCAATGGAAGTGTTCAAGGTAAAAGATACACATTTTTCCTTCACTTACAGAGCCCACAATGAATAAATATCATGCAGTACTTAGCAGCTTATGCTAATCTTCTGCAGGAAAGGCCTTTGCTCTAATACATTTTTAGGTGTGGACTTTCCATTCTGATAAGTGATTTTTTGGGTCAGTGTTTTCTGGGGCCTGGGAATGATCAGCAGTGATTTCTCCAACATTATTTTTCATGTGTTTTATTCTGTTAGACCTGTGCAAACACATCATGTACAAGTTGCCACAAAAGTTGTCACAAACTGGACAGATTTCTGTGAGTCTTGCATCAAAATTTTCATCTGATCACAAGCTACAAGGCAAAGAAACTTCCTTCAGGGACCTGTAGTGGAAGTGGGAGATAATTTTATTTCCACAATTTTGGTTTTTTTTCCCCTTCTCACTCTGGTTTTTAATAGTTAGAGACATGCTTTGGCCCTGAGGCACCAGCTTTAATTTCCCATCCAAATCTGCACTGCTGTTAATCATGATGGCTCCAGATAACCCTGATTTCTGGCTGTGCCTCTCCGGTTTCTAATAATTATATCCTCGATGTGATGGGCAGCACGGCCGTGGGTGCAAAAGGATGCTCAGGGAGGGTGTGTGGAAGCACAGCTGTGCCCCACTGTCTCCAGTGCCACCTCTTGCTTGGGGACCTTGTGGATCACAGTGCCCTGCACACCACCAGCCTGGAGACCCTCTGGGTTCTTTCCCTGCCATTAAGCAATGTTACACTGATACACTCAAAAGCATCCTTGGAATTGGTGCAGTATATGTGTGGATGGGCCACTTAGTTCAGTGCTGGCCTTGGCAGTGCTGGGTTAATGGCTGGACTCGGTCTGAGAGACTTTTCCAGCCTAAATGATTCTGTAATTCTGTATTGGAAGAAGACCCTCATCATGTCCCACCATGGCTGGCATGCCACCCTCACCCAGCTGAGGTGCATTTAAATTAGCAACATTAATTTGGGAACCACATTTTTGCAGGGTGAAGGCTCTGCTGGACTGGGAGAAATGGGAAGATTTGTCTGTCAGCTTTTGGCTTGAATTTGGGTTTGGGAAGACCTGTATTGTGATGGAAATGGTGTTTGGAGACGTTTGAGTCCCTGCCATTTATTTTATCCAGCGCTTCAATTTGCCAACTCTATTAGTTTGCATTGGCAGTTTTAAGATCAGAACCACATTGTGTGGGGCAGGGATTAAATCCCAGTAGGGAATGCCTAATGCATAAATTTTATTCCTGTCTGTATGAAAGAGTGAAGAATATCTCTGATGAGGCTCATAAAACATCCTTTTTTTAAAAAAAAAAGTTTATAACTAACATCTGTTTTGTTGCCTCTTCTCAGTGTGCCAGACTTATACCCACTTATTTTAATTATTGCATGCGGGTCATAAATTTGCATTCAGCAAATCCCAGTTGCTGTGCCATGCGGTTTGAGCTTCCAAAGATGTTCCCCTTGGAAGACAATGCAAAGCATTGGAATGCTTGAATGGCTCAAGAGGAGAGTTGCTTTGGGACCAAATGTGGCAAAAAAAGCAGGGTTAGGTCAATAGGGCTTCTTTATTTGTGAAGTGAAAGGTGAGCACAGGGTGAGCTGAATTTAGTGTTTGATGCTCTCTGAGCCCCTGGTTCTGGTGTTGGGAAGGCAGGAGACTGAATAAATTGTTTGTGTGTGGGCATGACTTCATTCTGTCTATTTTGGGTGAATCAATCCCATCTTGTGCATCTTAATTGAGGAGAAAAGTACGAGATCTCATTTGTGCTTGTGTGAGTGTGTCTTCCTCTAGTAATGACTTAAACATGAAGTAAGGAAAGGCTGTAGGGGACCCTATGAGAGTAAACTTGACTGATCTTACAAAAAAAGCCAGTGTTTTTGTGTGGGACCATGAAGAAGAATATCAGATCCTGACAAAAATTGGCAAATCCAAAGGTGTCTTTTATAATGTCTTTTTAATTTTAATTTTTTAATGAAGGATCAAACCCAGCACAAAAGTAATATCTCTACATGGTGCTTGGGGCTCCGTGCTACTGTAGCTGTCACGTGTTAGATGAGATATAAAACTCAGGGTTTGAGAGCTGGCAACTCTTAAAGATCTTCTGGAAGGATGGGAATGTTTCCTTTGGTGGACATGGTAAACTGCACGCTGAGCAGTTATTCTACCTTTTCCACATTCCCCAGCAGAATTCCATCACTGAGGAGAGCCTAGTTGTGTTCTTTCTCCTACATGAGCATGAGGGGTGAGCAAGTGCATATTTGGCTGGATTACAGCTTTAATTGCTGCTGCCTACAGAGCTGTGCATGACTGTGGGCAGTGACACCAAACTGGTCCCAGAAGGTGCTACTGGGAAAGCAGATCTTGTGTTTGTTGTGTGAGAAGTGGCTCCTCTTCTGGGTCTATCAGCCCATTGCTGCCCTTTCGTTCTGGGGCTGGGT
Source organism: Xenops minutus (assembly GCA_035221455.1). NCBI lineage: Eukaryota > Metazoa > Chordata > Aves > Passeriformes > Furnariidae > Xenops > Xenops minutus. The sequence continues at coordinate 2,863,721 of JAWWEE010000040.1, read as the reverse complement.
CCTGCCCAAGAACAAAAAAGCCATGGATTTAAGCCTGAATTACCAATGCTCACAAGTGTGGCAAGGCTGAACTTGGTGGTCTTCAGCAGCAGGTCCAAAAATCCCGTGCAAAAGCGCTGCCCTGCTCCCCTCTTGGCATCCAAGGAGAGGACACCAGCCACCAGACCACGCAAACTGGTTGCAGAAAAACCAGGGAGAAAGCTGCAAACGGGATTTTTTTTCTTTCTTTCTGGTGCTATTTTACACTTGGCCATATGTTGAAAGTGTTTGCAAAATGCTTGCGGATCCTTTGAGAAGGAACGTGATGTTCAACTGCCAGAAAATGCTGCTATTATGCAGCTACTAAACATAGTGTTTTGCAAACTGCACATCCTGGAATAAATTTTTCTCTTCACAAAAGCTTTTTCTCAGCACACCTGCTACTTTGTTGTTCCATTCCTTTCAGAAAACATGTTGATCCTTAAAGAAAAATAAATACAGGCAAGATTTTCAAGGGGGTTTGAATGGTTTAGGAGCACAGATCCTTCCACAAAGCCACAACCCAAGGAGATGTGTCCTTTGCTGTATCTGCTCTGGTTTCAGGGATTACCCATGCTTGGTTAGGTGCCAGTTATACATGATGGCTTAGGCTTCAGAGGTCAGGGAGAAAATGGTCAGGGCTTTGGGTATAAATTATGGTCAGACTGTTACCAGGGCCTGATTTTGAGTTAAATGTGACAATTTCAGTGATTTGCTTCAGTGCTGACACTGCTGGTGCTCTCTAAAAGAGAGCCATGCTCCCAACACACCTTCTAGCTCTAGTATTACAAATAATGCATGTTTTAGAGTTCCAGCCCAGTAGTTTGTGTGAGGTGAATGCTGGACACAGATCATGGGATTTAGTTTCCTAGAGGGAGGCACACAGCGTCCTTGGGATCTTCTCAGACATCCCATTTTACTTCCTCTGATTTCCTGTGCTGTAGCTGTGGGTCCTGTACAGATGTCATAGATCTTCAGGTGTCTTTCAGCTCACCCCAGACATCTCTGTTTGGGCAATTGAACCCTACCCAGAATTGAGGGTGCTCATCATCTTTCCATAGTTGTTGCATATAGGCATCCTATTCCAAATTTTCCCCCTCCTCCAGTTGTTCTAAGTGGGTCCTGATGTCTGGTTTGGATGGAGCTGTCACCCACACATCTCTAACCCAAACCCTACTAAACAGATTGATGCTTAGGAGGGAGAGGTGTTATCTAAGACAGATGGCCATTCCTGGTTTATAGTCTTTGGTCCCATTCCTCTTGTCTCCACCCTCTGCTCCTCCTTTTCTAAAGTTGTTTTGTTTTTTTCCAGCTTGAAATTTTTCTCTCTCTGCCAAAAATACCTCTATATTATGCCCAGCCCACAGTGCTCCTATTTCTGACAGGAGCTTTTGGATATATCCTGTTATCAATAATATTATTAATAAGTGGCAAGACTAATGAGATGGAAGGAGTCAGTTGTGACAAATACCTCCTGAGAAGACTGATGGAGGTACCACCCATCACCCAGGCAAGAGCTGCCCCCTGAAATTCCTGGTGGAGTGGTTCTAGTTCTACACTCAAAAGATGAAGACAAATATTAAAAAAAAATCCTTTCACCCCTCTAAAACATAGTTTTTGCATTGGATGAATTGTGCATTTTAATATTAGGAGTAAGATTGACTATTTCTTGAAGACTGGTGTGTTTTTAAATATTTTACATGCTTCAAGGATTTTTTTTATTTTTCTTGTTACTCTGGAAATGTTTAAATGTAAGTTAGAGAAACCCAAGGGGTACTTTCTGCTCAGAGACAATCCTGACCTGGTTGTATGAACAGACCTGAAGTCCAACAGGGCTTTTCTGCCTCCATCCCCTCCATGGATGGGCATGTGCCGATGCAGCAGCTTAAAACAAACATACCTTTGGTTCCACTTGGAAGCCAAATCCCAGCATAAGCAATCCCGAGCTCCTTCATGCTCCGATGGCTTGGCTGGCTCTTGCTCCACACGCTGGGCTTTAATAGCCTGTGAGTCGCCATGTTGTTTGCAGGCTGCCAGATTATTTACACTCCATCTGTTCTTCCCTATCCATGGACTTGCCAGTCCTTTTCTGTGGCTGTATTTGCCGGGCTGGGAGACGTGCTGGGTGTCCCAATCCCTCTGTTGTTCGGCTGCCTTTTGACCCGCTCCTGTCTCAGCTCATTAAAGCCATTTTTCTTTGTAAGATGCAATCACCATCATTAGGGGGACACCACAGAGGTCCTTACAAACCCAGCTGCTTTCAGAGCTCTTGTGGCCAAGGATGTCTCCAATATCAGAGGTGCTGCTCAGGTGAGATGGAACCTGGTGGTACCTCTGTAGGCCAGGGGACAGTTTTAACCTCTGAGCAGCTCCCCCTGACCATGGGCTTTGCAAGGATGCAGGTGGGGAGAGCAGTCCAGGGAGGTGAGCAAAGCCAAGCCCTGCCTGAGGTGCCCCAAGGGTCTGTTTGGCATCACCATATGAAAGTCAGAGTTGGAGGAGAACTGCCAGACACAGTTCAAGCCAAGCAGATGGGCTGAGTGAGAAACAGGTCCCCCAGCCCTCCTCATCCCTCTGGCATGTGTGGTTTTCTTTCTGCAATACATGCCTGGGTCTCTTACAATGAGGAGAGGTCATCAAAAGAGCCTCATTTAGTTTACTTGCTGTATCCTGGCTTGCCGTGGGCTGTTTGTGCATGACAGCCCCAGTTCTTACCTTTGACATCCTTGGGCACCTGCAAACCAGCATCTGCTCCCATCTAGGGGGTGGTGATACCTAAAAGCCATTCATTTATTTTTCAGAGGCATAAAGTGAAGGACAAGGGGTAATGGCTTAAAACTGAAGGAGGAGTGGTTTAGATGAGATATGAGGAAGAAATTCTTTACTGTGAGGGTGGTGAGGCACTGCAACAGGTTGCCCAGAGAAGTTGTGGATCCCCCTTCCTTCTAAGTGTTCAAGGCCAGACTGAACAGGGCTTTGAGCAACCTGGTCCAGTGGAAAGTGTCCCTGACCACGGCAGGGGGGTTGCAATGACATGTTTTTAAGGTCCCTTCCAACCCAAACCCTTCTATGACTCTATTATTCTGTGATCTATAGATTAATTAATTTCCTCAAAGAGACCAAAAGCCAGTTTTGGTCTGTAGCTGTTTTTCAGAGTGGTTGCAGCTCACAAAGTGCATTGAATTGGTTCCTGATCCTTCTCTAGCGAATTCCTGTTGATTTCTTAATGATTCCTGCCATGATGTTGCTGGGGGCAGACTCAGTCCTTCTTCAGAGTGGAGGTCCTGTGTGTCCAGGGCTGCGAGAAGAGACACTTCCACTTTGAGCCCTCAAATAGGTGTTCCCACCCGTGTTTCCCTTTCCATTTGCTTTCTCCACCTGTGAAACAGGACCTGCATCTTGTGGAGTGGCGTGGCAGCCCTCAACGCTCTGAGATGTTAGAAAACCCAAACTAAGCACCCCAAAAAAGCTCCAAGTGGATGCATATCTGTCTGTCTTGCCTTTGGTGCCCGTGCCTTCACCACCCAGGCAAAGCAGAGCAGGCACTGCGTGGGAGGGCATCTTTGCCCTAATGCCATCTGTGTGGGGCTGAGCCATACGGAGAAGGTGTGCTTGGGTTTCAGCTGGCTACTCTGCAATGTTGCTGTTTCTATGGTAACTATATTTTATTCAACAAGCAGAGCTCAAAATCCGTAGGGCTGAATTCGATCCTCGGCAGGAGCATCTGCGGCTTTTAAGGGGCTCTTCAGTGGGTACAGTTTGTAGCTGGTTCTTGCTCATTACTTTGGGGTCATGGTGTCTCTGAAGCCTCCCTCCCAACCGCCCTATCCTCTTCATCCCACCCCACATCTCTGCATTTTGGTCAGCTTCTGATGGGTCTTGTCAAAATGAGGGGCAATTTGCATGTCTTGTGTCCTGCCAGGGGATTTCTGTCTCCCTGTGGAGATTGTACCTCCAGGGGAAATTGCTCCCTGTTTAGCACAAGAGGTTGATGAATCTCAAACACGACTGATTCATCTGCAAGTAATGCAGAGGATTGCATTTGGTAGGTTTTTTTTTTTCTTTTTTTTAAGTTTTTCCTCAATTAAAAACCAAATGCCAGATTCCTGTAGAGGCAGTTTAACCACTGCTGTTACTGTGTTTGTGACTGGTTACCACACATGAGCTTTGTGATTAAAATTAGGCTATTAGAAACAGCCAGTTTCTTGGAGAATTAGAGAAAACACTGAGGGGAAGCGTTTCTTTGAAAACAAAAACTGAATCAACTGATATGTTCCCAGTCATCTCAGATGGGACCTGCTTCTCCTCTGTCTTTTAACAGGGTAAACCAGGAGAGATGGGGCTGAAGGCAAGAGCATTTCACACTGTTACGGTTGGTGGGGATTAAAGGAGACTCAGGTCAATAATTTATTAAGGGCTCAGTGTTTCTAATCAGCCTCTCAACTTCGCAGCTCTTCAGCATGCAGACTTAGCTCTGAATTTTTGCATGAAGTTGCAGTTTTACAGTTTGTGAGGTTCTGACTGGCAAGGTCCGAAAGAGCCCTGACTTTTAGAGGATTTGAAAATTAGCCTCAAATTTGAAAATTAGCCTCAAATGAGATCCTTTTGCTCTTATCTGTGCACTGCGTAAGCTGCTGGGTTTAAAATGAGATGATTCCAGTGGCCTTGAGCAGAACAGCCTAAAAATGAGGATTTCACAATCTGAAGTTGATGGCCTTTCTTGCATCTGGGGACACAGCTTGAACAACCAGCCCAAAGTGCAGCTTCCCTGAGTGTCATGGGCAGAAGCAGCTTAGCCAAGTCCCCCTGCTCTATCAGCTTTACCCAGTGCATTGTAAAATTACCTGTGGTCTGCTCTTGTGACATGGACAAAATTGAGTTTATTTACACTTAAATTACCTTTCTTGAGCAGAAATGCTCAGGAGCCACATCTAGCAAAGTATTTAGGTACCAGAAGGGGCAAATGACTGTGATGATTTTGGAGTATCACTTTTTGAGTTTGAGACCCAAAGCCAGTGCTTTATTATTAGGGCTTAAGCATGTCACCCACACAGGTTCTTCCCTAAAGCTTACCTGAATCCTCCAGAACTGGAATGCTTTTTTGAATCTATGGATCTCTTCTGGAATGACATTTAGGCTCCCAATTCACCTAACATTTCTGAAACCTGCACTTCCAGTGGCTTGTTAAGCTGTGAAGGAGAAAATAACGTGGCTATCTCAGTATCTGAAGAAGAGGATTGGGAATTAAGTGCCTGGTTCTCCTCCTAGCACTGTTGCTGACTTATCTGGCCTCCAGATGTTGCAGCTCTTAGCCCCATGGGTGATGCTGGTTGCAGTGAGCTGTTGCAAAGCCCATCAGTATTTTTGCTGAGTTGTTGCAGGAACACATACCATGGGAAGGTGGGGATAATGGTGTAGGTGTGTATCAAAGCAGGGCTGTCTTTCAGGTGGCCTGGAGCATCACAACCTGTGCACGCTGCTGGCAGATGCATAAATGCTCTAAAACTCTGAGTGTGGGGCTGAGTTTAATTGTTTTTTTGGGGTTTGGAGTGAGAGCTGTGACAGCCCTGGCTTTTGTCAGTGGGTTTGGGCTGTAAATGGCAGATGTTCGAGGAGGGTTTTGCAGTTTTCCATTCATTACTCCTGAGTATCACTGCAGGCTGTAGCCTATCATGTAAGAGCCCGTGACCCTTTGAATGAGCAACTGTGGTGCTTGTACCACGTTAATTTGTTCTACTTTTCGTGGCATGGTTTTTCACTTTGCTGTAAAGAACTCTCCTGCATCCGTGTTGATTGCCTATCCAGTTTACTTGGCTGCTCTCCAGCAGTCAGAGGATATTTCCATCACCCACTCAGGGCTTGGGAACCCTGGGACAGGCAATCTGCTGGTGTAAATCACAGAATCATTGAATCATTTAGTTTGGAAAAGACCGCTAAGATCATCAAGTCCTGCCGTTAACCCAGCATTGCCAAGGCCACTACTAAACCATGTCCCCAAGTGCCACATCTACATGTCTTTTAAATCCCTTCAGGGATAGTGGCTCCACCACTTCCCTGGGCAGCTGTGCCAGGGCTTGACAGCCCATTCAGTGAAGAAATTTTTCCTAGTACTCAACCTAAACTTCTGTGTGGTCAGTGAGGCTGCTCCTGGGAAACATTGACTTCCAATAGGGGTAAAGTTTCACCATCCGCAAGGCTATAAAACGCTCAAACGGGTCAAAAGTATTCTGCCTATTTGTCTCCATTTCAAAGAAAACTGAAGCTCACTTGGAGAAGTTGGAAGAAAATAATGGCTGGTGACATCCTCGTTGGTGGCGTTGAATGCAATGAAACAGCAGCAAAGGGTCGAATTCTGCCACCCATAATCATTTCAGGCATTTCTTTTGTTCAGCTGCAGAGCCTGGCAGGGACCAGGGGAGAGTCTCACCCCTCCAGTTCATCTTCCTGTAGCTGCTTTTATTAAACAGGCGTCGTTCCTGTCAAAGTGAATAAAGGGAAGAGAGAGCAGTTCATTATCCAGTGTATCACTTTGAGTCTAATACTAATTAAAAGCTTTGCCATCACTTCTGTGGAACCTATTCTTAGAAATTATGTAAATTAATTGGAGTTTTGAAGAGGAGCATATGCCAAATCCTAAGTAATTCCCTGCTGGCTGAGGCAGCTCCAGCACTGGAACTGGAGAAAGGCATCAGGATCTTTATTTTTTTTTCCCTTTTGTGGCTGCAAAAATCTAAAGCTGCTTTGGTAAATTTTGATGTTTCTCTTTAGCACATATATGAGACAGATCAAATATCCAGACCCTGACCATTTTGCAGAGAGGTACAATACAAAGGCTTTTTCTCCATGAAAGCTTTTCCATCTCAAAAATTACATTTAACACAGACAGGCTTTTTACTTCCACAGCATTTCTCCAAATAAATGCGTGTTCCTGCTTCAAAGAGGATTTTGACCCTCACAAGGGAAATGTATTGGAGATCCCATGAACTCCTCTTGTGAGTTCACTCTTGCTGCTAATTTAATGGGGAAAATACTTACTTGATGTGCTGAATGAGAAGGGAGATTTGATCCCAAGGTACACAGTGCATGGAGAAAAGGGGGTATGCTTTTGAAGTAAAATAACTTTAAATGTTATTTGATTTTTTTCCCCCCATCTGTTTTTTTTTCCCCTTTGAAAAAAGCCAAAACAAATAGAAGGAGATAGACCAAAGAAAATGATTCATAAAAAAATGAGAAGCAATATGGTTTGGTGCCGATATATTTTGGTCTCAATCAACAAATCACTTTAAAAGTTGATGAAACTACTTGCATGTTTAAAGATAAACATGATTAAGTACTTTGGTAGATCTTGACTTATTATGTATTGAGCTGGATCGGAGCGTGAGTTGAATCATGGAGCATTTGCTGGGAAGATGCTGCAGTGTAAGCTCGTTTCCAGATGCACATTTTGCAAAGTTGCCTTTTCTTTACAACCTCACCCTGAGGATTAAGAGATGCCGGGTGTGGATCCTCGTGCAGGAGGAGGCAGCCCTCTAGTCCAGATGCTTTTTGCCTTTAGAGGTTTGAAGTTCCGTGCTGGTGAGGTTGGATTTTTGCAGCCATCATCTTTTCCTGCTTGAAACCTTTGCAGTATTAAAGGTGGCAGTTTTTGATAACGTTTCTTTTGGATGCATCACTGGTGTTCAACCTCTCTGTACATGGAGCCACATTCTCTTCCATGCTTTAGACTTTAATTCAATGAAACATGGTCTATGCAAAGCTGCTAGAAATGGGTCTCCTGTCTCTCTGATGGAAATGTAGTGTGATATGGAAATGGTGGCCAGCAAGTGCAAGTGTCACTGATGGTTGTAGAATCACAGACTTACAGGACGGTTTGGGTTGAAAGGGACCTTAAAGGTCATTTAGTTCCAATCCCCTGCCATGGGCAGGGACACTTTCCACTATCCCAGGTTGCTCAGAGTCCAGTCCAACCTGACCTTGGACACTTCCAGGGATGGGGCAGCCACAGCTTCTGTGGGCAACCTGTGCCAGGGACTCACTACCCTCATAATAAAAAATTTCCTACTAATATCTATTCTAAATCTGCCTTCCTTCAGCTTCCATCCATTGTCCCTTGTCCTGTCACTGCATGCCCCTGTAAAAAGTACATGCTACACTGGAGGGCTCTCAGTCTCCTGGGTGTCTGCTCCTTCCTCACTGTGAAGGGTTGAAAAAAAAAAATTGGCCAAATGCCAAGAGCCAAAGGGCCCAGGACAGAGACCCCTAAGGCCCCTCCTGGCC
>JAWWEE010000040.1:2813809-2855326 GCA_035221455.1 Xenops minutus | reverse complement strand
ACGTAAAGAAATGAGATGGAATACTTCCTTAGCTATGACCCCGTTACCAGGAAAAACCCAAACCAAAACCACTACACTCACCCATTAGTTCCTTGGGCTCTAAGTCATTATTCATAAATATTTTTCAGTTTTCCAATCAGTATATACTTCTAAGACTAAATCCATTTTGATTTTTTTTTTTTTTTGGACTGTTTTTCAGTTGTCACAGAAAAGGCTCCATAACATTGCAGGTCAGTAAGATGAAAACAACAATTCATTTAGCTGTGGTTGGAGCTTGTAAAAATCCTTATCTCTGGCAGCACCAGGAATGTGAGATCCCAAAATAGAAGTTGTTAAGTCTAACAGGTGGAGACAGTTCTTGGGAAAAGAAAGCACAATGACATACAACTTTTGATCAATAGAAAATCATCTTGGAACAAAAAACCAGCATGTAGCAATGAATGTAGATGGGTTTGTCATTGCTAACCACTTATTAGACAGCAAGCTTTCTGCATGTATTTTGGAGTGGTCTTTGAGTGTGTGTTAAATATAACATCATATCTTTTTATGCTTGTATTGGCTAATGCACCAGTGGTTTGGAAATACTGTGGGACATTTTTATTGAATGAACACAAAATGCGATCATTACTGTGGAATTAGGATGCCAGCTTGTCTGACTGTTAGATAGGGGTCACAAGGGTTGGAGTAATTAGATGTTAAACACTAAACTGGTGACCAGTTGGGGAGTTGAATCTGTGTTGCTTATGAATTTCAGGGTCCTGCTGCCAATCCCCACAGCTGCTGTGGGGAGCCCTCTTGGTGTTGCCAGGTTTGATCCCAGGTTGTGTTGTGTGTGTACTTGAGCACAGCTGCCTGTTTTTCCATTGATATGTTCTCTTGTTGCCCAAATTTTGGGTCCAGGCCTTAATCCACTTCCAGTGTCCTGCCTCGAAAAAATACCTTTCCAGCTTGCCATCTTGGACACCATGCAGGTGCTTATTTTGATGCCGTGCAGGTGCTGGACATCCATCAGGGCAAATCAGGGCCATGCTGAGCTGTTTCCATCCATGTTCCATACCCTGGGGGATGTCAGGATGAGTCCAGGCACTCTTGGACCCTTAGTCATTACCTCTGAGGGTAATGACAGTCAGAAGTGAAGAGACTCTGCCCAGGGGAGATTTTCAAGCAGCCATTTCTCAGACTGGTCCTTGTTTTGGTGAGCACAATCTCCTTGTTGACTGAGTTCTGGTTAGATGATGATGATGAGATGGACACGCGTTGTGCTTTAGATATGATGGGCTTGGCCCTGGAGATGTATCATCTAGGAGTGGAGCTGTCCCCTCTCTTTCTGGGTTTGGGTTGGCATGAAAAGAACATAGGATCGGAAGCACTGAGCCAAGTGACAAAATCCATGTGGACACCTTTCAGATAGATCTTGGTGGATGTCACCATGTGTTCCTCTTCCCATCTCTTCCTGCAGGACCACGCTGATTTGAGAAACCACTTCTTCACTGTGGGGATGAAGCTGGAGGCAGTGAATATGAGGGAGCCATTCCATATCTGTCCTGCATCAGTGACCAAGGTGAGCGCTCAGAAGGGAGGGATGAAGAGGACCTGGTGAGGAACATCCTACTGGTTTCCACCACATTTAGGAAAATTAAGTACCACTCAAGAGTGCTACTTAATTGGCTGGAGAACACATGAAGAAATGTGTTTAAAATCCATGGATGTTCCTAATTAATGAGTTAGTTGTTTCCCACAAGCATTCCAGCTGACTTAGAACCAGAGGGGATGAGCATGTTCATCCACCACTTCCATGAAAAACAAAGGAACTCTCTTTTGTCTCTGTTTCCCCACCATCCGTATCTATTTTCCCTGCCCCATCTGGCAAAGCTTTGGAAATAAAGCAGCTGAATGGAGACAGTAGCTGGGTATTTAATCCACGCTCTCAAAGGCAAGAGAGAGGAAGGCTCTGAGGTGTCCAGGATCACCTCCAGTCCCTGCTCAGCTGTGAGCACAGAGACCCTGAACCCCAGTGTTTTCCCTTGCCTCAGTTTACCCATCTCTAAAACTCAGGCTTTGATCTCTTTGGTAGAAACACTTTGATGAAAAGGGTTAGATGAGAGCAGGTTATTTTCAGTAGTTTGATCCCAAGGTTTGGCTGTTTCAGCTTTCCACATTACCAAGTGTTGCAGCAAATTTAACTTCTGATTTTGCTCTCTTCTTTTTCACCCCATAGGTTTTTAACAATCATTATTTACAAGTGACCATTGATGACCTGAGACCTGAACCCAGCAAAATCTCAATGCTTTGCCATGCAGATTCCTTAGGGATCTTGCCAATACAGTGGTGCCTTAAAAACGGAGTCAATCTCACACCTCCCAAGGGTTCGTATTCCTTCTCAGTGATTTTCAGGTTTCCTCTGAATGTTATTATTGCCTTTAAAACTGTGGTGGTGGTTGTTGCAGAGCATCAACTGAAGTATCTCAAGCCAGAGTAGCTCTCTGGAGTCTTTAGGGCTGTTCTTGCTCACACCAGCCCATGAACATCTTGTCTTGCTGGTGGATTGATGCCTGTGTGCTTTGGAGTCTGAATCAGGTTGCACTGCATCGTTATGAATTCCTGTGAAATGAATCCTAGCAGTTCTTTGTGTGTAGAGAGGGCAAAAGGAGCATTGAAAGTCACATCATACTACAGGCAAACCAGGCATCTCCCTACAGCGTCCGCCTTGGTACAACACTGGGGCCAAGCAAAGCTTCTAAATCTGAATGTCTAAGCAGCTGCCTGCCCAGGGGTGTGTAGGCACTTCCTTGGCTGTCTCAGAAAATCCCAGGCAGGGACACATTGTGAGCAGAGCTCTGGTCAGGGCCAGGAGAAACAGCCTCCAAGGGTATTATTCCCCAGATTTGTAGCAGTGCAGTTAATTACTCTCCATTTCAGACAACCACCTGCGGAGCCCTAGCAATATTTCTTTGCTTGCAAAACGTGTTCGTTCTCTGGAATTTTAGGGTTTTGAAGCTGGCTGGCTTGTTGGTCCATTGCCAAAAATTAGTGTTGCTTGAGAGAAAAAGAAATGCCTCGAAAGAAACAAAAAGATTCTGCTAAGCTTTGTGTATGAAGATTTGTCTTCATTCTGGAAAAAGTATGGTGCTGCCAAACCCAGGGAAGCGAAGGGTTATTTCCTACCAGATTCAGAGTCCTCTTATGTATATCCAGAGTGTGTCTTCAGCACATGTAATTTGAAATTCCCACCAAAGTCCTGGAGCCCTGTGAGTGCAGCTGCATATGGTGCATCCATTATTGCTCTGCTACTTGTACTGGAATAAATATTTTCAGTAAATGTGCTGTCTGGGGCTTTAGCTCCCTCCTGCTTAAATCCAGGTGAAATGATAGTACCTGTCACTGATACTCGCCAGAAAGGTTGCTAAAAATGAATGTAAATTAAATATTTTGCATTTTTTTCAACCCAAATTCACATGCGGCTTCCCCCAGACTGCATAATTAACCAAAGCAGACCACGAGCCAGACATTTCTCTTTACAGGGTCATGGCCTAGTAATTTCCAATCCATGCTGATACAAAGCCTGTCTGAGATGGTGTTTTGTGGGTCAAGCATATGCAAACTCTCTTTTAGGTGCCAGCATTTGTAGGTGTGTCTGAAGTATCCATCCTATGAATATTTTTCAGCTTGGCCAGTAAAGTATTTACCTGGTCTGGTGCATCAAACCAGCAACCTGGTCTAGTGGAAGGTGTCCCTGACCCATGGCAGGAATTGGAACTAGGTGATCCTCAAGGCGTGTTCCAACCCAAACCATTCTGTGATTCCATGATTTGGTGTGATGCCTGGTGATTGGGGTTTACCTGGGTGCCTGAGAAAGTGTAGAAAGTTTCCCGTTACTCCCCTGGTGAAAATAAAATTTGCTTTCTGCTGTGGGGTCAGAAATCCTGAAGGGAAGCTATTAAAAAGGCATAAAGCCAGTGGCAGATAAATGCATTCTATATGCTGCTGTATTTCTTACTCTAAGTATGAGGGCTGCATGCCTAAACTGCATTTTAGCACCTTTGGTTTCAAAAACCTTTCCTGTTGGCAGACATGCTCTTTGAGTTACTAAAATGTAACCAGATATTAGAATGGTTTATTTAAAAATTAAAAGACCTCTCCTAACTAAACACAACAAAACCCCAAAAGCCACCAAGAAAAGAAAGCAGAGGGAAAGTGAAAAGCATCCAAACCTCTGCTGAGGGTGGTCAGACCTCTCTGAGCAGAATTATACCAGCTTTGGGTGAAAAAAATGGCCTGGACTGATAGAAGAGCTCTGCAGTGCTGCAGAGTGGGGAGGGCTGTGGTGGGAGCTGGCTGCTGATGAGAAGGAAGAAATTCCACCACTTCCACCCAAATCACAGCTCAGACTGCCCTGGGGTATTGGTAATAGTGGTATTTGCCCTTTCCAGCACCATATTGGAGCAGCCTCCTGCTGCCCCAGCGCTGACAAATTCCCAACCACCACCCCTGATAGAATAGGCTGACAATGTTTCTGCACCAAAAAGTGGTCAAGCACTGGAACAGGCTGTCCAGGGGTAGTGGTGGAGTTGCCATCCCTGAAAATGTTCAGGAAATGACTGGATGTGACACTTAGTGCTCAGTGGTCTTGTTGAGAAGGTGGTGGTTGGTCAAAGGTTGGACTCAATTATCTGAGAGGTCTTCTCCAACCTTTATAAATCTGTGATTCTGTTTAGTGTTTCCCAAATGGCTCTCCGAGTTGAAAGGCAAGAAGTTCCCATGAAGCAAAGGATGGCAATGGAAGAAGTATCTTTTCTGGTTTTGGGAAAAGGATTTCTTTGCTGTATTCTGGGCTTGGGGTTTTTTTGGCTAATTTATGGTTGATGACGAATTTTTCTGTTCTTAAAATGAACTGAATTAATTTCATCAGAACAATGTGCCAGGTTGGGGTATTTGAGTTCAGAGTCCTTTATTTATCTGATACCCATTTTCTTGCCTTTTTGCCTATCAGGGGTTTATTGAAGCCAAACACAGAGTAAGTGAGTCATGAACAGGAGGTGCAAACATTTGCTACTAGAAATAGAGAGCAGTATTTTCCTGTACAGTGCCAAAAATGAATACCTATTTACTGCTGCTGTATAAACATTGAACAAGCACTGTTTATATTTATTAGGGCTGGATTTATAGACCACTTCCCTTTAGAGTTTTATGAGCTATTAAGAGCAGGAAAAACATTTTGATAGTGATCCTAGTTGTAAGGATTACTAAGGAAATGCCACTTCCAAAACCTCCAGTACATTTGTATTGTAATATTTGCTGCTTCTTAGACTGCTGGGCATTTCCATGGTGAGAGCTGAGAGAGCAGACACAGTGAGGTTTGAAATGTCTGAGGAGCAGCAGTTGAATCGTGCAAACACAGCTTGCTGTGTTGTTACTTGGGCTGAGCCTTGCAGGATACCAGTGTGTGAATGCCATGTGCTAATGGAAGTACTGTACGTGGTACCTCCCCGTGTGCTAAAGGCGGCAGCTTGTAGTGTGATTAGAGTCCTAAAGATTGGAAAAGACCTCCAGAATCATCAAGTCCAACCTTTGACCGATCACCACCTTGTCAGCTGGACCATGGCACCAAGTGCCACATCCAGATGTTTCTTGACCCCTTCCAGGGATGGTGACTGCACCACTCCCCTGGGCAGTCCATTCCAATGCCTGACAGCCCTTTCAGTGAAGAAGTTCTTCCTGATGTCCAGTCTGAACATCCCCTGTGACTGCTCGAGGCCGTTGCCTTTTGTCCTCTCGCTGGTAGCCTGGGAGAAGAGCCCAGACCCCAGCTGGATGCAGTCTCTTCTCAGGTAGTTGTGGAGAGTGACAACGGTCACTCTCCACAGGCTCAGGGTCACCCTGAGCCTCCTTTTCTCCAGACTAAACAGCCTCAGCTCTGTCAGCCACTCCTTATATGACTTAACTCTCCAGACCCTTCTCTGGACATGTTCCAGCACCTCAATGTCCTTCCTGATAAGGGGCCCAGAACCGGACACAGCACTGGAGGTGCAGCCTCACCAGGATGTTCCATAAAAAGGCCATGCAGAGATCAGGGCTTGTTTGAAGCCAATTCCTGGGTGTGATCCTCTTGGAATCATCCTTGTTGCGTTGCTGAAGAGAGTTATGACAAACTCTCTAAACAGCCCTCCCTTTCTTCCACCCTCCTGAAGTCTAAAGAAAAAGATCTTCCAGTGATTTCAGTGGTGCAGGGCCAAGCCATCAGGTGGTTGGGTGATGACAACACAGTCAAGTTTTTACACCTCACTGAAACCTCTTTAATGTGCCTTTTGCATCCACTCTGACAAGGCTTTGTGTAGCTTGCAATTGAGATCAAAACCCCTGTGAGGGGTTTAAGTCAGAGATGAGAAGTGCAGGGTATGGTCAGGGTGGGTCCCTGAAAGCACTGGCAGCTCAGGTGGTTTCATTTGTACAGCTGTCCCCAGGTGAGCCCCTCACCCCAGCTTCTGGTGTTGATGGAGAGCGACAGGGGCTTCCACAGGGCAATTCTGCTCTGTCTGCAGGAGGACCGGCAGATCATCTCTAGCTCTGCCTGTTTCTCTGTTGACTCTTTGGGGAACCCAGGATGACAGGCACAGCTGGAGATGTCCCCACTGCAAACATCTGTATGTGATCCGACAGATCCCCCTCTGACACAAAGTGGCATACACCTCTCCTCCTGTCTTCCATTTCATTTTATGAAGCTGAAAAGTATCTGGCAAACAAATAACTGCAGGGAAAAAGGAGACAGAGAAGAAACAGGAAGAAAATGCTCTTGCAGAAATTGTGTGTTAAAAAACAGTGCAAGGATGTTTTTTGTATGAAACATGAACATTCTTTATAAGAATTGCCATTTTTTTTTCCTTCCCAGTGCATGTTTATTTCTAGTTTTCTAATTATTATGCACTTTCATGCCTCACAGAGACAGGCATCTTAGCCCAAGGCTTTGTCTCAGTACTTTGTTTGTCATGTATGCAATTAGTAGGATTAGAAGTTCATCTTATCCTAGGTACTTTGCATCTTAGCAGGATGATTGGGACTTCATTGTCAACATTTTTGCCTCCTTTTTTGGCATCTGTCTGACTGATAGGGGAGTATACTCAGTATTCTAGTCCTTTCTTGCCCATAAGAAATGTCACAATTTTCATTGTCATACATGATTCATTCACATCTGAACTTGAGTGTCCCTTTTTGACTATCAATGCAAAAGGCATTTAGGGAGCTTCTGTGAAATGAGGCCAGGCTGAGATGCCAGGAAAGGAGATTGAGAGGAGAATTTGGCCTTTGGGTGACTCCTGAAACTTTCCAGTGAGAGCAGTTGTGCAGTAATTTTATTAGAGTATCCACAGAACCCTGGACAGGATTAGCACTCACTGGTTTCAAGCAAAGTGAAAATACAGACTCAGAGGCAGGCAAAAAAAACCCCAACAAAACAACAAAAACAAACCCTCAGCAAATTAAAAAAACTCCTTTCTGTCCCAAGATTGTATTGCCTAAATAGCCAAGTGAGAATAGTGATGAGCAGAGGTCTGATTTATTTTTCTGTGGTGGGATTCTCTGAGAGATACTCATATAAATCAATGTTGTTTACCTCTTTTACCTAGAAACAGGGGCTGAAAGGATCATCTGGTTGCTGAGACTGGGAAATCTGTTCATTTTCCTTCTCTGCTCCAGATTTCTGTAACATTCTTACTGTGATGGGATTCAGCTCACACACACTGAGCTGCTGGGGAGTCAGTCATGGAGGGTGTATCCATGTCAGTGAAGAGAGAGTTCATCTCATGCTTTGAAAGAGCGGGTGCATCAGCTTCTGATTGTGCTGATCCTCTCCCTGTCCACTGCTGGGGGACCAGCTCATAACCCATGTCCAGCTCCATAACCCCATCTTTCACATAGGTAAAGGGAGGAGAAAGAAGTCCATGAGCAGCAGCCCCACCTGGACATTGGAGACAGCAGCACATTTTGGTAGTTACAGGTTTATTAAAAGCTGGTAGATCCTCACAGAAAAGGGAAAATTAGGAAAATAATGATGTTTAATTACTTTTTAATGAAGACTTGGAGTTTTCCAAGTGAAATGCAGAAGGTGCATGAGTGAGGGCTGGAGAGGTGTTGACATTAGCTCTCATGGTGTATAAAGGGGCATCCAGAGAAATTGCCTGATTATACTGCACAGTTCACTGAGCTGGGATTGGATGGAGTGCTGAACCATAAATATACATGTTCTGGGGGCCCATTTTGTGCTCTCTCCCTGGTGTGTACTGGTGGCTGATGGCACTTTGTGTTTTGTCATCCTGCAGGTTACTCTGGCCAGGACTTTGACTGGGCAGACTACCAGAAGCAGTGTGGAGCGGAGGCAGCACCTCACCTGTGCTTCAGAAATGTAAGTTCTTCCTTTGGCCTTGACATTGCTCCTCTCCATCCGTGTGAAACCAAATGGCTTGCACAGAAAAGCTGCAGCAAGGCGTTGGGAGGTTCCCCCAGACCACCACGAGTCTGCCTTAAAAAGGAAACTGGAGAAGTATTCCAGGTCTCCATCCCTTAAAGAGGTGTTATCTTACTGTTGTCTTTATCTGATTAGTTTCCTGCTCTCCATCTCCTCCCTGGTTTTGTACAGCACAAAAAGGATCTCAACTGGTCATTACAAGTAATTCAAAGTCTATTAAAAAAAAAAAAATCTAGGTAAAGAGATTGCATAGTATCATTTGCCATTTTTCACATTTTGGTTGCTTTCTCTCGTTCTGGGCGGGGATGCATTTTACCAAACAGCATGCATTTAAAAGCTCACATGGACACTGCTGAGCTCAGGATATGAGGGGACTGATTAACCCTCATGGATGTTTTTGGGTTTGGGACAGTTTGTGTGCTTCCGTGATGCAACAGCAGTGATGTAAGAGTGAGGAGCCCATCATTATGCTGGAGGCCATGAGATTCAGAGCTTTGGAAATAATCTTTTGCAGGCTGTTTTATGGCAATGACAGTCCTGCGTGGCTTGATGTGACAGGTATTCATCTCTTGGGGAAAGACAGGTCCAAGCTTCTGCCTTTTCCAACAACCTGATGCTCTTCTTCTTGTGCCCATCAACTGATGGAAGTTCAGATCCCATTAATAACTGAAAATGTTACTGATGGTGGTACCTATATGTTACTGGTGGCACTAAAATGAGCACAGAAGGGTTTGTGAAATAAAGTGGTGTTGTGAATGGTGGACAAACAGGAATGACAAGCCTTGTCACTGTACTCAGAAGTCACTGGACTGGGGGATGAGGTGTCTATAAAAGGCAAAATGGAAACAATCTCCCCAGGCACGAGCTGTGGTTTTACATGGCCTTTGTCAGCTGTGGTGGCTCAAGGGCAGCCTGGCTTGGAACATTTGATGGTGAATAGATGAATTTTTTGTTGATGAATTCAGAAGACCCATACCATCAATAGAGTCTGACTTGGGAATCAAATCAGAGTAACCACTTCTTTGCCCCGTTTGTTGTACCATCCTGTGCAGAACCTTTTCCCTCAAGGGACTTGAAGTGAAGATTTCCAGCAGTGCTGAGGATGGTGCTGCTTTGCACCAATAGAGAGGGAAACTTGTCATGTTTCTTTTCTTCAAGAACCCCTCCCTTTTCTTTATATCTCTTTTCATTTTGCCAAGTAATGGATCTGTTCTCTCAGCACTGGCAGCCTTGAGAATGGTCTCTGCATAATACCCCCAAGATTAAATCAGATCTGAGCACTTTTTTTGTCCCTTTTTTTTTATTGCTTTCAAGGAAACAGTCACCAGATGAACATGTGTCTGTTATTCTTTCACTCTTCATAACACAGTTCTTTGCAGAGAGATGCAATCTCTCTGTTGTCACTTGTTGAACCTCCCTGGCAGGTCTGTCCACTTGATTCGTGGCTGCGAGGGGCTCTTTGATACAAGCTTATTGCCAGCACATCTTTCACCTCTGTGCAGCCAGACGTGGTGCTGGCAGTGGATATGCTGGAACTGTTTCCCTGGGGGGAATTTTTAACAAGGAGACGCAGTTATGAAATGGATTGACATGACCAAATGCTTAGTAAAATAAACTCCCAGCTAACTGCTTTGCCATTGATTCTGTACAAATGAGCCTCCAGCACCAAACGGCGATGAAAGGAGCCGGTGTGATGATAAATGATGTTTCCTTGTTAGGCAACATAAAAGGCATTTAAACAAACTCACCCTGCTGTTCTGTAGTCCTGGCCATCAGCAGCTTTTACAGGGTGAAGCTGATCTGGGTGCTGAGCAAGGCTTGAGACAGTCCACGTGATGTTTGAGACCAGCAGCACGTTCTTGGATGGAAAAAAAAAGACCAAGTTGAGAAGTTTTTGGTCTCACAGGGAGCTCCCAGTGGTTGCTCAAGTTGAAATTCCCACAGTCCTTGGTGCTGTAAAAATAGCAGAAGGGTTGAATTTGAGCCTGCCTTCCAGTTTCTGGCAATGCATGGGATGGCTGAATGGGAGAGTGGTGTAATTTTGAGTCAGTGACAATTATTACCCATCCCAATTCTTATTAGCCACAATCTTAACCAAGATGGGGAAGTTTTTTATTCTACTGTGTGCAGTCAGAGAGATACAAGCAGAAATGGTATGTTGCAGAGCAGGTGGGACAGTGGGAAGGAAAATCCAAGGAAAGTCAGACATGGCATTGACAGAGGTATTGCATTAATGTGTTTTCAGGGATAGTGGTGGGGAGGATATTGAGCATGAGTGAAAGGAGTGGATACTGGAAGGGTCAGAGGGATAAAGGGTTAAAGTGAGTGAAGGGTAGCTTGAGGCTCAGCTTGTGGGGAAGGTTTTGGAGGGGGTTGTAGGGTTTTGTGATCCATCCATGCTTGGGATTGTCTGCATTGGCTACAAACAGGAGCTCTGATTTGTTTCCTTAGGGCTGAGCCATTCTGGTTCTGGCAGGAGCAGGAGGGACAGCTGAGCAGACTGCTGCCATCACATGGCCAGGTCAGCCTTGGGCTGGAGCAGTCTGCAAGACACACATTAACCTGCAGCAGTGGTACTGAGTGGTTGGAACTGCAACCTCTCTCAGGCTCCCAAATTTTCGTGCGGTAGGGGATGCTACATTCTCAGTGCTCATGACCCCACATTTTTTATGCTGTGTTTCTTACTTGGGGAGATGATCTCTCATTTGGGGATCATTGCTGGATCCTTTGCCTTCACTGGAGAAAGGTGGGGGGGGCAGTAGGGGCTTCAGGTAACCTGTGAAAGACGGGTTCCTTTGGTGCTTGTATCTAAGTGTACAGAGATATTGCTGTGTCAGTGAACACAACTGGCTCCATCTAACTGACCTGATGAACTTACGGACCTGAAGTCTACAGAGAAGGGCCTTGTGCATTGAGATTAAATTAGTATATAGAATAATTTGGTTTGGAAGGGACCTTGAAGGTTGTCTAGTTCCAGCCCCTCCATGCCAGAGGCAGTGATGCCACCCACTAGACCAGGTTGCTCAGGACCCCATCCATGAATACTCCAGGAATTAAAACATACTTGAATCCAGATGCCTTTGCATTCGTCAGTGTATCCTGCATGTCCAGTGAAAAGCAAACCATGCTAAGTCTGTGCTTCCCATTGGACAGCTCAACTGAAGTTGCGCAGTGCTGCAGTCCCATATTTCAGTGTTGGCTTTTGACTTTCAGACATCCTTCAGCCGTGGCTTTACTAAGAACATGAAGCTGGAGGCAGTGAACCCCAAGAACCCTGCAGAGATATGTGTCGCTTCTGTCACCTCGGTGAAAGGACGGTTGATGTGGCTGCACCTGGAAGGTAAGTGCTGTAGCAGCTTCTTGTGTTTGCCTGGTTTCTTCACTCACTCACTCACTCACTCACTCACTCACTCACTCACTCACTCACTCACTCTCTCAATTTTGTCCTTCATCCTCTGCATAAAATTGCTTTCTTCAGCTTTTCTGTTTTATACATATTGAACAATAGTATATTCCAAAGAATTATCTTTCCCTGGGGGAGCTGCAAGCCCTTCCACCCTCCCATCCATGTAGACTCTATCAGCATGATCTCCATTGATGACAGAAACCTCTTTCCTGCCCTCATGATAGACCTCCATCCTGGGAATGGAAGTTTGCCTCACTTGTGCAGCTGAAACTTTCACTGTGATTCCCAACATGCTGCTGTCTCCCTCCCTCCCTCCCTCCCTCCCTCCCTCCCTCTCTCCCTTTCGCCCTCCTTCCACTTTCAATGTGTAATTGAGAACAACACAGCAATTTTTTTTTACTATTGCTTTAAAAACTGTAATTTGGAAAGTCACAGAGAGCAGAAAGCCATGCTCATTTAAGTGTTTTGATGGGCACTGTGATAAACCATAAAGTTGTTGTAGCATCTGTCATTGTCACAACACAGTTTAATTTTCGCCCATGTCTGAAGCTACTGACTTCATCTATAAGGGATGTAAAAGCTTCAGTTTTCCTCTGAAATCAGTATTAATTGGGTCAGCATCAGCTACAGTTATAGTATACTTACTTGCTTTTTTCCTGATGAACCATGAACATTTTCAGTGTTCCAGAGGCATTTTCAGTGGCCCACTCAGGGTAAAAAAGGTTTAATGTGAGTACAAAACATAGTTGAACACATAATTTCAGGAAAAAACAGAGGAACTGGGGTTGAGACAAGGGGTTCTTACAGAAATCCTATGTGAGATGAAAACTCAAGCCTGATCTGCACAAAAGGCCACCTTCCCTCTGCAGCGGGATACTCAGCTCTCCGTATTTGGGGTCTGGAGGACAGTGAAAGCAAGATTGGTATTAACTGTATTGCTCCTTCATCATCTGGCACATCACCTCCAACATCATTCTGCATCAATTATAATAAACAAAGAATTATTTCAGCACATTCAGCACCTGACAATATCCTGTGCAATTTGGACAATAGGCAAGGTCTCTAATGAAAACCCTTAAAGTTAGTAAAAATATTGCCAGGTAACCCCAAGTATCTGATTTGTGCCAGCAGCTTGCTCTAAAACATAGGAAAGGCTGATGCTCAGTGGTGTTCAGCTCTACAAAAATAGTATCCTGTGGCAGACAAGGCTTTCCTGACTCCTTCAGGATAAAATCCATTCTTGGAGATGTTGAACTCAATTGCCACCTAAATAGATTCCTCCTGAGCTTTTGCTTTTGGTAGAGCTCTGGGCAATAGCAGGTCTTGTTTTTTCCCTTGAAAATAACTGGGTGCCTTCTAATTCCAGCCAGCAACAGCTCATGCAGCCTGGTCTGGACACAGGGCAAATATTTTTGTTAAAGAGCAGGAATCAATATTTGTTTGAAATTCCACCCATCTGGTCAAGGAATCTGACTCGTTTGGGCAACTTCCCTTCTTAAATGATCAAGTGCTTTCACATTTATATACATAAGACATGAATAGAGGCAGGGAGAAGACCACATACACCCACCTTGCTTCTCTCCCTCATCTCCTTCTCCCTGCCTTTTGCTCTTTTAATTTATTAAAGGATTTTTTTTATAACTTACCTTAAAAAACCCCAACCTGTGTGCATCTCCTTGTCTTTTGAGTTCTGATATATAGATGCTTTATGCTTGGTTTATATCTCAATACCGGGAATAGAATGATCTGTAGTAAAAGGAAAAGATGCAAAAGACTGCAAAAATAAAAAGAAGTCTTTGCTGCTGTAGAAATACTTCACTACAGTATGCACAGTTATGCTAAAAGCAGGCATTAAAAAAAACCCACAACAAAACACAGCTTGCAGAGTTGTAAAATAAATGTGGCTTGAACTTGTGGCATGTTTTTTTGGCTCCATTAATACACTGTTGTTTCTAACTGATTATTTATATTCTGGAAGTAGCAAGACTCCCCAACTACCATGGGAGCCCCTTGCTGAAGACCTCGGGTCCCACCATTTATCATGGGTATGTCTGAAGCTTTCATTGTTGCCCTCCCAGTTTCACTGCTTGACAGCCCAAACTGCAGCCATAAACCAGGATGTGGTAGTTAAGCAGCGTCGAGCCAGACATGAGGGAACATTGCCTAATAAATCACACTTTGTACAGTAGCAAAAACTCTGTAAACTTCAGGGCAAGCATTTAATGAGCAGCAGTATAGTTCCCCCGTGGTGGAGGAGAAGCCCAGGACTGATGGGAAGCTCGGCGCATCCCAGCACTTTCCACTACTTTATTGCTCATCATCTGCATTGTTAATTTTTACTGGTTCGTTTTAGATTTGAAAGCTGAAGCTTTCTGGTGCGAATTTATACAAGTAATAATGTACGGTCTCTGCACAGCCTAGGAATTTTGAGGAAAACCCTTTTGTTAATCACTTCTCCAGAGAGTTTTCCCATAATTGCCCCTTTGACATTTTTCCAGAGGTGCTGCTCTATTCTGCCCATCCTGTAAGAATCATAGCAGGTCCCAGAAGTTTTCCCCACCCTATTTCCAATCTGCCTTTTCTTTTTCCATTTAACCTCCCAAGTCTCGTGGACATTTCTTACTCTGAGAAGTTGGTGGCATAAAATGCAGCAAATGAAACTAATGAGTCTCGAACAAGCTGTTTCCCACTTTTATGAGTGAGGCCAAAGGCAGCAGTTGGATGTTGGAAGTGGAAGGCAGGGTTATCAATTGCCAGAGGGCAGGGGCAGTGCCAGGGAGGACAGAGGAGCTGTGAATATGCCTTAAAGAGGAAGAGGGGTGTTGCAGGAGAACAGACATTATGGTGCTTCCTTTCTTGTCAGGGTGGCTACAGCTGTAAAGTTCAGAACGCTCGTAGAATCATAGAACCATTTTGGTTGGAAAAGACCCTTCATGTCACATCTCTTGTTGCCTTCAAGCACAGAAGTACATTTTACTTGTTTGTTTTTAGAAGAGTTTAGAGTTGCAGAATCATTAAGGTTGGAAAACACCTCTAACAGTATAGAGTCCCTTTGGTCAGAATAATATCATTGCAATAATGAAAATAGTGGATTTTCTCAGACCTGGTGAAATTTCAGTGGGGACTGTGGTGATTTCTTGCTCTGTTTAGGGTTTGATCCATGGCTTGCCCACTTGGTGTTTGTCTTTCCACTGACTTCAGCCTTTCTCAGACTGGTTCCTTGGATGGATTTGTGGCGTCAGGTGAAAATGTTTTCTCCTTAGGTGAAAATGTTTTCCCCTCTGGAGATTGCGGCTTTCTTGAGGTTCAAACTGAGCAGTTGACCTCGTGATATTTTCTTGTGGAGTGAAATAGTTTTGCAGGGAATGCCAGCTATTGAGATCTTGCCTTCAGCAAGTTGTGTCCTGTACCACATTATTTCATTCTCTTCCCTTTCCCATGTCCCAGTAGAATGGAGACCATATTTTCAGTGTATAATGCATGAATATGATTCAGGGTTCAGAGAAACACCATGAAGACACCCATGAATCTATGTAGACATCGTGATTCCATTTTTTAATTATTTCCTCCAGCACTGTGGGTACCAGCACCTATTTTCCTGCTTCCTTTGGGTTTTCATGCATCCACACACTCTCAGAGCGCAACAGGTTTATTTCTAGAGAAAAGATCAATCCAAATGCTGTGTCTCAGCCTCGATGCTGTTCCCATCACAAAGTTCAATTACTGCTTCAATTACACCACAAGTCCTTGATGAACAGTCATTAGTGGGAAGCTCCCTGTAGTCATCTGGCTGTGCACAGTCAAACACTGCTGCCTTGAGCAGGAGGCAGAGAGATTGTAACAGATGCCAAGGCAAGGATGGTGCAAGGGAAGCTGCTGAGCCTTTAGTCTCCTTCATTAGATCACCTCATGGTGGTGCTGGAGCTGTAGGTCCTAGGGTGGAATTGGCAGAGGGGGGTGAAGCTGCTGGCCTGGCTGTGCCAGCACAGATGAACTTGGACTGGGGTAATTAAATGGTGTCTTGACTCAGGACACAGAGTTGTTTTCAGAAGAATTCAAAGCTATTGGAAGTATTTTCATTCGCTGCAATGGCCTTTGAGTGGAAAACAGGAAAATTAGGAAAAATTTCTTCACTGAAATGGTGGTCAGGCCTTGAAACAGGTTTCCCGGGGAAGTGGTGGAATAACCATCCCTGGAAGTCTTCAAAAAACATGTAGATGTGGTGCTTAGAGAAACGATTTAGTGGTGGGCTTGGCAGTGCTGGTTAATGGTTGGACTCTGATCTTAGAGGTCATTTCCAGCTTAGGTGATTCTATGAATCTGTGAGTCAGAAAATCCCAGAATATGGTAAATTGGACATAAAGATAGGAGAGTGTCTTCTAAAGGAGACATAATAACCAGGCTGGAAGAGATTTACTTTAAAAGAGACTTTCAATGAAGTTTCAGAGTCAGTATCATACCAGAGATCTCTCTCCTTGCTGGGTGATCAACTCTTGTTTCATGTGCAGTGAGGAGCCCTTGGATAATCCATGGCACTTCTAGGCAGAAGAATGGCTGTCTCCCACCCTTAAAAACAGTGGCTCGAGGGCAGAACTACACGAAAAAGCTTCAGGGGGACATTGGGACATAAAATCCTTTCTATCACATCAGCTAGCATCCTGTTAAAGCCCATACACACTCTCTCAGCATTAAGACCAAGCACCCAACAAATCCTGCTAAACTCACTTGTGCAACTCCACAAAAAATCCAAAGGTCAATCAGGCTGTTTTGTTGGAGAAAGTCATGCATCTTTAACCTTACTGGCTTTTGGCTGCTTCACTGCACGCCCTTACAGTGCTCTTAATGGGGTTTTCTTCTGACTCACATGGCCCTGTAAGTGCAACAGCTCTGTGATTGCTGTCTGTGCAGAATTGGAGAAGAAATGGTGCCTGATTTTGGTGCAGGGGAGCAGATTTATTTTCACATGTTCCATCGTTCGCTTCCCTTGGTTCGTGATGAATGCTCGAGTGGCTCTCAGCTTGGTATCCCCGTGTCTAAACCACATTATAAATTTGTGTTTATAGGTTTACAGATGCCTTCTCCAGAGTACATAGTTGATGTAGAGTCCATGGACATTTTCCCCGTGGGCTGGTGCGAGGCGAATGCTTATAACCTGACTCCACCACACAAAGCTGTTTGTAAGTACATGGAGACCTCAAGCAGAGGTCTTTATATCAGTGTTACTATACCAGTGGATATACCAGGAAGTTTGTCTTATGTCTATAATCCCACTTCTGAAACTACCAGCCTAACTACCAGATTAATAACCAGGCTGTAAGTGTACTGTAATAAATAGTAATAAATCTAACTAGTGACCAGACTGGAATTAGGCAATTTGTACTTGTCGCTGTGATCAGTCCCTCCAAAAATGGGATTGTTTGTGCTGGGAAGGCTGTTACATGCTTTGGGATTGCACAGTAGGTTATAGGTTTGAAAATGGATTGTTGGGCAATGGGATTGTCAGAGAGAAACCAGATTTTGTGCTGAACCAAGTTCACTTGGGCAGCTGAATGAATCAGGGATGAAAACCTCAAATTGAGAAAAAAAAATCAGAAAATATAGGGTGCAAAGAACATAAAGAGGCCATCCAGGTGCTCCTTTCCAAAACAGAATCTGCTCCATCTAAATTGAGAAATACTTTTTACACTTCTGTGTTGGAGTTCCTGCTCCTTCCCAGGGTATCTGTCCCCTTATTTCATGATCCTTAGGAGCTCAGAGGTTTTCCTAGTGTTGAATTTAAATCTGTCCCAGCACAATTAAGCCCACAGTGTTTTTTAATGCCTCCAGTGCATATTAAGACAAATTTCCTTTCCATTTGCATATGAAGGAAGTTCAGGAGAGCTCAGTGGCTTGGTGCTGCTCTCCTATTACAAACTACCCAACCCAAATCTCAAGCCACCAGGTGAAAAAGTAGCCTCACTGTTTATATTAATTAGCATTTGAAAGGCAAATTTTAAAATGTGTCAACCCTTTGGAAAAGTTAAATATGCTTAAGTTAAAAATCAGGCAGCCAGGGCCTAATTTGGGAGAATACTGCTATGGCAACATTATGCAGCCTTATCTCAATTTATAGCAAGGGATAAATTATGCTGGAGGTAATCATGCTTGTAAAATGTAATCTTATCCATATGTGTTGCTGTATGGAAAAATATTTGTGTTTTTATTTTAATTTTTTCTTTTATACTGATCCCATAAAACACAATATTAGCATTCCAGAGGAAAGATTAAATGTATTATTACATCTTTAAAGTAGGCTTTAATGATGTAGTGACTTAGTTAAAAAATACCAAGGAAAGATGATGATAGTAATTAAGTACCATTTCATTGTGTTGGAAGTCTTTATAGTCAGTGCATTTGCACAGCTTTTTATGCATTCTGGATGCACTTTATAGGACAGAAGGGTAAGAAATGATTTTTTTCTTCCTTGCTTCGTTTTTGCAGTGCAAAGGAAGAGAAGAATTGCAGTTGTGCAACCAGAGAAGCAGTAAGTTTTTGTTATTTAAGGTGATATTTTTATAGGAATGCATCAGGACTTCCAGGGGGGATAATAAAAAGCAGCTTTGCTAGCTACTGTCCAGACACTGCAGCACAGTCGACAGGAGGATTCTTTTAAATCCAAAATACTTGTTAGAAAGTCTCTGTCACAGAAATTGTTTTACTGGTTGGTTGGGGCTTTGCAGCCCATATCTGATGGCCAGTAAGGGATGCTTAGGGATGGACATGTACCAGGAGGGCATTTCCCTATCTAGCCCTTGCAGTTTGTAGAAACTAGAATTTAAGGGATTTAAGTGAGAATGTTTGCAGCCTGGAAGGCTAAAGCTCACAAGTCAGAGTATATTTTTGGAGGAAGGGTGGATCTGTCTCCTTCTGCAATACCCTGGCCCTGGGCTGTGATAAACCCTGTGGAACTGGCGTTTTGTTTGAGGTGTCTCCACTCCTCAGCCCAGGCAGGTGCTGGTGTATCTTTTGGTCCATCCTGAAGGCTGGTTCTGGCCTTTTGTCCTGTCTGACACTATTAGTTACACCAAACTGCTCTTTGACAGGTTACCATCCACAGTGCCTGTTGAGAAAATACCTCATGACCCCTGCCCAGTCCCTCAGCCAGACACAACAGGTAAGACCTTTATTTCAAGGACCCATTGCCTGTGTGGAGGGGGATGATCCCAAAACGGGAGTGAGTTGTCATATGTGTGGGGAGATGGAACCACATCCTCTGGGGGTGTAAACTGCTGTGAACCCTCCAGGAGTGCGAGGAGTCTCTGATGTGCAGCAGGTCAGGTTCTGGTCCTCCATGTGTCTTGCTGGGGCTATCAGAGTTCCCCTGGAGCTTGCCCATTTCAGCTAATGATGTTAGGGCCAGGCTGATGAAGCCCTGGTGGAGATGGATGTGACTTGTTAATTGGCATCAATGAAATTGCATGCACCAGGTTTTAATGGGTCCCAGTGTGGGCATCAGGGCTGTGTGGCATGGCTGCTGCTTCTGCTAAAGGCAAATTTTTCTCCCCTTTAGCGATGGCAGGAAGGTCTGAGAGTCTAATACTCATCCAGTTAATGGCATAGACTCAGCAGGAGGGGCAGGATTTAACTCACTTTTTTTTTCAGCAGGCTGTGGGACATGCATTGGTATTAGAGGCAACATCCCAGGGCTCCATTGCAATCAAATGGGGATAAAAGGGATTTTTTGGGGAATGATAACCAAAAAAGCAGATAACCCCTTTGATGGCATATGAACCACATCTAGAAGTACCCATTTCTCTCCATGGGCTCTAAAGGAGTAATTAACCCAGACAAGGAAAACTGCTCTGTAGACCCATGTTGGGTCAGGAGGATGGCACTGCAATACTTACCAGGTTGGACAGTAGCTGAAGAGGGTTTCTGTGGCTCTCCACCTGAATTTTCTCCCTGACCTGATTCCTTGTCTGTGAGAGTCAGCTCATACATCCCCTTTCTAGCAGGCTGCAGCTGAGTTGCTCATGTCCATCTGCAATGAGAGAGTAATGAAGGAGCTGTGGGTCCTGTCACGAAGGAGGTCCTTTCCCCATTCTCCTTTCAGCAGGGTGTGCAGCCAAATCAGTCACTATGAAAAACACTTGCTTTTCTCACGTTGGACAGATTGGAGTAGCAGAGGCTTCTCCACCCTCTATTCGAAGGAGGAGTTCTGTGCCTCCTTAACTCTTTTCACCTCCTTCCCACGTTTGGGAGGAGGAAGAAATGCCCTTGACTAATTGTAAAGAAGTGCCACAGGCACATCAATGCTGCTTTCTTCTTGCAGGCACCATCAATGGGAGATACTGCTGCCCCCAGCTCTACATCAACCACCGCTGCTTCTCAGGTCCATATTTGAACAAAGGCAGGATTGCAGAGCTACCTCAGTCTGTCGGGCCTGGCAAGTGCGTGCTGGTCCTCAAGGAGGTATGGCTCAGCTGTCTTCTGGGGGGAAAAGTATGAGCTTTGGGTTGGCAGGCCCAGAATTTGGAAACAATGCACCTAAAATTGCTCTGGAGCTCTGTAGTGGTTTCCATAAGGAATACAAGGCAGGTATATGCATTGTGGGTTTTGGTGGGAGAGGTGATGTTTTTGGGACATGGGGAGTTCTATTGCTTTGGAAGCAAGATCTGTCTAACTGTGTGCCAAGGGAAGTCAAATTCTGACCAGATCCATCCCCAAAAAGGCCCCTGTGGTTGTTGCCATCAGCCTGTTTCTCAGCATCCACGATGCTGTTGGGCAGCACATTCAGTGGGGGTGACCATGGTCTAGTAGGGTCCAAACCATTGAGATCCAAAGGAAACACAAAACCAAGGAGGGGTGTGTGCAAAGTGCTCATTCCATCCTGACCCAGTCAGGGCTTGCGTTGGGCCAAATCCAGAGTGCTGAGTGCTTGTTGCTTGACCTCAGGGAAAATCTACCTAATTTGAAAAAAGTTCATAAGTATTTTCTACAAATATTACAGTCCATGCAGAGATAGAAGGCAAGGTGACTGCGGGTGGCAGAGGACAGCAAGGTAGTACTGTTGGATAAACAGAATTCCATTGGGCACCATTTTTGTTTGGCTTGGGTCTTCCAGAAATCCAGATCTTTCAGCTTTCAGTTCTGTACCTAAATAAACCCCACTTGATGTGGATGCAGGGGAATATCTGAGCTCCCTCTGCCCTTGGTGGAAAATCATGGAAGCTTCCACAGGTCTGTTTATCTGATGTATTTGAAAGACCCTTAGGATGTTTGCAGTTGTCTGAAATTAGATGAGTCCCAGCTCTTGACAGAAACATCTGGAAGGTGACATTCCTCCCAAATCAACCACCACTTCTGAAAACACCTCTGTACTGTACTATGGAGTGACTCCCATGTGTCCACTCACTTTCTCATCACCTACAAGCACTAATTTATACCCAAAAGCCCAGAAATGGAGCTGCCTGTGCAGGTGGGACACTTGGGTCTCAGAAAAGCAACTTAGAACCAGCCCTCAGCAGAAAGCAGGATAAAGTGGTTGCAGAGCAAGAGTTGACAGCTGCCAAATTTGAAAGCAAGTCCATCGTGGCTTGCTGATGGGGAGCATTAGCAATCTGCTGCTGCTTGAAAAACAGGCCATGAAAAAGCAACATGGGGGAAAACATGAAGCATGCACAGTCAATACTTATGCTAATGCTTCTTCCTCTTTCCTCCTGGAATGTGGATTTTGAAAACATAAGCGGTGCAAAGCTTCTGCCAGGTCCCCCCTAGGTATTTCAGACTTTACTGAACACCACAATCTCCAAATTCTTCAAGAATGGGACCAATTTCCCACCGTGGAAACCAGCCTGAGTTTCCTACAGAAAAGTCTGTTTTCTCTTGCTCTGCCTCCTTGCAGAATTGTTTGCTGAAGGAACAAATGGCAGTATCATGGAGACATGGCCATCTTGTTTTTGGAGACATGAACAACTTCCCAAGGAACAGGACAAAAGCAATGATCCAGCATTGATCAGTGTTACTTTACAGATAAATTCAAGCTTATTATGGCCATAAACTCAAGTTCATTCTGAATGAGGCCAATGAGGCCATGGGAACAAGTTCCAAATTGTGGAAAGGGTGAAGAGAAGACATTCTAGGTGTTGCTGTAGGGTAGATGCACCTGACTCAGCTGTTGCTGAGACAAGAGAGCAGCAGCAGCTTGAGAACCATGGGCAGTGGGAAGATGGGGGTACCCACCATATGGAGCAGGCAAGAAATGGCAAAGAATACATCCCTGCGTTGAGATGAAGTTCTGTAACAGATGCCAGAGCCCCCAGAAGGACTGTGGAGCTGGGTGGTAAGAACAGTGCAGGAGGTATCTCCTCCTGCCCAAGGCCATAAATATGAGGATCTGCACAGCTGAAGAGCTCACAGAGGTCCCCCATCCCTCCAGACAGTCTTGGTGCTGAGCTCGATGCTTTGGTTTTATTTTACACCTGCTGATGATGTGTCCCCAAGACTGCAAATGCCTTATAATTATCTTTCTCTCTCACTATGTAGGGAAATTGCAAGCTGTTGTAAATTATGCATCAGCATAACTTGTCTGGAATAGATAAATTATAGATGGGCTTTACTTTGGCAACACATGGGGGAGGGTAGGAAAGATGTCTCAAAGCATAGTTATGAAGGGAGAACTGAAGCAGTAGCAGCTTGATGAGACCTTTTTTAATCACTCTGGTCTCCAGCCATAACTCCCTGCCTTTAGAGTTACTGTGGTTAAAAACCTGCACAAGTTTCTGCTAGGACCAGTGGTTTATTGTGGTTTCTTTCCCTCTAAGAGGCATGTGAGGTGGTAATGCCTGTTGTTTGACATCAGCTGCAAGGTTTTACTCATTCCTGAGATACTTTTTGGAAAAGGAGTTGAATCTTGAAGCCAAATACAGTGGAGACTCCAGCAGTTACACCTGGGCTGAAAAGTGGTGACTGTACAGTAGCTGTGATGTTTAATAAATGCTGGCTTTTAAGTTAAATTAAAATACATGCATTGTCAGCCTTAGATTTAGTTCTTGGGTCAGAATATCTAAAAACACTTAGGAACAGTTGTTATATCTGTGCCAACAACTCCACAGAAACATTGTAAAATTAGATGAGGTGTCTTTTTAAGATTCCAGACGATCTATAACCCACCATATCTTGGGGGAAATACGCTATAAAGATTAATTACCCTCATTGCTTACTGCTCTTACTATTTTTAAGACATCTTGCTCTTTCTCTGTTTAAATAGAAAATGGACTAAAAGGTAGTGTGACTGTCCAACCGATGAAAACAGAAGAAACCAGCCAGCATTTGTGAAGGAAGGCTATTTCACTCTGCAGCTTGAATTTTTTGTAGCACAGCATGACTCCTTTGGGAAAAAATTGTATAATTAAATCATGGTGCTCAGAAAATTAAATAGCTTGCACCGAGCCTTAGGTGCAAGCTAGGAGATTGAGCCAGGCTGGTAGAGTTATCATTACTGATCAGATATTGGAGTGGCAGAACCCTCTGGAGTCTGGGAAGATATAAACTGCATTTCTGCAAGACAGCTCTGTGGACTGCAGCTTATCTGTAGTAGTTCCTCCAACTTAGGATGTGACCATCTATATCTTTGAATGTCATGGACTGCCATAAGCATGCCAGCACTTCAGTGACTGTAATAAAAGATGAGTTTTAAATCTTTGGTCACCTAATGAAAGAATCCCAAATAACTCATTTTCCTTTCTCTCTCTGTCCTGCATGAGTTTTTTAAGTATAATAAAGTAATAAAAGTGTATAAAGTAATAAAATAAAGTTTACAGTCCTGACTTGGGGTTAGCTTGGGGCTTAGCAGCCCTCTTGTTAGGTAGGAGATGTGGGCTTGTATCTCAGATAGAGGAGGGAAATTGGGCTTCTCATCAAAAAGATGATGATTATTGGGATCACCGATACAGAGCAGCAAAGGCTGGTGTTGCTTTGTCCCCCCCTTCTGCTCCAAGGCACAGTTGGGTGCACCCAAACCATTCCTGATGAAGAAGGCTGAAAATAAACTAGCAAAATCTCAGACTGGTCACCCTCCAGCCAAAGGGAATTTGACTGATTTGATACGGTTGGCGTAACTTTCCATCTCCAGAGAAAGTCAGAAACTGGAAAGTTGGAAACTGGTCAATGTTCCTTCAGTGTTTTTGTTTTAATCACAGTTTATTTTTTCCAAGAACCTGTTTTTTGCATTCAATAGTGTGTAATATGAAGCGATAATATTGTTAGAAGGTAACATGGTAGTGAACTCTATTGTAGGGTGAAATGCCAAACCCAGTGACTTATTTGAGATAGAAGAGTAAAAACCAGAGGTTTTAAAAAACATTTTTTTCTTCCCTGAAAGGGAAGTGGTTGTTCTTACTAAGCACTCCTTTTTAAAAAACCCTGAGTGTAGAAGTTTACAGAGTCCTGCTGATGACAAGCCAGCTTTGAGAAAAGTCCTGGCATGGTGGGTGCCTTTGCAGGGCTGGAGCTGGTTAGGTGTATGGGATAGTGCCCAGGCATGGCCACACTTGTGTTGCAGGGTTGGGTTTTCTTTTCTTGCTCACTTCCTAACTATTCTGACAGCTCATACAAACATCACCACCCTGGTAAAGGGGCAGGAGAGCACTCTGTGGGAACGTGAACATGACAATTGCCTTCTGCTCTTGGCTATCTCACCAGCAAGCACGATGGGTGTAGAAGTGAGCTAAAGGACAACTTTCCCAACAACCTCCTGTGTAGGTGTTAAATAACTCCCTGGATTTGCTGATCAAGAGGGCAACACATCTGATGGGCTGTAAATGAGTGTGGCAGCTCCTGAGGCACTTGATACTTTTGGAAACTCACCTCTGGCC
Source organism: Xenops minutus (assembly GCA_035221455.1). Classification (NCBI taxonomy): domain Eukaryota; kingdom Metazoa; phylum Chordata; class Aves; order Passeriformes; family Furnariidae; genus Xenops; species Xenops minutus. The sequence continues at coordinate 2,830,608 of JAWWEE010000040.1, read as the reverse complement.
TCTCTACATCAGGTCTCAGTGTCTGTGTCAGAGGCCAGGGCCCCATCAGTTTGTGTGGTGAGGGGCAGGCAGGTAAAGATGTGGATGAGCAACTGGATGGGCTCACTCAGGAACTTTCTTTTCACAGAATTCTAGAATGGTTTGAGTTGGAAGGGTCCTTAAAGATTGTCCCAGTCCAACCCCCCTGCCATGGGCAGGGACACCTTCTACTAGGTCAGGCTGCTCCAAGCCCCATCCAGCCTGTTCTTTAACACTTCAGGGATGGGACAACCAAAGGTTCTCTGGGCAACCTGTGCCAGGGTGTCACCACCCTCACAGTAAAGATTTTCTTCCTACTATCTGCCCTTCTGTTAGTTTGAAGCCATTCCTCCTGGTTCTGTCACTCCATGCCCTTGTCCCAAGTCCCTCTCCACCATTCCTGGAGCCCCTCTGGGTTCTGGAAGGGGCTCTCAGGTCTCCCTGGAGCCTTCTCCAGCTCTCCCAGCCTGGCTCCAGAGCAAAGATGCTCCAGCCCTTGGAGCTTCTTAGTGGTCTCCTCTGGACTCCCAGCAGATCCTTCTTATGTTGGGGGTCCCAGAGCTGGGTGCAGCACTCCAGGTGGGATCTCAGGGGAGCAGAGGGGTAGAATCCCCTCCCTTGACCTGCTGCCCACACTCCTGAGGATGCAGCCCAGGACAAAGGTGGCCTCCAGGTACTTCCAGCTCACACTGCCAGGTCATGCCAAGCTTCTCATCCAGCAATGAGCTTCTCATCAACCATTTTCTTGGAATCAGGATGGCTTTGGAACCAGTGTGGGTTGTGTGATGAAATAGGAAGCAGCTGGAGGGCTGTAGGTAGATCTGTGTTGTAGTTTCCCCATGTGTGAGGTAGGGACTGTGCTCCTGCCCTTCCTTACAGAATGCTCTGGAAGGTGCAGATGGTCAGAGCTGCATAAGATGTTGGTGCTATTAGTAGGAATGACTTTTGGTGTCTCTAATTGGACTTTTTTGAAGAGTAGTTTGAGTAATGTTTCCTAGAGCCCACAGACAGATTAAATTTTGCTTCTAGTAAATAACCTATCCTAGCAATTCCAGCTAATGCCATTTTGCAGGGTTCTGTGCAGCATTAAGTGAAGCCCTTACCTGAAAATGATTAATCCTACAGAGTTTTCAAAATGCTAGGAAATCTTCAGGTTGCTGGAATAAAGGGAAAAAAAAATCAACCCAGGGAAAAAACCAAACCCCAAACATAAACACATTGGTCTTTGCAGTATGATCTAATTATTTTTTTCATTTCGAATGAACTACATTCATGGGTGCTGGGGAAACTTATAAGATGTTCATCATACTGAAATGATTTGCAGGCCCCTCTTAATTCTCAGAATTAAGAACAGGCGTTAGGTAAAGAGCTAAATTAGATGAAAACCAATCCAGACTCACTGTGAAGTCATTCATGTGCACACAATTCAGAGTGTTCAAACACACAGTCTGGTGCTGTTGAGAGATTTGATTTTCTTGTGTTTAACTCCCTAGGGCAAGTGTAGGTTATTGAAGCTTGGGTTCCCTGAGTCCAATACAAGGAATCATTTTTATTCTCAGTGACTTTGGAATAAATGGATTGACACATGTGTTTTGTTGCACAGAGTGGACACACACTGGGTTTCAGGCACACCTCCTGCAAACTCTTTTTGTGTAGACTTCATTAATATTCTGCTAGTACAGTCAAGGCACACAGCACTCGGGCATTTAAGCATATTGCAGACCTCAAGTGTGTGAAATTCCCCTTCTCTGTTCACTGTGGTGCTACACAGGACACTACCTGGCTGTGCCTTCAGAACTATTTTCATACTTTTATTAAATTGAGCCACTATAGATACAGCAAACAGAACCTACTTTGGGTGAGAGTGTGTCTCTCCAAGACAAAATTACTGAGGAGCAGGAGATTTTTGGGGTTAGCCAGGAGCACTTAGTGCAGCTACCATTTTACACTCAGGTGTCATCTACAATGCGCATTGAGCCACTCTGGGACCCCTGATTACATGCAGCACTTACCCCCTGCAGCCTTGGACATAAACAGGCACCTCTGAGCTGCTCCTGCCTGTGCAGCACCTGGGGCCAGATTCAGTGTGGTCAAGGACTGCTTTCAGACCCATCAGTGGTGTTGATTTTGTCTCTCAACAGGTTCTCAGCATGGTGATCAATGCAGCTTACAAGCCAGGGAGTGTTTTACGAGAACTGCAGCTAGTGGAAGACCCTCAGTGGAATTTCCAAGAGGAAACACTTAAAGCAAAGTAAGTCTTCAGTGCGCATTCTTTTATTTGGGAGGTTTCAAAAATGGAACTGACTAGGAAGAAAAAAAAAAGGAAAAGATTTTTTTTTTGTATTGTGAGAGTTTCTAATTATCTTTTTGCTTCATTGAATAATTTGACTCATTCTGTAGCAACTTCAGAAATGAAATATTCACCTGAATGGTTCATTTCTACTGTCTTTCACCAAGCAGCCGTCCAGTTTTTGATGAAGTGAAGTCCTGAATTTTATGATAAGCTGTTCTTATAAGCTTGACTATTACTGAATTAACTCAGTTCCTGGCTTTCTAAATGTAGGAGTATTGGTGCTTTTAATATAGAGCCTGTCAGGCTAATGCAGAAAAAAACTGGTGAGAATGAATGGTGCAAAAAAAGAGTCCAGACTAATTAGCAGGAATGCATTTTTAGCAGGAGAGTGATTAGGACAAAGTAGTAGCAGGTTGGAGATTCAGGTCAGGATTTGATGCCTTTCTAGAACACATGTCTATTAAATACTCAATTTCTCCTTCCGACTTTAAAATCTACCCATTAATACCCTCCTTGTGTAATGGATATACTTAGGATGTATTTCAACAACCCTTGTCTCTCGGAAGGAGGGGAGTCTTACCTAAGCTCTCTCCAGAGTCCCTCTGAAGAGCAATTCTTCCCACTTGAGGATGGATGTCAACAAACAGTTCTTTCAAGACAGCTCTCTTCGCTGACTAATGGTCACCTTGACTTTTTGAGTACTGAAGTTAAATGCAGCGAGTCTCATCCTTTGTACTGAACTCCGTTACTGCTTCTCAAAGAAAAGCAATTTTGTGTTGGTTATTAGAAATGATTAGCTGCCAAATACAGCACTATTGATTGCTATTGTATTTGATCTTTGCCCATGCAGATACTGTAGAAAGTTCACGTGTTCTTTGGTTGAGGGAGAGAATTGAGAAGCTTTTATTCTGCATACTTTGTAAAGGTGGAGTGCAAATAGAAATGAAAAGCTACTAGAAAATCTTATTTTTATTTTGCTTTTCACCCACGTGGAATGTCATGCTTTTGTCAGTTAAAATATTGTGGATGGAAATCTTAAGAGTCAAACTGCTGCATGCAGATTTTCATTAAAATCAAGTCATTGTCCATGACCTGGTTTCCACTTATTCCAGGCTCCCACACCTTGTCCTAGCAAACTTGAGATAATGCACTCTTGCAGGTACATAGGACAGGTACTTGCACAACTACAGCTGTGAAATCAGGTTGTAATGGCCCATCTTAATACCCTGCCCTGCAAAGAACTGAGCTTATGGGCAGTCTTCTTATTAGCAGTATCCAAAGTAGGATTTGCTGGAGTTTCTCATTTGACTCTTCTGCCTTGTGCAGAAGCAGAAGTATATTTCTTAAGGCTTCTGCAATCCATATTTCTAATGGGAGGCAGCCTGGAAAATGTTTGACTGGCAATCCTTGACAGTCGGCTATTTCTACAGCTCAATCCAGTGTGGCCCCCAGCAGCCCTCTGACTCCAGATGTGCTTACACCGGGAAGACCAGCTCAGTTGGGCTGCCAGACATTGTCATCGCTTCTCTGTATCACGTTAACCACTTACCCTCCTTCAGTGGTACCTGATGTGCTGTCGTGAGAACGTCCATCTCTGTTGCTTTCTTCCATCATGCTTTTGGCCATCCTTTCCTGTGTCTGTTTCTTCCTCCCATCCATTGAGCAGGACAGCCAGGCTGCTGGGATGTATCTTACATCTAAATATCTGCCAGATAAAAGCAGCAAGAAGATTTGGTGGTTTATGTTTTATGTGTACATGTTCCTGTGTGCTGGCTGCCCCAGGAGGCAGCGACCTCAGCTCTTCAGTGAGTCATGCAGCATCTTTTGACTGTATTAAGCCACAGAATGGATCATTACAGGCTCAAAGCTGGGACAGCAAGTCTTGAAGTGACTTCTGAGAACAGCAGTGTGTTCTCATCCAGCCTGGCTCCTGAGGAGACAGAGCTCATGGGGAAGAGCACCTTGTTCCTGCAGCTGCCTGGATTCTGGGGCTGGAGTTCTCTTCACAGAGCAGTGCTTGGTGGCCATGCCAGTTTGCCTGTGCGTAGTTTGGGTACTTTTAAGAGTGTATGACATAGGGCTGGTATGCTCCAAGACTGTCTGGCTGCCCTTGGACTTCCTGAGCTTGCTTGAGTTGCTTCATCAAGAAGTTTTAATTCCATTTGATTGTTCTAGAGCACAAAAAAACCCCATGGTTGTGAAATCAGATACGGTGGAACATGCAAAGGACACATGACACTTTACATCAGGTGTGGCAGCCATCTGTGCTCCAGAATCTTAAACTGAGACCCATAATGAGCAAATTCCAGTGTATCCTGCCTTGCAACTAGATGGGCTTCTCATGATGCCGCAGTGCTAATGATGACAGTTCTGCATGTGGAGCAGCGCTGCTGTGATGTGACATGCCATGTCACCACCTTCCTTCTGATGGGAACTGACACGTCCTTGGATATGGGGAGTGTTGTTTCTTGTTTGCAGTGATGGCTGCAGTGGGATGGAGCACAGGGGAGGGGAGAAGGGGAGGAAGAGGAGGCTGTTTTTCCCACTGGCCCAAATGCCAAATGATGCACTGCCAGGAATGCATTATCTCAGCCCGAGGGCAATGTGCATTTGGTTTGCTCTGCTGTCACGAGTGACCAGAGCAGAATCAATTACTCTCACCTTGAAAAGAAGATAAACAATTTAGATTGTCCAAAGAGATATGTCTGCAGTGTGTGATGGCAGTTGTTTCCCATCAGCACTGTTGGCTCTCCGTGAAAATAGTCAAACCTGATTTATTGGTGATGATGAGCTAGAAATGTCAGGCTTGATCCTCTGAATTCCCAGGAGGGCTGTCCAAAGCTGTAGGCATTCAACTCTTACAGTTTTTGTGCTTTAAGTTCAGTGACTACTGATTTGCCTTCCTGATTTTGCAGAAAATGCCTGAGGGAGTTTATGCTTTGTAAGGGTTTTCATTTTTAAGAGCTCTGAGTGGGGCTGTTTGAACTTACCCGTATTTGCAGGACTTCGGACATAAATGGTACCAATGTGTGCAGAGTTATCTCCTGGGTCTTGTATGAAGCCCAGTTGATCAAAATAGAAAATATGAGTATTCCTGGACACCTTCATTAAACACAATTTTGACTGTTACCCAAATCCAGTAGCTGAACTCTAGGAGTATTTACCCCTATCCTTGACATCATTGCTTATTTATAAGGCTGTATTTCAAAGAAAGTCTCTTCAGATGCTTTAGAAGACCACCTTTTACTTGTGATAGCCTAACATTCCTGGGAAGGTTATTAGGTTGGAAGGTTATTAGCTATTGGAAGCCCTTTCCAAGAGCATGCAGGACCAGTAGGTGACTGGCTAGAACAAAAGGGCGAGTTGTGCCTGATGTGATGAGTTAATGAGATGGTGGTTGAGGAAAAACCAGTGGAAATGAATTTATGTTCATTTTAGCCAGGCTTTCCACACAGTCTCCCATAGTGTCCTTAGAGCCAAGCTGTGGAGGTGTGGATTGAACGTGAGTGTGATGAGTGGAAAGTTGACTGGACACAGTTATTGACAAGAAGTCCAGGTGGCAGCCACTTCATAATGGGTCTCCTCAAATGTCAGTACAAAGCTACAGCTTGTGTGCTCTGGTTTCTCTTCCTCACCAGCTCTGCCACACACTTACTGAAGCACTGCAAGGATGAATTAGCGTGGCTAGGTGGAGATAGAAGTCATTAGGACCAGTGGAATGACTCAAACCCTTTATTTCTGTAATCAGAAGTTAAAATGAAACATGCCTTTCCAACCAGAGCATTCCAGTACCCTTTCTGAATCTTGTCTTCAAAGTATCACTGGATGATTAAATAACTTTGATAGAAGTTAGCTTCTTATGCTTGGCAGACTTCAAGGTAGTAAAACAGAAATTTCCTGCAAAAGAATAGACAGGAGGTTTTGGTCCCCAAAAAAGGAATTTGAGACTTTTAGCTACAGAGCTGTTCAGATGAGTCTCAAGAACTGTCAGAACTCCTTAGAATGAGACTTTTGAAAGTGAGGGTAATCTCAGTATTCTTGCTGTTTGAAGTGTCTTCAGCGTGAGACTTTTTGTGCCATCACACAATAGTCCCAGAGTGGATCTCCTACAAGATATTATGTTCTCATGAACCTCTAATCTATTTTGGCACCAAAGGAAACTGCAACAGAAGAGTGATACTGCAAACACAATGCTGTTTGTTTAGTATTTATGCTTGTGGGTCAGTGAAGATCGCAAGTGTATTTTTCAAGGAAATAGTTTCAGCTATAAGGTTTTCTCCAGTTTTGGAATCTGATGGCAGAGAAGGAGGAAAGGAAGATTTCTTTAGTTTTAGCTAGAAGATAATTTTTTAAAATTACAGTGATTTCTCAGAAAACTGAAAATATATCCTTGACGCAGCAGTTTTCCAAGTCTCCATTGTTGCCATGCAGATTACTTGCTGCTTACAAGTGGTTGGGAAGATAGCAGTCCTGGTATGAAAATATCCATAGGAGTATCAGAAGTTGGTAATTATTTGAGAGATGCTAATGAAAAAGGGTTTTCTGATTATATGAAAAGGAGCTTCTTCCACATGGCTGTCCCAGAACAGCTCAGATTACATTTTGTGTTGCTAAAAATCTTTAGTATGTGAGGAATATGGAAAATATTAGTAGAACCTCGTTTATGGTTGAAAGAGGTGCTGCCAAGGCCAAAATGATGTAAAAAATATTACTGTGGCCAATACTAACACCTTGTGTTACTGAGACTGATGGCTGCAGTCATGGTGATCTCCGTTTTGCTGTGCATTCTGCTAATTGACATGTGTGTTGCATCCAAAGCAGACTATGAAATCAGTCACTCGTTCGTTTTCCTAGTTTCATCTTTTCCTTTCAGCAGGCACTGAAGTACAATGGGTCCTTTCTGGGCAGCCAAACACAATGGGAAGCACACGGTTAGAAAAAGTCAGCCATCCTTGAATAATACCCATCAGGCAGCTTTCTTAGCTTATAAGAAAGAAGATCAAGAGGCAATTTGATTATAGTGCGTTTGCAAGGAAACAAAACCAGATGCAGTCTTTTCATCCTAGTGGTGAAAGTCAGAACAAGGACAAATAAATGTAGGACACATCCAGACCTAAAATGAAGTGTAGGCACATAAAGTGTAGGTACAGGTGCTCCCTCTGTCAGGATTCTTGCACTGTGCAAACCCTTGAGGGGAGGCTGCTGCTTGTCTGGACGTTATGGTTTAATCCATCCAAAGTTACTTCAGTTCAGGTGAAGGTAACACTGAAATCCTTCAGCCTGTCACAGGACTCAGACTTACTGACCCAGTGATCTAATGGTTAAACCTGATGGCTCCTGGAGAAGCAATAAAGGCAAGACTCTTTTCAAACACATTGAAAAGAAATATAAAACATTTATAAGTAGACACATTTAAATATCTGTGGAATTTGGTCTTTTGATATTAAGTATTGCCAAACTCTCCTCAGCCAGCCTGCCTGTGCAGCTGTTTCATAGGGAAGCTGGGATAACAGTGCTCTCTACCTGGAAGGATCACTCTTCCATTTTGCACCTTCTGTCCATGTCTTTAAAGGTGTGTGAAAAATTTGTTAAGTAAATCATTCATTCATATAAATGAATCCAGGATTGTCTCCATGACTTGAGGTCCTTGGTCAGGCACCAAATGGGGCATCAGAGCCTGGCACCTTGGGGAAATCCTCATTCAGGTCATAGAGGAGTTTTATGTTGAGGTGATAGTGTGGATTGAGTCTTTTGTGATGTGAGGATGGGTGGACTGGGCTGTTCTCAGATCCAACTTTGATTTGGGTTCTCCTTTATAATACTTCATGTGCCATAATTTCAAACCCTTTTCCCACACCCCAGTGTTTCCAGAAGAAGGAGCTGTTGGGAGGGAGAGCAGCAAAAGGTGGTGTTTCACTTGTTTTGTGTGACCCAGTAAAACCTTCATAGAGGGAGTGGAGTGTGGGCACATATTGCATATCTCAACTCTTGGATCTTGATACACTAAAAAATGCTTTGTCTCATTTTTCCTCATGCCTGAATCTTTTGTCTTTCCTTGCCTCTCATCCAGTAATCTTTCTTTCACTGTCTCCCCCTCTTTTTCCTTTGTGTTACTTTTCTCTCCTCTAAGCACATTTATAATGCCGTAGCACCAGGCACTCACATGATTCTCTCTTGTGTTGCATTCCTCAGGACATGTAAGAGATGTTTTAAAAACCTTATCTCACTGTTTACAATAGCTTGGTGCTGCTGTTTAATAAATTACGGGGATAATTGGTTTTTCAGAGTTTATGTGTACAGTGTAGTGCAGCAGGGGTGTAACTGGATCTTTCTTACCCGTTTATCGCTCAGAAACACTTTGTATAAAACACTGAAATAAATGTTTTAGTAGTGTAACAAATTTAGGACAAACCTTTCCTGGCAGGTTTCTGCTCTGAGCATTCCCTGGAGGAGTCAGTTTTTAGGGCCTGTTGCTGCAGCCCCATTAAACCACTCCAGAGATTCCTGATGAGTCCCCTGGGTTCTGTATTGGCCATGCCTCAGGATGGTGAAGTCATCTGGTCCCTGTGTGGCAGAGAGCACCATTCCACTCAGGCACTTCTTCACAGTGTCCCAGTAGCCACAGTTGGCACGGTGAATCTTTGGGATTGTTGGGAGCTGGAATGTCATGTAGGAACAGGAAAGGTGGTGATGGAGAAGACCAAAAGTGCACTGAGGGTTTATAGAGACCCATCCCCATTGCAGCCCAAACACAGGGTGCTGACCAGAAAGCTCTGCAGGGCATATAAGCATCTCATCATGGGTCAGTGTATGAAGGGAGATGTCATCCCTCTCCCAAAAACTTTGCTTCACTTCATAATATGGGCTTGCTGTCCTGTGTGGCATCCTCACCAAGCCTACTGAGCTTTTTTTCCATCTCTTACTGTATCTACACATATATCCAGTCTGCACATGCATTCCTTCCCGAATCATGTCCACACCTCTGATTTATTTCACCCTTTCCTTCCTCAAATCCATCTGAAATGGAGCTACTGAAACAAACAGATTTATTCTGCCTGCCTTCCCAAGAGAGACCCTCTCCCAAAAAGTCACTAGGGAGGGTATCTTCCTAGCAGAGGAGAGTCTGGTCTGCAGCATCAAAGGACAGTGCTTGACTGGTAACATGGGGTTTTTTTACTGTTCTCTAGATATAGAGGGAAGACGTACAGGGCGACCGTGAAGATTGTGCGGACGTCGGATCAGGTGGCAGATTTCTGCAGGAGGGTCTGTGCCAAGCTGGAATGCTGCCCCAACTTGTTCAGCCCCGTGCTGGTGGCTGAAGTCTGCCCCGAGAACTGCTCCATTCACACTAAGACCAAGTACAGTGAGTATTGGCCAGATTGCTTCTTGGTGCCAGCAGTGGGACACTGTGCGTGATGAAGAACAGGAGTTGTGTAATACTGTTAATACTGGTATTGCTGTGTAATACTGTTAATGCTGATTAGGATTCATTTCATCTAAGCATGTCATCTAATTCATTATTTAATCCTGACCAGGCTACCACATGTTCCCTGAGTGTTCTGTACAGAGAAACAGGCATCTCCAGGAAACTATCCATCTCACTCCACTCTTAATATTTCTGTTGAAAGTCATTACTTTTTGGAAGTCTTGACTTACCTTCATCTGTAAAGTTCATAAAAGGAGCACATAAAAGGAACCTGCAGTGGCAAGCTGAGATTTAAACTGCTACATTTCAGACAGCTTTTTTAGGTGAGATTAGTCCTGTCCTACTCAGTAAAGAGCTGTTGGCATATGCACCAGCACAGGCCATGGTGGATGGAATTTGAGAGAATGAACTCTCTTTGTTCAGGGTGTTTAATATTTAAACATGTTTCTGCCTGTATAGGATGGCTGTTGTTAGGCATGTGTTCAGCACTTCTTGTTGTCAGTGTTACTGATATTATTGGCTCTTTAAACAGGTCAGGAAATGGGAAGCGAGTACTGTCCTTCTTCCACAAAGGCTGCAAAAAGCAATGCAATTGATTTAAAGCAATTATGTTCTGTTCGGTGGCAGAGTGAAAGGAGAAATGGTCTCAGGGAGATACTCAGATCACTGAGGATGGGTTTCTGTAGAGCCCACACCTGAGCTGGACTGTTACTGATGGCAAATGGAGAGCTGGGGGAGAGCAGCTGGGAGAGCTCCAGCTGAACTATGACAGATTGTCCCACCTCAATGCTCATGGGTGTTCATGGCTGGAAGAATTGTTCCTCAAAACTCCACTGGTTTGATGAACAACTTGGTTCACTTATGAGCCTTGACAGGGACACCTGTACTGCAGTCCTGAATCTGTAGCAAGAAGCAAGCCAAGTTTGCCTTCCTTTGGTGGGTAAAGAGTTTTTATGGACATTTTGCTTCTTTCTCCAGCTTATTATTATGGGAAGAGGAAAAAGATCATTAAGCCACCAATTGGGGAAAATAACAACATGAAAAGTGGCCATGTCAAGCCAGCCAGGCGCAGAAAAAGGCGGAAATCCATCTTTGTGCAGAAGAAAAGGAGGTCATCAGCTGTTGATTTGAATGCTACAGGCTCAGCAGCGGTATGTGTTGCACTGGGATAAACCAGCAGAAGCCCCCTGGTGCTTATTTTTGTTCTTTGTTCTGCATTTTCCTTTTGGGGGGACTTCTCAGCACACCTGAACAGTTCTAGTTTCTTCATTTTCTATTTTGACTCCTTCCTTGCTACTCTGTTCTTCTATGGTCAGACTGGTTTTATTGGGATGCTTTGGGGCTTTTTGCCTTGCCCATTTTAGAGTTAGCAGGCAGAGTTTTTGCTTCCACCTTCATTATGCTCACTAACTAACACTTTATCTTTGTTTTCTTTTGCATCCGTGTAAGCAGGCAGATGAGCCTGTTAGATGTGATCCATGATGAGCTCTGTGATCCATGTCTAAGATCTCCAAGTATTATAATACATAATAATAGCTCATGAGCCACTGTGGTTTCAAGGAATTTTGTTTTTTCACTGTTGGTAATATTTTTGGCTTATAACATCAAGAAATAGCAGTTCTAGAAGCTTCAGAATATAAGCAAATGGTTTGTATCCCAAATGCAGGGTATTTGAGACATCACTGTGCTGTCTGATACAGCAGGGTCTCAGCCTGAGCAATGATTCATGTCCAAATACAACCTGGAGCAGACTTAGTTCTGTGTGGACTGATCTGGGTGGTTTTCCCATGATAATAATAACAAAGTTGATGTCTGATTTCCCTTCCTCAGCTGAGTGCCAGTGATTGCTGCTTTATGCAATGTGAAGTAAAACTGTTGTACCTGAATTCCCTCTGCTTGGGCTGGAGGGTGTTGTTTTACTCAGCTTTCAGTTGATTGCTTGCATCTTCACGGCTTGGTCCTCATTTAGGTGTAGTTCTGCTTCATTTCCTTAGATTATACCTGCTTCAAAGGAATTTAAAGTTAGGTTAAGCCTGAATCAACCATTAGTTTTTCAACCCTTCAGCTGATACAACTGTCTTTGTCTAAAATTGCTCTTCCACTCAAGACCTGAGCATATGGCTTGGTTGCATGCTCACACTTTGGTCAGAGCTAAGCTGTCGAAGCCATTTGGGCGACTTACGTATATATAAAGTTGAAAATGCAGTTTCCATCAGCTGGTGTGTGCTTGCAAGCTCTGTTTGACAGAAATAACAAGAATCTGCTATAATACCCTTTAAATGGAAACTTCTGCTTGCCCTTTAGCAGTTGGGTGTTGGGCTGAAGGCAGGGAGACCTGGGTGAAAATCCTCTGTCTTGGGTTTTACAGAAATATCAGCTGAGAAATCAAGCACTTGATTTAGTACTTGTACATCTAGATATTTTTAAAAGGCACCAGCATTTCCTTCCTTTCAATACCAGTAACACCCACGACAATTTGAAGCAATGTGAGGGTATAAATTTAAGCCAGTTTCTGATGTTATTTCATCTTGGGGCACCAGAGTTTCATTTTATCCCTTTAGAATTTTCCACTTCTCCTCCTCCAGCGCATCCACAGTGCCACAGGTTTTGAGATGCCAGCCCAACAAAGGGACATTTCATGCCAGATGAGTTATTGCTGTTGACCTTTTGTTGGAAGGAGAAAAAGGATTTTTTGTCATGTTTTTTTTTTTTTTCCTTCTACATTTCTTAACAAATCTAAATTGAGGGCTAATCTGCTTAGCACTGTAATGAAAATGAGGTAATTGGGTTAGGATAAATGTTACCCTGGACCAGTGTGGTCACGGGCATGCAGTTTGACCCAGTGCCTTTTGATTTGCTGCTGGTGGTCCCTGTGCAGGAGAGCGAAGAGGACGAGCCGGACGTGCTGGAGGATGAGACGGGAAGTGAGGAAACCAGCTCGGAGCTGCGGGATGACCAGACAGACACCTCCTCAGCCGAGGTGCCCTCAGCCAGGCCCCGGAGAGCCGTGACCCTGCGGAGCAGCACGGAGCTGGACAGAGCCCCTGCCATGGAGAGGGTGCGGCGGAGCCGCAGAGCACAGCCCCACTCCTACGGCGAGGAGGGGAAAGGCGCGCAGGTCAAGGAGGTGGGTGTGCCTGAGGGCTTCTCTCCCAGTTAACAGCGGCCTTCTTCCTAAATGAAACTTCACAGGATCACAGAATGTGCTGGGGTTGGAAGGGACCCACAAGGATCATTGAGCCAAACTCCTGGCCCTGCACAGGACCATTCCCAGGAGTCACACCAGGTGCCAGAGAGCATCATCCAAGTGCTCCTTGAGCTCTCTTAGCCTTGGTGCTGTGACCACTGCCCTGGGGAGCCTGTTCAGTGCCCAACCAACCTCTGGGAGAAGAACCTTTTCCTGATATCCAACCTAACCCTGCCCTGACACAACTCCAGACCATTCCCTGGGTGCTGTCCCTGGTGCCCACAGAACAGAGATCAGTGCCTGCCCCTCCTCTGCCCCACACAAGGAAGTTTTAACTGCAACGAGGTCTCCCCTCAGTCTCCTCCACCTGAACACACCAAGAGCCTTCAGCTTCTTCTCATATGCTTCCTCTGGCCACCCTTCACCACCTTCATTGTCCTCCTTTGGATGCTCTCTAAGAGCTTAGAATCTTTCCTATATTGCAGAGACCAAAACTGCCACAATACTCAAGGTCAGGCCACCCCAGTGCAGGGCCAAGCCTTCCTCATCTCAGGAAGGCAGCCTTGCCCTGGTTCTCCACACAAGGTAATTTGCTTTATTAAAGTTTTGGCTTCTTTTTATGTGTAGGAAATTAAGCAAGAAGAAGAAGAGAAACTCGTCCTGGACAGTAATCCATTGGAGTGGACTGTGACAGATGTCGTGAGGTTTATTAAGCTCACCGACTGTGCACCTCTTGCCAAAATATTTCAGGAGCAGGTAGAAGTCTTTATATAACTTGTCTCATTTTGTCTGTGGTTCATATCACAGCTCATACCACCTTGATAGCTGGACCTGGGGCTTTGATAGAGAGATTGTGACCAAACTTTAGTTCCCTTCAGGCCATGTTGTAGCAAGAATTTTGGCAAGGCATGAAAAGCCTTAGAAACTTGAGTCAGAGCCTTGCCAAATCCTCAGATTGCCCAGAAACTCAATAGCCTGAGTCCTGAGCATGAGGTTTAAACCTTTCATGCCAAGGTCCACAGTGTCATCCTGGCATCACATAGGTAAACACCTCAGTGTAAAGCAGGTAGTGGTTATCTGATACACAGCAAGCTTTCTCCTGGCCACATGGGTTCCACCCTTATCTAAAATATTCACCTGGGAAGCAGAAAGATGTTGTTTGAACCCAAAACTGGCTGCCTGAATTTTGTCATTAACACCTAGATACCTTGAGTGTGTAGACACCTAATTCCTAACTACATTCCTCTGAAGATCTGCCAGTCAGGGCATTGGATGACATAATTTTAGGAGATGCCAGTCATCTTCCCATTAAGCAGAAGGGTTTGCAGGACCAAAAGCTGATGCTCTTCATCTTGAGCCAGTGTGAATGTGTAAAATTTATATGGAAAGAGCTTTTCCTTGGCTAATGAGGAGCAGCCACTACTGAAACACTGAAAGTGAAGGGCAGTGCTAACAAATCTTGGGAAGAAGCAAATGTGGTTAATTAGGCCATGGCTGATGACAGTCTGTGTTATGGCCAACTGCACATTGAACTGTCTCTGATTCTTCACCAGGAATCACTCTGTGCCTGAGGCAGCTGCTTTGACTGGGAGAAGGTGGAGTGTGAGTCTAGAGCAAGGCTGAAACTCTCCATGGCAGGATGGCGTAGTCACTGTGTCACAGTGTGCTCCAACCATTTGTTAATAAGCCTGCAATAACATGCTTGAAAGCCAACCTTGCCTCTCCTTTGCCAGAGAGTTTTATAAGGACTTTAGTCAAATACACGACTGGAGCTTTTCCTCTGGTGGAATAGGCCATGCCATGAAGCTCCAGCTTCAGGAAGAACCTGAGCCATGGACAGTCCTGATCAAAGCAGCACTTAAAGTGCCCAAATCCTCCTTGTGTATAATGCTGATTCATCAGGGCTGTCCCCGGGAGTTTGTGCTGCCTGTGAGTTGCTGTGCTTAGACTCTGATCCTCCCTAGGGGGTAAAAAGCAGTTTTTTAGCCTGCTTTGCAGTCCATTAAAGAGTAAAGAGGACCTGAGATCTTAATTAAGAAGAGGATCATAAAGTCAGCAGAAGTCCCCAGTAAAATTGCTCATCTGGGGTGCTAGTTCATGGAGTTTGGTGCAGAGATATGCCTGAGGGAAATGAACTCCACAGGTCCCTTCCAGCCTGCACCATTCTGGGACATTGGAGGTTGCAAGGGCTCCAGGTGGTCCAGGCCCCTCTGTCTTGGTCATTCAGCACCTGAAGTGGAACAAGGCGGGTCCTGGGTGGACCAGGGGATGTGGCATGGAGCAAGTGAGAAATAAACCTGTGCTGAGCAAATCGTGGGCCAGAGGAGTCAGGGGAAGAGTCTCACTTGGCAGTGGGACCAGCACCAGCCTTTCCATCCAGCTCCCTCCTATGTCTTCTGAGTGCTCTCTCCAGCCTCCCTCTTGTTTTAGTTCCTCAGGCATGAAATGGGACTGATCAGATCTCTGTGGACCCTGCAGAGTTTCTTTAGAAGGTGAGCCTTCATTTCAGCAGCTCAGGGGCTTTTCCCAAATGGGAAGGTGAAAGAGCCTATGAAGACACACTAGATAACTTTCAAAAAAGCATGATGTATCCCAGAGAAAGGATATGGGCAGCATCAAAGTGGGAGAAAAGGGCAGAGAACGAAACACCTTTAATATCTGGGGCAAACTTCTTTTCTTGGTTCCCCAGGCTTGATTGTACTTTTCTGCCCACCAGTCCTCAAAAAAACCCATTTTCCTGTCTTTTCTTCCCCAGGACATCGATGGCCAAGCCCTTCTGTTGCTGACACTGCCCACAGTGCAGGAGTGCATGGAGCTGAAGCTCGGTCCAGCCATCAAACTGTGCCATCAGATTGAGCGAGTAAAAGTTGCTTTCTATGCACAATACGCCAACTGACTGCACTTTTCCGTTTCTTTCTGTCCTCCCTCTTGTTCCCTCTCTTTTTTAACATTTCAACCTGTTCAAGGGTTTTTTTCCCCCCATATCCATCCCTTTTTTTTTCTTCCAAGAACAGGCAGAAATTGAAGCATTGGGAATTAATCTCTGAGGGAGGGGAGGGAAACAAACACAAAGGAAAACTAGCAACAAATTGAACTAATTTTTCTGTACTTGTAAAGCACACCAAGAGACTGCTGGCACCTCTCCTCATGAGCCTCACTAGCCTGTTACCAGTGGTGCAAGGCCAGCACGGATCAGATGGTTTGTCATTGTCAGAACAAACCTACTGATGGCAGACACATTCCCAAGGAGAAGGGTCAGACATTTCCTGATGGTGATAGTTTGTCTAAGCCAATTTCTGGACATGGACATTTACGTCAGCCAGTTCTTGACACACTTCTTTCATATTGAAATGTAAGTGATGATTTGTAGCATTACCTGGGCGTAACTGCAAATCTGATCTTGGTGATCAATGGGCTTTTTTTTTTCCTCCTGCCTCTCCAGTTTTAGGAAAGGACAAAGTGTTATGCCAGTCATAAGCCCTGTTATTCCTCAGTGATTTATGAAAGTGGACTGTACCCATGGTCTCTATGGTATTGGAGAAAGTTGCAGCAAACTGACAGGGGTGGCACAAGACCTGGTGTGCAGTATTACGTCCTGAGCCGTGCTGGATCTGCACACTGACCTGAATATGTCTATGAGGGAGTGGTGGTTCGACCCTGAATAAACGCCTGGTGTCCAGCAAAACTCCTTCAAGGCCTTTTCCCCCCGCCTTTTTGCCTTCCAGAGGAAAGGGAAAAAAAAACCAGCTCGACATTTAAAGCTAGAGGTAACCGAAAAGAGGAGCTTTGCTTAATACTACAGGCAAAGCAGAACTTAGAATAATGCTTAAATTTATTACTAACAAACTAAAAACTAAAAATAAGAAATAGAAACA
>JAWWEE010000040.1:2786989-2813709 GCA_035221455.1 Xenops minutus | reverse complement strand
TTGGCTCTGCTCTATAGGATGGAGGGAAACTTCCAGAGACTTCCATCAGAAGCCGATCTTCCTCTTATAAAAAAAAACCAAAAAACAAACTAATCAGAGAAACCCATGACAGAGGGGATCTGTACAATTCTCCATTCCTGTACAGGAACGTGAAAGCTTTCATAGCCAAGCCCAACCTCTTAAATCCAAGTCAATTAAAAGACCTGACTCTGAGCCCCAGAGAGTGGGGGAAGGAAAAAAAAACTGTTGGAATTTAATGATGAGACTGTTGAGGGAATGCTGGTTCCATTTGCAGCTTCATGAATCTTGTTGCTGGGTGGGAATAAAAAGCATCAATCTTTTCAGGCTGTGTCACCATGGTGTTTAGGATCCAATCAAACATGGTCTATATTTAATGACTGCACCTGGCACTTAGTGCTGTGTTTTAGTTGACAAGGTGGTGATTGGTCACAGATTGAAGTCAGTGATCTTGGAGGTCTTTTTGAAGCTTAATGATTCTGTGTTTATTTATAAAGCCCCCAGATTGTCCCAGTGCCACCCTGGCTAGTGAAGCTGGGGGCTTACTTCATGCCAAGCAAGGTAAAACACCAGAGAGAATGAGGAAGGGGGTTGGACATCCTGGGTTTCCCTCAGTTGTGTTTTTCTTTGCCATTAACTTTGCAGGGTTATATGACCCCAGTAGTCACAGGTGTTGAGCTTGAATTTTCCATAACTCAGGAGAAATTGTTGACATCACAGTGATGAGAAGTTCCCCCAAAAGAAAGAACCAGACTGGGATAAAGTCAGAATTTTTCTCTAAGTTTAAGGTGCAAATGAATCCCACCCTCCAAAAGTGAACTGGTTGGTTCATGCTGAGTTTTAGGCTGTTTTCATAGGAAACTACTGTTGGCAGACTTTTGTTCTCACACCATAAACAGACAGACCCCTGTTCCCTGGCCTCGGGGAACTCAGCTTGAAGAGTGTGAACACAGCTCTGTTACAATTCCCTGATGCCAAAGCCCACTCTGAAAACCTCCTCAAAATGAAATGTCACTTCTAGTCCTAAATCTGAAGCCAGTGCTTATGGCCAGATAATCCCCACCTCAAGCACATCCCATATGGTGACAGCAGACGTGGATCAGAGACTCCTGCTGACCCCAGTGTACTCAGGAGAACCTGCTACTCACTCCAGGCTGCAGCTGCTGTTTTCTCCTTCATCAGTTTCCTTAAATTCTTCAGAAAGCAAAGAGGCAACTTCAGAAATAAATGCTCTGGACTACACTGGAATCTGCCCCAGAGTGTGTTAAGAAGTACTGACTCTGCTGTGCATCACTTGGGAATTTCTAGTTTGCCTTTCAGTGAGTTTCCTGATTTGCCACTCAGAAATGTGATGGGTGCAACTACTGGAGGCTGGGCCAGGTCCTGCCAGCTCCAGAGACTTCATCAGAAAATTTTCTTACATGGGAGAAAAGCAGGACTGGATCTATTCTCAGCTGTTACTTTGTGCTGAAGATCTTGTTTTGAGTTTTAACCAGCTCAAAGGAGTAGTAGTTGCCTCTACATCAAATGGTGGGGTTTTGTTTTTCAGAAATCCAGGAATAAGGTTCTGTAGTGGAGCAGACATTAAAAAAACTGGATTTCAGACTGGATTTTCTGCTGACAGTAGCAGTAAAATGTGTCAGCACAACTGGTTTGATAACTACTTTGGATCCTTCTCAGGGTCCCCTAAAAACATTGCTCCTTGTTTTGTCTCTGAAGACAAAAGGATTGGACCCAGCAAAATGAGAGCACAGCTGAGAACATCAGGGGAGGGTGCTTCTCCCAGCTCCTCCTGCCTTCAGCCCCCATCCTGGTGCTACATCTGTCGGCAGGAGGCAGCTCCTGAGAGAATTCTGTCAGGAGAACTGGATTGTGAGGACATTTCAAGGAAGGGAAGCAGAATGGCTGTTTGCTAAACAACATCCCAGCACCGATCCTTTACTTGCCACATCCACCTTCTGAGCATCCTTTGCTGCTCTAATGTTCTTGGAGTGTCTTGCCTCTGGGATTTGTCAAGGGACATTTAACACTTTTGGGACACATTGCAAAAAAGTAATTTTTTTCCTCCCTCAAACTTGTAACTGTAGATACTCCTATGGCAGCTAATTACTTGTGGAGGCACATTTGGGGAGTAGATGGACACAGACGCTGAGAGCAACCAGCTCTGATGTTGGCTGAGCAGGGAATGGGTGAAGTGTTGAGCCGAGAACGTGGGAATCTTTTCTGATTGTTCAGGGAAGTTAAGTCATATTTAAAACTCACCTATTAAACAACAACAAAAAGAGTTTTAATTTTATCATGTGCCGGCTCTTTTATTTCCTCAGGTATCTCTCGCCTCACCATTTGTCTTTCAGCTCGTTATTCCTCAGTGTTGCCTCATTTTTCACTCTCTGTTCATTCAGAGAAGTTGATAACCTGAAATCTTTATGCTGAAGTTACCTTGGGTGGTAAATGCTTTTTTATTTCATTTTAGTCTGCAGGTTTGGGAAGAAACACAGGATTGGGGTACTGTTGTCTGTTGCACTGATTGCTTTCCAGAAAAGCTGGAGCTGAATTTCTTAGGCAGTTTCTTACACAAGTGGAAAATGGGTGGTGTGTAGTTTAACTGGACAGTATGCTTGGATTGAGCAGAGATCAGAAGGAACTAATTACTCTTGCCTGGACTTCATTTCAATTCAGGAACATTAGTAAGACTTTGGAGTAATGTATTTCAAAGGAAATGATGGAAACCTGTTCTTGTTAGGGTAAAATGTCACTTTACTCTGCAATGTACAAGTATAAACCACTGGAAGTTTGGGGTTTTTTTTTTGGCCCAGACCAGGTCCTAAGTCAGAGTCAGAGCTGGTGTAACTTCACAGGTACACTAACATTAGACAGTGGTGAAGCCACATCTCCTCTCCTTTCTCTGAATTTGGCATCCAGGCCTGAAGTTTGTTGTGTTATCAGCTGCATGGGGCCACAACTCACGATTATTATCCAAGACCATTCCCAGTGTTGGGGAGCAACCTTCTTGTTGTTCTTGGGATCTTGGATGCTCAACTTCAGCACATGGACACAGACCACTTTGCTCCCACAAGAAAGGTGTGCAGACACCTGTCACTGGTGTCTCTTCAGGCAAAGGACCAAGGATGGTCATTTTTGGACCAAAAGTAGGGGGTTGAAGAGTGTGTGGTACCTGCCCATCCTCATCTGCTCTGACTCCTTTTGAAATTGCATTCAGTCAGGTTGAACAGATCCATGGGCAGGTCCCTGCTCCATTCCCAGTCCTCCCAGCACTTCCCTTGACAGAATCAGCCAATCCCCAGTTCTCAGACCCAAAACACTCAGCTCTGAAACGGGATTAAAGCATTAACTTAGGGAATGTCCATGATTCCCTGGCTGGTTGTCCTGCCTTCCTCCTGCTGTCATGGATGCTCCCCTCCCACCTCGAAGAAAAATGATTTCTTTGGTTTCAGGCCACTTATTTTCCTTTTCAACCCAAAACCACAGTTCACATCCACATTCCCATTTTTTTCCTCAAAGCCAGGAAGACCAAACCCTGGCTTTTTCTACCTCTCAGAGGCATGATGGCCTCTCAGCTCTGAGAAGGATTTCAGGGTCTCCAGTTCTACCATGTTAACCATATGCCATAACCCTTGATAGTTTGGTCCTGTGGGGTGCAGAAACCTCCCGAAAATGCTGTGTTTCCTCAGGAAACACCAAAATCCAGGCTCGTGGTTGCACACCCTGTCCTTAGTAAAACATCTTGCAGATCCATGTCCTAGCTGAGATGGCCTGACCCACACTGCCAGAGGTGTTTGGATGTCTTATTAGGATTTACAAAGTTTCTTAGTAAGTTAGAAACCTAAAACCCTTTAATATTTCACTCTGGGCAAACAGCTAATTTGCCTTTAACTAAAAAGTCACCATTCCTTGGCTTTAACCTTCAACCTTTTGCAGTGCCCAGTCATGTGGTGTGGAGCAAACACCACCTCAGCTCTTTGAAGGCAAACCAGGAAATGTTGGGCTGCCATAATCAACATTTAGTCACCTGAAGAGCCTGCCTTGGTCTTTGCAGGGCACAAAACTGCATTTGGCAGAGCTGCTGTGCCATCTCAGTGTTTTGGGAGCTCTGTACAGTCAGGACACTTCGAATACTTTGTGCTTTTCTGGTTCAGCATGTCTGGAAAATGTTGAACTCAGACTGTTCTTCTCATTTCCAAGTTCAAGTGCCAAAAGAGAAGAACATGCTGCAACTGAACACTATTAAAACCAACTTTATTACACGTGGATAAATATAGTCTCAAGGGCTCCATTTTGGTACTAAGATCTGTCACGATGTATTTTCCATGGCTTGGGATTACAAAGCTGATTCCCTACTCCAGGAAATATCTTTCTGTGATCTGCAACGTCTTGAACATTTACATTTTTTCTTTACTTGTGACTGTACATTTTTTAACTCAGATACACTCAAAAAATACCCCCCTCACCCTCAGTCCTGTGAGTTTTGGAAATGTTTTCTACACTATATTTATGTAAAAACTCTTTCAAAATGTGGATGCATGTATATTTTCCCCTCAGTAATGTTCTTCACTTCACCTGGCCCAGAAGTAAAGGAATCTGTTACTCAGGATTTGATCCAGAAATAACTGAGGTTAGTGTTAAGTCCCTCACAGATGGGTGGGCTGTGGGACCAAGTCTTCACCAGTTTTTTTCACTTAAAAAGACTGCACTTAATTATCAGAAAATTTAAATGCCTCCTTTTCCTAGTAGGCAGAAATCCAGCTGCGATCTGCCAGACTTAACAAGAGAGGGCTTGTGTCCTTAGGTGCTCATGAACTCCCAATAAAGGAGCAGAAGCTTTTAATATTCTCATTTATTCTTTGGTACAATACTCCAGCAAGAAGTGTAAATTATCTTAATGGCTGCATGTGGAATATGAGCCAGTCATCAAAGATGAGGGGTTTACAGCCCAGCAGTCCTTTAAATGTCAGCTGTCCTGCAGAAGGAAAGTGGGTTTGTAGTGGTTTGGTGCCATGCACGGGAATTCTCTTGCAGAGGACACATGAACTGCACAAACCCAACATGGGTCATGGTTTTAAATACTTGTGGCCTTGCATTTTTTAAGTCTTTTCATGTTAATTCTTGCAATGAAAAGGTAAGTTTTGGTGACCGCCAGGGATGTGGGAGAGGGAAGGGTGGGTTTTAGGAAGGAGAGAGGTTGGTGTTCTAGACTTGAGGTATCTTTGGTGAGGGGGACCTCTCACAGCAGAGAAGCACAGCTGGGGTCCTTGAGCATCATACCTGAAAGCTTTTCTGAGTCTTTTTCACAGCTAAGATGCTTTGAGCCCCAAGAGGGGCCAGGTGAAAGGAAAGAAAGAAGCTGACTATGGACTCAGAGCTACAATGCTGAAGTTTTCATATATTGTTTTCCCAGTGGAGATACAGAACTTTGGTTCAGATGTCTCCAGGCTCCTTGGCTGGATAGCAGGAAAAATCAGTCTTTCTTCCTTGTACCCAACTCCTGTGTGTTCTGAGTTTTGGGCGCTGAAGAAGTTCCTCTTGCAGCTTTCAGAGCTCCATAGGATATAGTGGGCTAAAATTGAGCTCTGTCTGATAGAGGTGAAATTGCCCTGAGTTCAGGCTGTGGGTCTACAAAACACTGAGCTCTGTGTTAGGATGTTCAGGATAAAAATGCTCATTCCCAAAGCACCCCAACCTGCTTGTTGTTGCTCCAGTCTCACTGGAGATTGTGGACATAAACATGTCCATAATACATACTTTATAAATGTATGCATTAAATTTCCCAATGCCTGTTCTGCCAAACATGGTCAGGATGTGCCAATGTGCAGTTATTCCAGCAGCCTTCACCTGTGTGGTCCAGCAGAGGTGAAAGTCCTGAGTGCAGGCTTTGAGAAGAGTGGAATCTTTTCATGTACCATGGTAGGACAAGGCAAGCACTTAAACCCTCCTGTCTCTTATGGAATGGCAGAAATTAGCTTCACAACCAGCAGTTATGGTCCTTTGATGGTGATGCACGTTGGAAACCCTTGAATTGTTTTGCATTCCAGTTTATACTGAAGGTTTGACTTGGTAATTCGTGTACATAATCCCTTTGGTGTGTTACAAATACGTATGTGTGTGTATATATATATGTATATATGTGTGTGTGTGTGTGTATATATATACATATAAATCTATCAATGCTGGTGTTTTTACTTTTTAAAGTTCAGAGGGCAAAGGGCATGTTGTTAGTTTGATGTAAGATTCTATTCTGTATATATGTTTTCCTGTAAATAAGTGAAAATCTATATTCAGAGTTATATTTTAATTTTTATTCAGAATGAAATAAATCCCCTTTTTACTTGAAACAATTGTAAGCCACATTGTTAATAAAGTAACAATAAGTCACATGTCTCTCTAGGGTAGTTTTTTTGTTTGACTGGGCTGTATTCTGATGTTTCTGTGTGTTCTGCATGCTCCACACCCAGCCCTGATGAAGCTGCCTGGACCAGAGTCTTGCCCTCACTGAGCCCCCAAACCTCCAGGGAGGTACAACACAGACTGCCTGGCTCAGCCCTCCATAAATTCCAAGCCTTAGGGTTTATGTGCCTGCAAGTTCTCCCAGAAGCAGTATGGGAGAACATGAAACGAGAATGATGGTGGGTGAGGAGACACAAGGGTATCTAAAGACCTTTTGAGAGAGCGATAGGGAGGAGGATGATGCGATGAGCAAGAGACAAAGAAGGGTGTAGGAACAGAGGAGCTGGTGGTGGCAACACAAGAATTTCAACAGGGCCACAGCACATGGAGTAGAGAGACAGACAGTAAAATTGCTCCAGGTAGCAGCAGCCATTAGACATGAGTGAAACCATCCTGTAGCGGTGGAAAAGAGCTATTTCAGGATGCCAGGGGTTGAGCTGTGGAGATACTGACATGCTTTGCAAAACAGAATCTTGTATTTCATACATGTCTCGTGTAACATTTTCTCTGCAGTTGCAGGCTGTGTTAAATTCCAGCTTTGCAAGTAATCTCTCAGACCTCTCGATGGCATCCTGAGTCCTGCTGTGAAGGTCTCTGTTGGGCCAGCTTGACTACCAAGCATTTGCCATTGATCTTATCCCCCACCCCCTGTTCCCCAGTGAAAGTGGGGTGGTGCACACCCCAACATTATCCATTGGTGGGTGCATGGGACCAACTGAGCACAGAGTCCGAAAAATGAGATAATAAGGACTTGGATGACCCTTGTTTTGGTTTGGTTTTGCTCAATCAGTCCCATTCTTCTGTATACAGCAAAAGGGCAAAACCAAAATTACTCCTTTGATCTTCCACTATTTCTCTTATTTCATCAAGACTGGCTGTTTTTCATAAGGCAAAAATACAACCATGGGCAAGCAGTTGGGTTTAGGATGATTTACAAAAGGATCGAGCCACTGAAAAGATTGTTATTTGACAACGTCAACAAAGTCTTGGGATGAAAATCCTTTGGTCTTACTTGTTATGACACTGTACCACAGCCCAGGCTTTGGGAGGGACAAAAGTACAGGCAGTCAGTGAAGTGACCTGTCCAAACAGCCTGGAGGATGAAGCATCAGAGCAATGGGTAGTGATGTGTGTTGACAAATGGCTTGGTTGACCACAGAAGACCTCACAGGAGACCATCTCTGAAAGGTGATGCAGAGAATGGGAAGGATTTATAATAGGAAATAATTCTGAGATAAATCTGATGGCAACATAAAACTAAAAGAGCAAAAGCTTGAATGGTATATGATATTGTTCATAACCCAGAGGTGAAAATAAATCCATGTATCTCCCTGCAGCTTATTACACAGTCATTTAAAAGTAATGCAAAGGTCAGACAGTGGTTTTAAAATTTCTGCCCCAGCTCAGGGAAGACATGTCCAGAGCTCTGTAAAGAGCTAATTTTTGAAGAATGTAGTGTGAAGCGATTTTTAGTGAAATACTGGCAAGATATTCCAACTGAGCTTGTTGAAATTAATGACCATCACATGAAATATAGTTGCCATATATCATTTCCTCAGGGGGGAAAAAAAAAATCTACCAGCCAGTCTTGTTTCTGACATCACAGGCCAGGATTTTGAAGACACTTCCATTTTTAGTGTTTTCACATGCAATTATTTTGTGAAAGATTTCTAGAAACATGTCGACATAGTCAAGCACTCATGGAAGTGGCAGCATGAACACCAACATGTTGTCAGCTACCCTATAAACCCTACAAAGATAAAGTTGGATTTTTGGGTCTGTAAGGAAACACCATCTTTCTTTTCTGCATACAGAATGAACAAAACAAGCAGGTAGTTATATGTCTTTGCTAGGGTTTCTAGACAGACTTTCAAGGCAAATAATTACTGTTTTTAATAACCATGTTCTTGCTGTTACTGTTGCTTTTGATAGCTTTTTATTGCTTTTTTAATTTCGAGAGTCATGTCTTTCTGTGAAATTTAATGGTTCTCACAGTCCCTCTACTGCTACAATATTTACTTAAGTATGATACACCTCTTGCTACAGTGTCTATACTCAATTACTGTAAGTTGATTTTATAACTGCATCTCAGCTGAAGCTGTAATTATGCTGTCTTCTCTAATAAGTCATAAAATCTTAAAACCAGAGAAAAATAGTGCTGCAGGACACCTTGAGGGGTCAGGTTGACTGTTTCCCCTCTGCAAGGCAGGGCCAATTAGACAAATCTTATTCCTATTTGACATTTGTTTAACCTGACCTTCAGATGGGTGTCAAAATAAGACCCAGCAACAAGCCATTTCCCAGCACTTCCACGGCATATATAAAAAAAGAAAAAAGAAGTGTTGGCATTTGGATGATGAACCATAATATTCCCAGGCAAAACCACTGAGCTGGTGTTGCCATCGAAGAGCCACTTCATTTTGAAAAGCTCGATCTGACTGGTGATTAATGTAGCAATTAATAAAAGCAAAAGCAGAAAATTCCTGGTTAAGATGGATTAGATTTCAAGTAAGCAAGAGTGGTAATCATTTCCATCAGTCCTGAGCCGGGGAGGCATAGCACATGATCTGGAGGTTCCAGCAGCAAGGGAGTTGGTGAAGGGGCTGGAGCACAAGTCTGAGGAGGAACATCTGAGGGAGCTCAGCCTGGAGAAAAGGAGGTTCTGGAGGGATCTTCCCACTCTACAACTCTCTGACAAGAGGGTGCAGCCAGGTGGGGGTCACTCTATTGGCCCCCTGTAACAAGCAATAGCATCAGAGGGAATGGCCTCAAGTTGCACCAGAGGAGGTTCAGATTAGATATTGGGGAAAATTTCTTCATGGAGAGGTTGTCCAGCACTGAAACAGACTGCCCAGGGCAGTGGTGGAGTCACCATACCTGGGGGAATTTAAAAGGGGTGTAGATGTGACACTTGGGAACATGGATCAGTGGTGGACTTGGCATGGGAATACTTGAGCATTCATTCCTTCCAGGCATGATAATACAGTCTCCTTTAGTGGAAAAATCCTGCTATTGAGAGAGGGATAGGAAGAGCCTTTAACTCCTGGTAGAAGAATCCTGTTAGCTGTTGATAATCCTGCTCCAGGTGGAATTTCCAAAGTGATGGCTCTCTGGAAGCTGCTTCTTGTTCCCAGAAGAAGACATTGACGACTACTCTGTCTGAGCCCAGGATTAACAGCAATCTTTCATTCTCCGACAGAAACAGAGCTTTTAAAACCCCCTTTTTGTTAACACATGTAAATATAAAAATTCTCCATAAGAATCAGTGTAAGAATGTGCTGGGGGAGATCACGACATCAAGATGCAAACTTTCCTCTGAAATTCACTGTTCATAGCTGGAAGGACCCTTGAACATCCAAGCTGTAAATTTTTAAGCTTGACTTTGCAAAGGAAAACTGCAAGATCTGCTGAGCTCTTGGATGTATGACTGACCTTAGTTGCATCTTGCCAATGCAGCTTTCTACTTTCCAGCCTCCACAGCGAGAATTTACCCAGCCAAGGAGGGATTGAGCACAGCAGGTCCCAAACTGCAATGGCTCAGTGTTCTGCTTCTGAGTGCCATGCCTTTGGCACCTGTTTTCCATGCTCTGTCATGAAGATAATAGAGGCAAGCACAAAAGGAGAGAAGAGATGGAAAGCTGGACACCATCTGAGGACTTCTCTGTTTCGAAGGACCTAAATTAAAACCCTGAAGTATCCTCTCATTGAGGATAAAAACCTTTCATTTTGTTCTGTGCTTGTCCAGTATCTACAATTGCTGTGCCTTGGAGTTTGGCTTCATTTTTAGTCCATGTTATTAGAAATAAAGTAAGAGGAATATCTTCCACCAAGAACTTGGAATAAATTCATACACCTCCTTCCAGTGAGAAAGTCCTTTTGTCCTCTTTTAGACCCAGGTATTCCTGCGCATCACACAGCATGGCAGTGAAAAATTTGGAATACTTTTCCCCATTCTCCCTGCTCAAGGATCTCCAATGCACCCCAAAAGTCAATGTAAAATTTTCCCTCTCCTTCAGGTGCCTGGGAATGCTGTGACCCTAAGAGGGGAGTTGGGTGGTACCTTGGTCATAGCATTTCTGGGTGAAATCTGAATTTTTGTAGGGGTACATCCTGTAGCCAGGATGCCTAGTGCCCAATGGGATGGACAGTAGGACACAAAGGAGAGAAGATGGAAACTGGAAAAGAGGCTGGAAACTTAATTGCAGACTGCAGACTGATTCACCCAGTTTTGGGAGATGTTTTCTGCCTTGATTCCTGTGAAACCCAATCCAGCAATTCCAGAAATGTGTTTTCATGTTTTATTTCTCTTCTGGGAATGGAGCTACTACTTGAGGTTGCTTTTTGGGGCCTTTATCTTTTTTTTTTTTTTTTAATTATTATTATTCCCTATTTAATTCCTCTAATAAGAAGCAGCTTTTCTGTTTCCATTTGCCGTTGTCAAGCTGGTATCTCTCTGAGTGTGTGTGTCTCTGTGTGTGAGAGTCTCCAGTTCATTGTGGAACATAAACCAGAATATCAAGTCTTTGCATTTTCTTAGATCGTGTTTTTATCTGATATTGAATTAAGTAGAGGGCTTAATGTTCAAAGTGGTGTTTGGGGAGTTACTTGCACAAATTCTGTTATTGCTGTTAATGGGATTTGTGCAGATTGCTTTGAAGATAAGCCCCTTCATGTAGAATAGGAAAAGCCATTCTAAATTCTAACTTATTTCACGCAAATCTATCTTTAATTTTTAGTGATAGAGCATTAGACATGTGAGGCAAAGAAACAGCTGCTGCATTTTTTTATAAGTATTATTGACAGGCGTGTGAAGACAGGTTTGGTTCAGATAATCTAGTGGATCCTTTGCTATATTTTTAGAAGTGGAAAGAAAGGGACTTTAAATTTTGTAATAATGATGAAATTTGGTGATATTTCAGAGAATACAGAGTAGGAAAAAAAATGGTCATAAAACATTTCCTAGACACCACCTTACAATGCAGACTAAATACTGATGGAAATCTTAGTTTGCAGAGTGAACATCTCAGCCTGCAATCTTGGTGGGACCTCCCTTAGGTATTGCACTAAGTGATGACACCTGTGGGGGGTGTCCCTGTCCATGGCAGGGAGCTGGAACTACATGATCTTCAAGGTCCCTTCCAACCCAACCCATTCTATGACTGTATGACCAGCCTGGTTTTAAGATGTGACTAAGAGCAGAAAAGAGCAGGCAAAGGGAAGCCTGGCTGATGGGACTGTAGAGAAAAAGGCTTGAGGATCCAGCATCATGTGTTTTCTGGAGGAATTTCATCCCTTCTGACTCTAGAGAGGAATCAGATCAGGTTTGTCTTACATGAGTAAGGACAGGGAAGTCTGGGCTGTTCAGGCAATCTGTGGACTGAGGCTTGCAGCCACTGAGGGCAGAGCAGGACAGCACTAGCATAAATGTTATTTAATATTCAGTGCCTTGGCAGAGCTTCTCATCTGACTCCAGCCAAGGCTAGTGAGCACCCCAAGGGCATCCAAGACATAAATGGGATGGGCAAATCCAAGGAAAAGTCACACATTGAAGCATCAGCAGAAGTTGCATTTTGAGGCCTCTCAGATAGTGGTAAACACCCATGTTGAGCCAACTCATCCAAGTCCCACCTGGATTCCTGCTTGTACAGCTCCACTGACTGTACCAGTGGAGCTCCTGAGACAGCCCAATGCACACTTTGTTGTTTCTGTCTCTGAAGGAACACGTCAGGGGATGACCACACTGGTCCAGGCAGCTGCTCTGAGATGGATGAGCAGTTTAATGCTCACTAACTTTTCTCACTGCTGAGCTTGCACTGAGGATTTGTGGGCTGCTTCCTTCTTAGGTCCTTGCAGCCCCTATCTTTTATCCTCTGATCTGGATAGCAAAGCTGACAAAAACTGTATAAATTACAGTCCTTGGAGTATTAATGGCCTGTTTCTAAGTGATTAATTACAGAATATCTCTTGCAGATCAGTATCACTGGGTCATGCAGTATTATTCCACAATATCTCTTCCTCAGTCAGCTGGGTTGTTCTGGATGGAAACAGGTTGGTAGTTTCCAAGCATAGAGGTGTGAAGAAGTTAGAGAAGACAAGGAG
Organism: Xenops minutus; assembly: GCA_035221455.1. Classification (NCBI taxonomy): domain Eukaryota; kingdom Metazoa; phylum Chordata; class Aves; order Passeriformes; family Furnariidae; genus Xenops; species Xenops minutus. The sequence continues at coordinate 2,801,130 of JAWWEE010000040.1, read as the reverse complement.
TTAGTACGAACCTTTTTGCTTTATCTACTTGTCATAACTACCTAAATATGTTTGTGATCCAGAGTAAACATGGAGCAATTTAATGCACTGAACCCACAAGCCAAGGTTACACTGTCACCTTAGTGTTGGTACTTCCTGTTATAAATAAGTGGTCCCATCCCCTCCTTGTGTCACTCCTGCTTTTTTGCTCACAGTGGCAGGCAGTTGGAAAATTCATCTGGCTAAAGATTAACCCACATTAAAGACCTGTTCTATCTCTCAGATGGCTCATTCTCCCAGTCTATCTATGTGGATGCACAAACTCTTCCATCAGTATTTTAGGATGGAGAGGAATAAGCACTTGGGAGGGAAATGAGGAAAGGAAAAAAGGATCATCTTTTTCAGTTGCATTTACACTGGAATCAGGCACAGGGGCTGCCATAGCCCAAGGGACAAGGGCAGACACTTCTTCATACCATGTGCAGGGCAGGAGAGTTGCTGTGTCCCACACAGCTCACCTTGGGCTCCAGTGTTCATAAGCTGAGCTAAGCAGCACTAGACCAGACCCCACAGATCTCTCTAGTGGAAGGTGTTCCTGCCCATAGCAAGGAAGTTGTAAATAGATGGTATTTAAGGTCCCTTCTGACCCAAACCATTCTGTGATTCTATGATCTCAATCCTAGAGAAATTATTTCACTCCATCTTTGAAAGCCATGCCTCAAACACATCCAGAACCCACATGGAGGTGATGAACCTAAAATCTGAGCCAGCCAATTTTCATGCTGAGACATGCAAAGGTGCTTCTGACACCTAACAAGTAACTCTGTGGTTGACAAGGATGACTTAGATCTCTCCAATCTGAGACATTCTGCTGACACATGCATAGTTCCTCCATCAAAGCTGATCAGTCTTTCCCTACTGACCCCACTTCAGTTTTGCCACCAGTTGACCACACTTTTCAGTTAGATGAAAACCTGGCTTGCTATATTTTTGCTCCATTAAATAAAAAAACTTTCTGATTTTTAAATGCCATTTCCCTCTTCCCCTCCCAAAGCACCTGATAAGGAAATAGCTGTATTTTCAGGCATTTCTAAAAACCAGGCCCTGGGGTATTGGCCATTTACCACAAGCAAAAGCAGGTACTTTGCTAAATAAAATGATTCCCTGATAACCTGATTCCCAAGGTAGAGAAGGACAAGAGTAGGGACAGGATAAGAGACTTTAATTGTCTCCCTTTTCCAGCAGGAAGCAAGCAGAAGGAATAATTGTTAATTGCTCTTAATTGTTAATTGCTGCCTCCTCCATCTGCAAAGCTTTCATTAGGAACTAATGAAACCTTAAAAGAGCTCGGATGGGTATATTGTTCTCTGGGTGTACAATGTTTTTTTCTCTATAGCAAAAGAGGGTTGTTTCCCAATTGAGCTTTGTTTAGAAGATGCTTAGAAATTTTGGCTCTGCTATGTGTTTTCAGCCATGCCAGAGGGGCACATCACTGTGAAGAGTTTCATGGCTCCCAAACCGAGATGAGTATTTCCTTATTATTTTCATAGAATCACAGAATGGTTTGGGTTGGAAGGGGCCTTAAAGATCATCCAGTTCCAACCCTCTGTCATGGGCAGGATGTTTTCCCCTATTCCAGTTGCTTCAAGCCCTGTCCAACCTGGCCTTGAACACTTCCAGGGATGGGGCATCCACAACCTTTCTAGGTAACCTGGTCCAGCACCTCATCATCCTCACAGTCAAGGATTCCTTCCTAATAATTTTTCCTCTTATCCACTCTGCTTTATCTCATGAGAGAGACACTTGACCTCCAGCAGTGAACACTTCATCATTTTCTTCAGTGAAAAGTCTTTTGGCAGCAGCACTAGAGCCTGACTCAAGAAATGTGTCTCAGGAGCCATTTCTGCTTTGTCCCTCCCAGAAAGTCCATACTCCCAGGAGAGTGGCTTTGTCAGGTCACTTGGGGACCATCTGATCTGTCCCCCCAACAGCAGGTTCTACTGCAAATAAATTTAAGGGCAATTCATTTGCAGCAAGTATTGATATTGAGGCTTAAAAAAGGAACTGACAGATCCACTTTTACTTCCCACTGTTAAATATGATGAAAAAGTTTTCACATGTGTCTCTCTGTTGACAGGCTTTGCATCTCCTCTTATCAAGCCTTTTACCTCATCCACAACAATCCTTATTTTAATCAAATCTGGAGGCACTGGGCTGTGCATGGGATAGGAAGATGGTAGATCAGTGCCAAGAGCTGTACTTGGGGAGCTCCTGCCAGCCACCACATTTATTTCATGTATTTTTTCCATCTCCGTGTCTGTAAAATGTGCAAAGTACTGCTTACTGCACTTCAAAACATCTTGTGAGTTCCTTAGCTGTGGATAACTAAATATTATGACATATAAAAGCACATGGTATAGATATATCATAGACTTCACACTTGTATTTCACACTCTCTATTAATGTGGCAATCCATGGTGACATGTTATTTACCAAAGACTTCCTAGAAGCAGATTTGAAATTTTATTTAATTTTTTTTCAAGGCTAAAAACTGTTAAGCTCAGTGTTTATCTGCAATGGCAAGGGAAGGTGTTCAATGAATGGTAATGATAGGTTTCTAGTCCTAAAAATAGCCTTCCCTGTGCTGAGGAAACAAAAAAGAAAGAAAATACCCTGTGAGATTTTTTCTGGTATTAAGGCAGTCAAATTGTCTTTTTAAATAGTGTGAAAATTGACAGATTATAAAAAATTGAGAGAACAATCATTGGAGAGGGTATGATAATCTGGCAATATGGAAATTATAAATTTTAATATTTCCCCCAGAGCCAGTGAAATATGCAAAGAACAACTGCATAATACAGCAGGCTCTGTGTAATCTCTGGGTAGCCAGGGTTAGCAAGATATTCTATCCCAGTTGCTTTTTTCCTGGTTAATAACAAATCCACCAAATTACTTCAGCGGTGAAGGACAGGAAAATCCTCTCTGAAGTTCAATTGTTGCACAAAGCTGCCCCATTAAATACCCACACTTAACAGTGCTCTGGTAGTTTCTGATCTTGCCAAATTCTTACTGCAACACGAAAAGTCAGTTGTTCTAAATTTGTGCATCCGCCATCAGCATTCAGTTGCCATAATGGATTTTCTCGGTGATCCATCAAACCCAGGTTTTCCTCCAGCAGAAACCAGCAAGCCATCCAGAACTGTGGGGAGGTCGGTTCCCTGATCCACGCTCACCACCTTGTGACTGGTTTCCTTTTCAAATCAAAACATTTTTCTTGCAAATTTGGAAGAAATCTGAAAAGAGACCACATTCAGGATTCCTGCCTCTTTGTTAAAAAAGCTACAGAGCAAAAGAACAATTCCCGCTTGAAAGAGTAACAAAATATTCTGCTAACTAACATCCCTCACAAAATGACAGGGGTGTTATGTTCCTGCAGTGGGCAAAGCTTTGCTAAACAAACAGCAGCATCAAACTCGCCAAGCAGAGTCCGTAAAATGTGACTTTTGCTTAAGAGTTTCTTTTTCCAAGAGCCTTTTGTTTAGTTTCAGTGCCTGAGCTGCACTTGGAATAATGGATTGCAGTAATTTGAACAGAATGTCGGCAGAAAACTCAGCCCGATCTTGCTCAGGCTCCTGATTCAGAAGAGCACTTCAACATGTGCTTAATTTAAGCATATATTTTAGGGTCTGGAGGGCTGAACAATACACTTATGCCCCTCTAATTAAAGATCACTCAAATCATGCTTCAGTACAGACCAGCAACAAAAGATTACTCAATCCATCTTCCCCTAAAGCAGAGCCAGAAGCAACTCCAGTGGATAGAAAACTTACTCCTAACAAAAATTACACGGGATATGCCTATACTTAGAGCTGAACAGGCACAGTCTGGGCTAAATTAAACTGGCAGGACCATCCAGAGAGCCATGAATGAAGAAGTATAATAATAACTTGAATTCAGACTGTTTTATTCAATCCCTCACTAGTTATCATGGAAGGAAGTTGCTCTGTGAAATGATATTTTCTTTGCTTGGAGAGATGATTTTGACAGCTTGTGGCTGGCCCACCTGAAATTAAAGTGGCTCCAAACATGAGTGAAGGATCTTAGAGTGTTCTGGGACTCCAGGTAACATACCAGCTGTTGAAGAGGGGCAAACAAGTTCCAAATGTGGGCAGATGGGGTCTGGCTGCAGCGACCTGAGGTCTGACGAGGTTTTGCACAACGGATCTGATCCTCTTAGCTCTAGTCCAGGTTTGCAAAGCTCAGAGGAGCCTGCACTGAGACTTAGTATCATGCTTCTCCTGGACATGCAGTTTTCATCAGAGGCAGGGTTCAGGTGTACCAGTTAGGTTTTGTCTTCCAAAGCTTCCATTGAAAAACTTCCCATTTAAAGTAGGTCTTACTGGAATTCTCCCAAATACAGCTGCTTCAGACAGAAAATCCTCCTCACATGTCTTCTCTGTTAACAACTAAACCCACCTGCTTTGCAGTTCTTGGGCTGAGCAGATTTCAATAATGGCTTTGATGCAAGTTCGTCATCTTCTTTCCCTCTCTTTACAAACTACACTTTCCTGTTAAATGTGACAGTTGCCCCTGGATCAACAAGCTAGAACAAATATAATCCTCCAGTTAACAAGAGGAGCAGCCCTTTTTCAGGGGGAGCAATCAATCCCCTACAGCGACACGTGCCTAATGGATCTGTCTCTTTCATTAAATGGCTCTGGGCTCCTAAAAACCACTGTCTTTGCCAAATGAGGGATGTGTTATGTCGGCCTCCTCTCCCATCTTCTCCTCCCTCCCTGCCTTGTCAGCAGCATGTTAATTTATGTAATCAATTCATAGTACTGCTTAATGAATAGTTTTGAAGTCGTTAGATTCATCTGCTGGTAAAGGGGCTGATTGGTCAGCCTCGGAATCATTTCCATTTTCTGAAGCTTGACAGTGTCAGGCAACATAATTGCTTTAGAAACACCCTTGGGAGACACTTGGGAAGTAGCTGCACAATCCCCCTTTACACTTAAGTGGAAGACAAAATGGAACAATAATAATACTTATCATTTCTAGCACACTTCATATCATTAAAACACCTCCCAAACATTAAGTAATTCTATCAGTGTGCCTGAAAGGTGAATCATTACTTCATTTATACAGAAGAGAGTCAGTAGTAAAGACAGTAGATCTCAAGCTTCGTGGATCTTTTAGCTGATGGGTACTTTTGTGCTCAGGAAGGTGGTAAACTCAGATTGACAATGTCACTTCAGTACCCAATGTCTATTGAAATCCCTGGGGAATGTGAACTCCAGGATTTTAAACCACACAAAACTCAAATTTCCATTAGCTTGGAAAAGGCACATGGTGGGATTCTTGGGATTTGCAGGACCAGGAGTTGGACTTGACAGTCCTTGTGGGTGCCTTTCCATCTCAGGTTATTCTATGATTTTTATGAAATACTGGGAACACATTCCAAGGTGTTATTGGCCTTTTCATCCTGGGAATGTCACCCTGACAGAGGCACAGAGGCAGCCACTGACAACTGGTAAGTACCATGCTTTGGGGCAACAAGATTTTTGATTTTGATTGACAGCTCTGTGGATGCCTCTCTTCTCACCCTCCAAGAACTCCTCTGTCTTTACATTTGAGTCCTGACCTCCTGGTGATGGACATGGTGATGTGCAGGTGAGCTCAGCTCTCCTGGATGGTGTGATATAACACAGCATCAGCTGACATAAGGAAAGGAACTGTGGAAAGGGGGGAAATGCATGTTGAATTCCAACCCCAATGTGAAGTATGGATCCCAGCCGTGTGCTCCAGGGGGGATCCTGTGTGGATCCATGTGATATTTGGGTCAGACACTCAAATGTGTGCTCAGCCAGCTTTACCCATGTAGGTGCAGGCTGGGCCAACAACCACAATGCACTGATTTAGCTGGGAGGTGGTAAGCAGAAGGTGAGATTTCCTTTCATCTTGACTGTCTGCTACCAACAGAGCTGAGTACTTCTTTAATTACTTGAAAACTTTCAAACACAGACCATTTTTCTGTACTTTATAATGTTTATCCAGACTCCATAGTGAGCTGTGATGCTGGGTGCCCTCTGGCCACACCATCTCAGTAATGACTCTGGCATTTCTGACAGAGACTAATAGCAGAAATTGTTATCAACGTTTTTAGCAAAATACTGCAAGCTGGAAATTGGTTTCCCCCCCTCTTCTGCATCCTCCCTCACTCGTTAATGAGCTACTTCTTCAAGGTGCCAATGTTAAAGCTGTAAAGTGAGATGGGCAATTTATTTTCTGGGCTTGAGACCCTTAGACACAGAAATACACAGTTATTTATTTTTATGCATCGTTCACATAAAATTACACGATGCTTTACAGATGTAGCAGGAAGACAAGTTTCCTTGTCCCAGGGAGTTGTAAGGAGATATTGATGAGATGCCAGAGCAAGATGAAGATGAGATGAAGGAATCTCACCCTCCAGGTATAAGTGAGGGTGGTGAGAACTGTTTCTGCTATGCATTATCACTTAGACTTCAAGACTTTAGGAGTAAACAGGACATTTCTTTCTTGGAAGAGATATTCAGATTTATTTTTTTAAATCACTGGAGAGATCTAGCCTTTCCAATAGAATGATTTCTCCTGCTCTAGTTCAGATGTTAAAACCATTGAGATCAATAATGTTCTGTTTCCAATTCCCTGTTTTCCACGGTAGCTGATGGCATATGTATCAGTGTGTGTGGGTTGCTCAAGTATTTCAAGGACTGTCCAATGGTGCACAGCACACTAACGGAGTGGAGCAACACTCTGGATCACTAGTTTCAGTGTAGGTGTTTCACCTGCAGACATAGCTGATGCTACCTGTGCAGTAAAATTGTTCTCTTCCATGCTTTCTTATTTCCCTCCCCTTCCAGAGCGCCCTAATTTTTTGTGGTTGTTTTTCAGGCTGTAGAGATACATAAGTTATGTCATATTGGATGGATGTGCTTTGCTCTTTGTCTGTGGAAACTCAGGCATGCATCATCTGCAAGAAGCTATTTTTTAAGCATATTAATATTATTATTAAGGTAGGAATATATCCATATTTATGAGTTTGTGAACATTTTTATCAATATTTTAAGGAAAATACAGAAAACAGGATATTCAAGTGTGTAAGCATGTGCCAATCACTATCAGTGCTGCCTCACTGTATCCTGCATATCCTCTAATTCCTGCTCCAAACCTGAACCTCTCCCATCTGTCCTGTGCCACATCAGCACCATGGGGCTCATCTCTGGCATTCCAGGAGGGCACAGCCAATACCAGAGGTCTCTGAGCGAGCAACAGCCTTGTGCCCAGATTGAGCTGTGGAGCACAGCAAAGACAAACAGGCACTGCAGCAGCTGGGAGAGGTTAACCAAGAGGCTTGAAGGGGATGAGCCTACCCAGGGCCTGTGAAGCATCTGAGAGAGTAGACCTTGGTGTTTAAAGGGAAATTCTCTTTAAGCCTGTAGGAAACAGTCACTCCAATCTGCTGGATGCTGCACATTCGCAGGTAGGAATTCATATTCACATATCAGGGAAGGACTGTGACACGGTCTTGATTCTTTACTGCACGTAGTCAGGGATGGAGGCAAATACATTTCAGAGTGGGGACAACTCAGATATGAGCTTCCTGCAGGAACAGTGATCCCATGGTGCTTGCATACAGGGTTCTGCAAGCAGATCACCAAGGGGCAACCTCTGGTTTTGCAGGGAAAAGTTGCAATAGCAGCCCACAGGTGGGGGATACACCTGCTCACAGGGACCCCCAGTGCATGTATATCCCAACAGGTACCCTTGTGCCAGTCAGACCCACAAAGTCACCAGGAGTTGTGCAGAGGAGAACCAGTGACACAGTGTGAAGTCTCCCACTGAGAGGGAGAACAAGGTGAAACCAGAATGGACAAGGGTCACATTCACTACAGCAGGGACAGTCTGTGTGTGTCCTGGACATCACTTTGTTCCTTCTACATCCAAGAGAGTCAAGTATCACTTGTCTTTTTGTGCTTTTTAGCCCATGCCACCACAGGTACTGAACTTGTTAATGCTTTGCCATCCTTTCTGTCTTGTTCACCCAGGCTCAGTTTGAATTCTCAGAGAAGTTTAAACAAGAAAACCACCACCAGCAACCAAAAGGCTTTGCTTTCACCATGAAAGCATTTTAATTTCTTGAGGGAATACCAAAGCAATCCCTTCACCTGCAGTATCTGATGTAATTACTGACAGCATGGAGAGGAAAAACCTTGTCCTTGCTGCTCAAGAATGTCCAAGGCATCGTAATGCACTGTTATTATTTTGCAAGAACTCCTTTCATGCATGATTTATTTGATTTGATTTGATTTGATTTGATTTGATTTGATTTGATTTGATTTGATTTGATTTATAAAGGGAGACAGCAAAGCAGTTGTCACCTTTTCTACCCATGCAGGCATTGGGTCTAAGCAGACACAAGAGGTGAGCAGTGCTCAGTGACAGGTTATTGCCAAGGTTGAGATATAGGGCCTTTTTGTTTTATTCTCCATCTAAATTAGTTACTGCAAAGAGATTTCCCTAGTGGGAAATGAGTTTCAATATTTATTTCCTACCTGACACTATTATTCTTTTATTGAGTGGAATGTGTGCTTTCTCTTTCAGGCTCACTGTAACCTGCCTCCACTGCTTAAGTTTATAAACTCATGCCAGGTGCCCCTTCCTGTTGGCTGTGCAAAATGAGTGACTTTTTGGGGGCTGCCCCCTTGTTCACCCTCGAAATTAAAGGTCATGTAAACATCCAGTTTGACTTGTCGCAAGATGGAAATAATTTCTTTTTCCACATGCAAAAGAAAAAAAAAATGAGGGTTGGGGGCACCTAACACAACAGATCAATTGACAGATCAATTCTTATGATCTGTCAGAAATGCTTCATTCATACTTATAATTTAGGAATTTGTGGCAATAAGAAAGCTAGACTGAGGTGTCCTTCATCCATGGGGATTTGCTCAGGTTTTGGAGTCTCGGGTGTTGCCCACTGCTCCTCTCTGCCTGGAAGTTTGGAAAAGACTTCTGTGGTCATTGAGTTAAACTATTGACCCAGCACCACAAATGACTTATAATGTTCTGCATCTCCATCGTGGGGGTTGGATTAGATGACCTTTAAAGGTTCCTTCCAACCCAAACCATTCTATGATTCGATGGTTTAATTTTTTCAGTCTCTCCTGCATCTCTCTGCTTTGTATACAATATTCAAACATGCATTGGAAAGGGCTGGAGACATGGACTAGAGGGCAGGGATTCCTGAGCATAAGGGTGAGTTCCTTCTCCAGTAGTTCCCTCTCATGAGTTGTTCCACCATCTGGCTTTGGCTGGTAGGGACATGTAAGTACTGCTGAAGGACAAGACTTGCTTTGCATGGTGGTCCAGGGCTCCAGAAAAAAATAATTAGCACCCTCTGTAATTTTTATGTTTGCTTCCCTTGAACAAATTTAAAGTGAAGAAATTCAGATATGTGGTGTGATTCCAAGAAGAGAGAGCAACACTCTTTCCTATGTTACATCTTAGACTTTCCATTAAGAGAGGATGAAAGTGATTTCAGATTCCTGAAGGTCAAGAAAATTGAATCCTGGTTTTCCTCAGTGCTGGATTGCAAGAAAAATCATGTCATCATGTTGGCTTTGCAGAGGACTCTGGGGTGAAACCACGTCCCAGCTGAAATAATAGAATCATGGAATGGTTTGGGTTGGAAGGGATCTTAAAGACCATCCAGTTCCAACCCTCTGTCGTGGAGAGGGATGCCACCTACTAGACCAGGTTTCTGCAATATCTGTCCAGCCTGGCCTTGAACACTTCCAGGGATGGGGCAGCCACAGCTTCTCTGGGCAACCTGTGCCAGGGCCAAACCACCCTCACAGGGAAGAAAGATGGTTCAGCAACTTCTGCTGTCACATTCAGGGACATTCAGTTCACAGCTCATACCTTGCCTTGGTCCTGCTGTAGCTCTTGGTGGCCCCTGTGGTGTAGCTTCTCTCCTGCTGAAGTGAACACTGGGTTCCAGGAGGCCTGTCCTGACACTGTCCAGTTTAGGGCAAATCATCTCATATTTACATGTTCACTTTTGCCACTTTTCAGTATTTATAATCTTAATGTCTTCATAGAATCCTTGGAAACCCAAGTGAAAAAGTAAGACTAATAATTTGATAGCTACAGTCTCACTATTAGGACTAAAGTGATTTGGGAAGCCAAAAACCCTGCACCTTCTTAATTCTGTGGCTTCAGCAGAATTTCAGTAATTTGGCTGCCTCTGGGGTCCCCTTTATCAAAATATGTGGTGAACACATAAAAGTCACCCCTCAAATATGATGGAGAATGAGCAATTCTTATGGTACTTTTCCCCAAAATACATCAAAGTGCTAACCAAAACTGAGTTGCAAATAGATTTTAGGTATTTATAGGGTACAGTAGAAAAGATTTAGCAAGAGAATATTTATAATAGAGCTTTCTCAGAAAATAACTATATGCAGGACAATATAATACTACAGAGCATGTCAGACCTTTACATTAAGAATATAATATATTTTTATAATGGAAATATAAGAGTTTCTGCTGATAATTTGGAAATGTGTTTTCCTCCTCCCTGAGCTGATTATTTTTTCTCAATTTGGCACCTTGTTTGTATAGTTTCTTCTTATACAATTTTATTGTGACATCTGGCTGCAAAATAAAAACGTAGCCTACAGAAAAACTTAAGAGTTGTGCTCTCTACAGTGCATCAGTCAGACAATAAAATAGCCATCACTACAAAAGTGTGTTTACAAAAGCTATGCTTTGTAAAAACAAAGATTTCTTCTGGCTTTACAGCCAAAGGAATGCATGGGAACAACACTTCAGATAGAGTAAACTGGATCCAAGTTGGATCTACCAATTTTTCCTTCCTATCACTTCTGAGAGCACTGAAAAATGACCTCTGTTGGGTGAATATGGGGTTGGATTTATTTTGTATGTGTGTGTGTGAGGGTCATCTTTCATTGTATTCATCCCACTGCTTCTTCTCATCCTGTGACCAACTCCACTGACCATCTCATGGTCTTTTCAGTGATGTATCTGCCCAGATTTAAGCAATTATTTCTGAAAGTAACAGTAATTTGGGCCTTGATATCCTCCTTTGAAAACTATGAATAATACTACTCAGAGGTCAGTGGGAGAGTTAATACTGGATTAGAAGCAGCTCCAAGATTGTTATCACAAAGTGTTATCTACATTTATCTACTGCAGGCTTAGGAAAAGAAGCAAAGCAGCATGATTGCTTTCTTACAAATTGATTACATCCATGCAAACACTGCAGAGGAAAATGCAGGCAGATCACAGCACACTTTTGACAACAGACTTGCTAAACAAGTTATTTTAGTAACTCCTCATGAGGCAAAAGAGGAAAGGCTTGGCTGGAGGCCCCACTGAATGAAGAAGACCTTGCAGAAAAGTTTAATTCATTTGAGAAGAGGGTTTTTTTAAGCTGGTAACCCTGCTCTGTTCACCTGATTGAGCTAGAAATGGATTGTACTGTAATAGTGCCATGCACTGAAATAGAAGATGAAATAGCACCTCCTCTGAGCCTGCCATTAGAGGCAATGGAAGGAATCCAATAGTTCTCACGTATGAACTATTCTGGCCAGTTTAGGATGCAATGAGATGTGCACAACATCTGTTTGCCTCCACTGACTCAGTAAAGAGGATAGGTGACTAGTCCAGATGAAGAAACCTCCACTATTGTTCTCTCAGTGGAAACTCATCTAGAGAGGATTTCAGAAATGGCTGACACTGGCTGTTTTCAAGGAGGAATGACAAGAAAAATCCTAAGTCTATGGTCTAGCTCCCATGTGCTTCTGCCAAAAATAGAATAATAGAATCATAAAATGGACTTTAAAGATCATGTAGTTCCAACCCCCCTGCCATGGGCAGGGACACCTTCCACTAGACCAGCTTGCTCACAGCTCTATCCAACCTAGTCTTGAACACTTCCAGGGATGAGGCATCCACAGCTTATAGAGACAATTAAAGAGAGAACAAATAGACAGCAAATGAAGAGAGAAAGAGTCAGTCCATTTCAATCACTTTAACAAGGTGTAGAAGTCACTAATCTCAAAGGAAATTGGATGGGGTACACTTTGCATTCCTACACACATTCTTACATCTCTGGAGGGAGATGCTGTAGGAGGTAAGCATGGTCATGCCAGGCATGACCTGAGAGAAGAGGGAACATATTCTCTTTCAAAGCAGCAGCCAAAGACTTGGCAGGACATTCTGACTGGGCTCAAGTGGCACTTGCTAACTCTGCTTAGGCAGCTGGGTTGGGTCCTTAACTTTAAGCAGCACTGGTGATGGTTTCAACATGTGGGATGAGTATCTGTGGTCCTGTTATACCCAGAGGAGTCCCCATCATTAAGAGTCTTAACAATTCTTTATCTATTTCACCAAGGGAAAGTTTAGCCTCGCTGCTGCTGTTCATACACTGACTCTGCTGAGTTCATATGAATTTATATACTCAGCTCACATGGCTTTAACTACATTATAGTATCTACATCCTGCACTTGCATCTCACAGAGTGAATGTGATTGCTGGGAGAGTCGCTCTGGTGAGCTTTACAGCTTGGGCAGAGTGGTGGGAGTAGGGTAGGGTGTAGGCAAATAAAGTATAACCAAACATGGATTTTTACATCGCTCAAAGATGGTTTTTTGCTTACCAAGAAATTTTCTGGGCTCATGACATTTAGAGTGATTTTGAGGGCTCCCCAGTAAAGCCACAGGTCCTCTGCCAGGTGAGATCTGGGAAGAAGATTGTTCCAACCTATTTTGTCTGTAGGCATCTCTAGCCTGTCTCAATTCATATTGTCAAGGTTATGTTGGGTTTTTTTCCTAAATCATAACACATAGTAATGTTCCTTACGACCACAGATCAAATAATTCCATGTAATTAAATTTTCTGCCAGTAATTATCTGCTCATCGGACTCAGATTGTGTAGATCAGGGTAATAATAATAATAATAATCTTATCAAAGTTATACAAGCCTAATCAGAGTGTCTCTTGAGCTGAGATAACCCACCAAACATGTAATTCTTGACCCCTATTACTCAGCTCATTCTTGCACAAAGCTGAGATGATGGATCAGCTCTGTTGGGTTGAATGCAATCAAACTGATTTAAAAGGTCCTTTCCTACCTACCTCCTGATTGTGAAGATTTTAGTCAGGGACAAGTTAAATCTTCAGAAGAAAATACAACTGCATGGCCCAGCAAAGTGTCAAGAAAGAATAGCTGGAGACAAGAGGTGGGGATGGCAGAAGCAATGAGGATAAATTATTCTGCATGTTTTCAACCATCTGGCTTCTTAAGATTTTCTGAGTTGCACTTCAGAAGCCGTTGGTGATTCTGTCAGTACAGATGCAGCAATCAGAGGCATGAGAGCCAGGGTATGCAAAAGAGACACGCACTAAGATAACTCACCACTTTCTTCTGTTACTTTTCTTCTTCCAGACCTAACCCTCCAAGGCAACAACCTGTGGTTGCATCAGCAGATGGTGACTTGATTGTCTGTGAAGAGTCCCTTCTTTTTCAGTGGCTACAGATTGCATAGGTTTGACATTAGTTGTTGAGATACACAAGCCATGTGTGTAAGATGAATTCCACCCATACAAGGTACAGTGTTTCATTTGAGCTGTTAACCCTCAGCTTCCAGTTGGGCCAATGGAGACAAACAGATATTTCTAGAATTCATGTAGCTGATTTTAGACAATTATTTTACAGCAACGTGGATAATTTTTCTAAAATTATTCTAAATTTTTCCAGAAGTGTTTATTTCCTCCACTGACTATAAAAGTAATCTAGTTTGCTTGTAGATGCTGGAAGCATCTTAGTCAAGACAGGTGTGTCCACTTCAGGCTGATTGCATATTCAACCTAACCTGCATCCTTTTCAGGTCAACAAAGAGATATTTAATTAACTTTAATTGTGTTACAAAGGCATAAATTGACACAGACCTTGGGGGGAAACGGGAAGGACCACTCTGCACGCAAACGCGGGGTAATGCAAAATGGACGAATATTTAATAGAGTAAAACAGTTTTATAGGGGCTAGCTAGAAGGAGCTAGAAACTAGGCGGGGTTCTGGGAGGAGATTAACAGGT
>JAWWEE010000040.1:2723104-2786889 GCA_035221455.1 Xenops minutus | reverse complement strand
TGCTGTCTTCCTTTTTGCTTTTCTTCTTATTCTTCTTTTTCCAATTCCTGTAATCCTCTGACTGTACTCCCACAATAAATAAATACTAGAAGGTTTGTAAAGATGGGGCTTTGAGAGTACACACTCAAATACTTGAGTTTTTTCTTTATAAACTACTTAAACATATGTTGCAAATATTTCAGCATCAAGAATTGGTATCTCTCTGCAAGATGAGATGTAGTTTAGCATAGCAAGGTGATGACTGTAAAGACCATGTCTACCTGAAAGTAAATATCTATCTACATATATATATTTATAAATTATGTGATTTTGCTTTTTCTATGGTGCAGTCATAGCATTTAATTCAGAGATTAGTACCAAAGGAAAATCTTTTACCAGTGAGTTAAACTAACACTGTGTAATTTAATTAACCAGTTGATATAAATACAGAGTGATGTAGTCTTGGACTGTAAAATTTTTGATGTGAGCAGAAATACTCTGTGGATTTTTCAGTTTTGTATTTGCTGACATTTTTCTTAATATTCTTAGTGAGTGAAGCTCATTGAAACACAATCTCCAGAGACTTTCTCGTTTAGTTTTACTGTGGATTTGGATTTTTCCATTTAAGGCCTTTTGAAATCCCAAATGGTCTCCTTCAAAGTGACTTTCACTTAAAAGTGAGTTGCTGCAGTTTCCTGAGCTCCCTTAGAAATCAACTTATCCAAATCATGGCATTAAGTGGGGCAACAGTATTTAATTTCAGGCAGTCGGGAAATAGGCTGTTGCACAGCTTTGGTGGTACAAGGATGGCTGGTAATTTCTAATTTTAAAGGTCTTTTGAAGGATTCACAAAGCCCTTGGGACTACTGAGAAGGAACATGATACTGTTTTCTTCTGCTAACAAAGTAAAGTGTCTGAGAGATTAAGCAGAGGGAAATCTTACATTAGAATAGGTTGACAAGATAGATGAAACATTAACAATTCATCCAACTCATCAGCAAAGATCTCAAACAGAAGAAATCTATGCAAACCTCTTTGATACCTCTAAATCTGAACCTGATATACCAGTCTCACACCATTCTCTTTTTCCCAACAAAGTAGTGTAACGTCTTCAGTGGGCAGAAGAATTGAGAAACTGTATTTCCAAGAAACAAATAGATGCTAAGATGCAAAATCTGATGCCAGACTCCTGAGTTCCAGGCACCAGTAGTTTAACAGAATTTCTACTTGATATGAAAGCTAATCAGGTCTTCAAATTAAAATATTTCTTATTGTTTTTAACTTTTCCTGTAGGAAAACACTGACCATGATTGTGCACTGGCAAACTATTTTCACTTCATTCTAAAGAAGTTTTGTGTTCCACCAAGACATCATAGGAAAGAACCTGTCTTGAATGTATATCCTTTTTCCAAGTCCTCTGGGACACTCTTTATCTAGGGATACAGCTTGGGATTGATCACTTGGGATGATGGAATCATTAAGGCTGGAAAAGACTCCAATATAAAGTCTAATTTTTGACACACAAGGATCATGGAGCCCAACCCTTAGCCCTGCACAGGACCATCCCCAAGAGTCACACCATGTGCCTGAGAGGATCATCCAAATGCTTCTTGAGCTCTGTCAGCCTTGATGCTGTGCCCACTGCCCTGGAGAGCCCGTTCAGTGCCCGACCACCCTCTGTGGGAAGAACCTTTTTCTAATATCCAACCTAGCCCTGCCCTGACGCAACTCCAGACCATTCCCTGGGTGCTGTCTCTGGTCCCCAGAGAGCAGAGATCAGTGCCTGCCCCTCCTCTGCCCCTCTTGAGGAAGTTTTAACTGCAATGAGGTTTCCCAGTCTCCTCTTCTCCAGCTGAACACATCAAGTGCCCTCAGCTGCTTCTCACATGTTTCCCCTCATAGCCCTTCACCATCTTCATTGCCCTCCTTTGAATGCCCTAAGAGCTTAATATCTTTCCTATATTGCAGCAACCAAAACTGCCACAATATTCAAGGTGAGGCCATACCAGAGTGGGACAAATAGGATGCATCTCAGCTGCAGAGTAACCACCCTGCAGATGACAGGGACAGAAAGCTCCATGTCCTGTGATGATAACATGCATTGCTCAGCCCGGGAGGCTGCTGTGCTGCAGGACACCCAGGGCTCAGCCCAGTGCACCCCTGATTCATTCTGCCTCCTCCAGCTCAGAATGTATGGCAATCACACGGGGCTTGAGGCACATTTGTCCAGCTGATAGTTTGACTTCATCTAAAATGTCTCATTGGGTCACTGACCCATTAATTGGAGGCAGACAATAAATAGTCGATGCACTCCTGAGTCAGACTCCCTCTTTTCACAGTTACCAGGCAACCTCCTCCAGCTCTCCACAGCACTGCTGATACTTTTCCTCTCTTCCCACTGCAAACTTAGAGATGGAGAGCATGTGTTCACCCGAGCATCGGAGAGTAAGAGATGAGGCAGAGCATATTTAAGTTAGATGGCTTTTCACAAGTGTTAAGCAATGCACTCATGTAATAAACAGCTATGCCAGAGCTAATACTCAATAAACAGTGTGCTTTATAAGCAATTAGGGACTCACATTGTGGAACAGCCATTTCAGTGGAAGATACACTACCCTAACAATGCTTAGCAAGATAAGTGGCTTGTTAAAAGCATCATAATTCTCCTTTAAAAATCAATTAACAGTTTGATGCATTTCTTTTAGTCTAAGGACTGCTGGGTGTCTTATTCAAATGACAATGAATCCAGGAAACTGCTTGTCATGTTCTGTTCATTGGCTGCTGTTTAACCCCAAAAAGTGCAACTGGAAGCCAACCTGCAAAATAAATAAATAAAATTATTTAACTGTAGTCAAGTTAAGCTGTTTTTCAGCCCAAGAGGCAGCTGAAGATGCTCAGATGAGTCAGATAAACACATTTTCTCTGGGCAAAGGAGAAACCAGACCACATTATAAAATCATTTCCTTTTTTGTTTCTTTCTTCTTTTTTTTTTTTTAATTTTAATTAAATTCATTAATAATCTATTCCCCAAATCACACTGGATAAGGCAGCAGAGGTTTAATTTAGAGATGTTTGATTGATATTTCTACACAAACAGGCGGTATATAGTCCTTTTCCTGAAGTTACAGAATATATCTTCCTTCTCTTCTATAGAAATCTGCTTTATGGGTTTCCTGGGAAAGAACCTCATGGTCTCTCAGTATACCAATCACAGAAATGAGCGTGAGAAAATCATGGGAAAGGAATCCTTGTTATACCTCCCCATCCAAGTCCAGCAGGCAGGGCACTGGAGAAACATGTCCTCTTCTAACCTCACAAAGCCAGAGATGTTTTAGCCACTCCTGCTTGCAAAGGTAAAAAGCCAGAGTCCTTTTCTAAGTGAGGCTGAATACTTCCAGCCTCTCTTAATATCCACAGGATTATTTTTCTCACTCCAATCTGATGCATTCCTTACTTCTGCCTGAGCAGCTGCATGCTCTCCCTGCCATTGATTTCCTATCAGCCATTTATAAATGCCTTCAGTCTTCCCCCACTGATTAATTATTAAACTATTAAATCAATTGCAGCATCCAAGAGTTTGCAGATCAAAACACAATCTCCACTTGCCTCTCCTCAAAAGCGAGTAATGACAAAAGAGTTTGGACAGAGTTTATAATCTGTCTGGACTCAGGGATGAATGTACCCTTAGACTGCAGAGCCCCATGAGGTGATAAAAAAGCAAATTGTGCTGTTGTTGATGGGACACAATAATGGAAAGTGAAGGATTTCAGAATTCAAGTTCAGTAGGAATCGAGGTGTAACACAGGCTGTTCAGATGTTATATTTGGGTTAAACTAGCTAGAAAAGTGTTTGCTCTCATCTACTATGGAAAGCTTTGTGTTTCTGGGAAATAGATTTTAAAAAAAGTTAATGCTTTGGCTGCCTAAAAGTCAAACAGTTTATTTCCCCCATTGCCAGGGCTGCAGAACCAGTTGGCTTTTCCCTGCTTTCCTCTCCTTTCCCCCAGTCTTCCCCAGAGGAAGAGCAATGGGACTGGTTGCAGTACTTTTGCTTTATAGGGCCACTTCTCCAAAACTCCTGTTTCAATCTCTACACTATGAACTTGGAGAGCAATTGAAAAGGCTGAAATCTGGGAGGTGGTGCCATCCAAACAGCTACAGAAAAGTGTTTCTTAGAATTGTAAGTACATCTCAAAAGATAGACTTTTCCAATTTAAAGAAATTCTCTTGCCCATCTAAAGAATTTTTTCTTCTGAATAAGGAGCATCTTCCACTAAAACCCAGAATGAATGGCTCTGCTAAGGATAAACCTGTTCATAAACACTCAAGCAAATATATAGATATCTACCCAGTAAGCAATATAGAAGCCAATGGAGAAATCTGACTCTTACCCTAAGGTTTATATAACAAAAGGTTTGCAGATACCACCTGAAAAATAAACCCAAATTATTCTCTGTATCTCCCAATGTCTTTTTTTTCTCCTTTTCTTTTTAAAAATTCTATTTTAGTTAAATGACCTCTGAATGGGCTAATTGGCAGGCCAGAGAGGAACTCATATCATTTGATAGGTGATCTTGAACAGCCCAAGGACCAAAACCGGACCAAACATGTCCAGACCATGGCAATATTCATAGAACCATATAATGATACAATGGTTTGGGTTGGAAGGGACCTTAAAGATCATCCAGTTCCAACCCCCTGCCATGGACAGGGACACTTTCCACTAGACCAGGTTTTTCATGGCCCTGTCCTACCTGGCCTTGAACACCTCCAGGGATGGGGCAGCCACAGCTTCTCTGGGCAACCTGTGCCAGGGACTCATCACCCTCACAGGGAAGAATTCCTTCCCAATATCCCATCTAACCCTACCCTACATCAGTTTGAAGCCAATCCCCTTTGTTGTGTCACTCCACGCTCTTGTTCAAAAGCCCTCTTCATTTCTTTTGGAGTCCCTTTAGGCACTGGAAGGGGCTCTCAAGTTTCTCTTTAGCCCTTTATTCTCCAGGTGAGTCCCCCCAGCTCTCCCAGTTGGCATTTTTGTGGTCTCCTCTGGACTTGCTCCAACATCTCCATGTCCTTCCTATGCAGGGACTCCAGATCTGATGCAGCACTTTAGGTGGGATCTCACCTGAGTGGAGCAGAGGAGCAGAACCCCCTCCTCGACCTGCTGGTCATGCTCCTTGTGATGCAGCCCAGCCCATGGTTGGCTTTCTGGGCATGTGGAACTGAAGAGATCTGTCCTCTGGTTGTCTGCTGACTGACTCCTGTCTGCTATGAATCTTTCATTGCTGCTTTTGTTTCAGACAAGGGAGAAGGAGAGAGAGAGAGAGAGAAATGTCACAAAAGCAATATAAAATGGACAGATGTAATACCACACAGAGTATTCTCATAAAGAAATCAGCATGCGTATTTTATCTGTTCTAGAGAGACCAAACCAAGTTTCATGATCCCTGCACTTTTATTTCAGGCAGCTCAGACCCTGGGCAAGAGGTATTAAAAGGCTGTTTGGGACTTTGTGAGTGAAAAAGTAAGATTTTCATTAACTTCAGAGAGTTAGGAGCACTCCTTCACCTTTTTTCTGAGGCAGTAAAACAAGAATAAGGCACGTGAGCCTCTGTAAGCATATTTATACTTATTGCCTATGAAAAATTTGCATTTACAGAACAAAACTAGGAGGTTTTTAAAATTTTGCTGGGTTTCTAGCTGTAAGAATTAAGCTGTGAGGTGTCACAACTTCTTTTCTTACCAAATCCTAGTGCCTTTTGAGCCTTGGTTTATAAAAAATCAAAGCACATGACTGAAATCCTGGCCTTTTCCCCCTCCATGTATGTTCTGTGTGTAGAGCACCTAAATTCAGCAAGCTTTAGGGCAGAAATGCTATCCCTGGCCTCCAGACCACTGTAATCCTCAGTCCATTTTCACTGGAGAACTTCAGCTGTCACTGAAGTGACAATTCCCAGGCATTGCACGGGGAAACATCTCACCAACACTGAAGAGATTCCACCTCTTTCAAGGCCAGACTCTAAGGGGTCAATGGTACTAAGATTTTTTTTTCCATGTTTATGAACAGAACTACTTTCTCTTCTCTCTCATACAAAAAGAAAAGCCCTGATGGTTTATTTCCTCCAAACACAAGTGGGAATAAAGCACTTCTTTTTTTACAATTTTAGCTATAACCTGGCCTGTTTTACCCCAGCCAGTAAATTCTTCTGCCCTTGTGCACCCTCATTTTGTCTTATAGATGACTTCCAAGACAGCTCCTGCTGAAGGACCTCTCCTCTCAACATTGATACATAACCCATCTACACCTCTCAGTTAATGTCACAATCATCCTAAGCATTCACAATCCAGCCTGGAAACATCTCCTTGGCTCCAGGCTTCCTGGCTCCTTAGAGCCTGAGAAGAAGCATCACCATTGAAGAGCATCCAAAAAATGTGTAAATTTTCCTGTATAAGGCCCCCCTGGGAAGTTGTCAAAGTGAGCATCCTCTTGGGAGCAATCAGCTCTGGATTCATCCCAGATACCCCTGCAGCACTGAGTGGAGACGTAGCTAATTATCTTGGGCACCCTGTCAAGCATGAGCTTGCCACATCTAAGCTTTTCCAGTGAACCCAAAAGGAAACTAAGGGAAGCCAGCCTGCAGTCAACAGATGGAAATTTGTTCCTCAGGATCTTCATCTCCAATGCAAAGTGTCTCTAGGGTGTGAAGCTTGAAGAAGGGTTTGAAACCCCTACTCTGAAATGACCAGAGAGAAACACAGTCCCTAGGGCTAGATTTGGATTTCAGGGGATTACACTGTGCATGTGTGACATGAACATGCCAACTCCCAGGGGTATATTGGACCACCATGGTGTTTGGTGAGGGCTTTTTATTGGTAAGTTTTGCTGCAATCACAACAGAGTGGCCTTCTGGCCTTCTTGTCCTCTCTTCTTTCTGTCTTCCTTGTTACAGGAAAAAACTGAAATTTGGGAACCTAGGGCATCTTGATGCAAAGCTACTGGATTAAAAGCTTGCAATTCATTATTTTAAATCACTTAATTATTGAGTCCAATTTTATTGCAGGAGCTGACTGGGGTTTTTTTATGGTTTTCATCTTCTTAGTGCTAGGAGTCATGGAAACTATCCCTGAGATAATTTCAGGTGAGGGGTCTGAAACTGAAGTGCAAGCTCCTGTTGTCTTTAACTTGGTTTATAGCCTGTTGCCTGGGAAATATACTTCTTCGTTAGATGTTCAAGAAGGAGGCAAATAGGATCATATCTTTTTCATTCTCTGAACAATCTCTGCAACAGTAAAACACTGTGAACCCTGCCTTGTAAAGCACATGATTAAAGGCTCTGCCATGTGCTGCTCATGTTGACCCAGGAATATATAGCAACTGCTCAGGAAGTCTGCTATGATACCTGAAAAGCCTACACTGAGCAAGGCTGAAATGAGTCATAAACAAAACAAATCCCTGTTTTCTCCAGATGTGTTTAAGTGTTTGGGGACTGGCAAGGCAAGATGCACATTCATAGAACCCAGGATGGTTTGGGTTGGAAGGCATCCTGAAGATCTTGTATTTCCAACCACTAAACACCTTCCACTAGGCCAGATTGCTCAGGGCCCCCTCCATCCTGGCCTTGGACACTTCCAGGGATGGGGCAGCCACAGCTTCTCTGGGCAACCTGTGTCAGGGACTCACCACCCTCACAGGGAAGAATTTCTTTCTCACATCTAATACAACCTTGACATCTGCCAGCTTAAAGCCATTCCTCCTGGTCCTATAACTACATTCCCTTGCCACAAGTTCCTCTCCAGCTCTCCTGGAGCCCCTTTAGGCACTGGAAGGGGCTCTAAGCTCTCCCTAGAGTCTTTTCTTGTCCAGGCTGAATACCACCAGCTCTCCCAGCCTGGATCCAGAGCAGAGGGGCTCCAGTCCTTGGAGCATCTCTGTAGCCCCCTCTAGACTTGCTCCAGTAGCTCCACGTCCTCAGGGCTGGAGGCAGCACTGTAGGTGGGGTCTCAGCAGAGCAGAGTAGAGGAGCAGAATCCCCTCCCTCGACCTGCAGGTCACTTTAATACTTAACTGAGAGTGACTTCAAAGAGATCAACTCCTGAACAGCCATTAATAACCCCGTGGCATCCTGGCAGTGCCTGTCATGGTGTTTATCTAACAGCAGGCCACTGTTATACTGTGAAAAGTTTCACTTCTCCAGAGACCTCCAAAATCCCTGTAGGCCCTCTGAAATATTTGGGAAGGGAAGAGTGCACCACTTTCCCTTCTCCACTCAATCAAGTTTGTTATCATATTTAATCCAGCACGAATACTGCCTCATTTAGCATGGCAACTATAATTGCATGTATGTTAACTCAACCCAGTTTTGATTCCAGTGTGAAATTATTCCTTTCCTGGTTGAAAATGAATGACACAGACTGGAAAATATCTCATGCTGGGATCTATATTTTACATACAGCATGCACTCAAGTAGCACAAGACATTGCTTCCTCAGGCCATTTTTGTCTTCTGAGGTTATTCCAGCAACCCTCAAGCTTTCCCCAGTGGGTTGGGAGCAGCTGCATGTTCTCTAGGCAGGAAAAACAGCAGGAGGAGCTCTCAAAGTCTCCTGCAAGGACACACCTTGAGCTCCAAAGACTCCTGATACTTGAACAGTATAGACATAAAAACAACTTCCACCACATGGCCTGGGGACCATGATCTGTTTCTTGGATAAATCCCAAACACTGTATAGATGAAGCCTATATAATCCTGGCAATAGCTTATCTCCCCAAGGACAAAGACCCCATCTGCAAAATATATGGAATAAACATACCAGCTTTGCAAAGCTTTAATTCAGCTCATGGCTGCAACTCTTTTAATAATGACATATGACAGCTCTGTAAAAATGTTTTTAGCTGCCAAGAGAAGCACTGGAAAAGGAAGGCCAGATTATGGTTGAGAACACAACTTGAATTAGCTCCTCTTCTCTTCACCTGTGGAGGTGGAATACATTTTGAGGCAAAGGGGATTTGTCTTGAGGATGAGATAGGGCTTAAATATCTCCTGTAATGATGTGAATACAGATGATTAAAGAGGAACAAGAAGTGCCTGAATGTTAAAGAGGAAAAAGGGAGAAACAAGGAAACACTGATAATTCAGTTTGACTTCAACTTCCTTTCCAGAGCAAAGCAAGCCAACCATTATATGATACAGAGTGAACAAGCTGAACATATATATGCTCATGCTGTTTCAGATACTGTGGTTGTGTCAGCTGGTCAATAGCCTGCAGGACAATGGAAGTCCTTCTCCTGCCTGTCCCAAGTGTCCTCCCATATCTGGTTTTGATATCATGCTTCAAGAGAGATGGTTGGGCCAATGGGGCTGTGCCCAGGGGCAAATAAAGATAATGATCATCAGTGTGATGTACACGGTCTGCAAGAACTAGTGGAAGAGCTGGAGCTCTTTAGCCAAAGGAGAAAGAATTAAGGGGAAGCTTATCATACTGTTATAAAGAAGATAAATTTTTCTGTGTGCCCACAGGACAAGAAATGATGGACCTAAATTTCATCAGAAATGATTAGGTTTGTGATTCTCCCACCATCAGTTCAAGCACAAGGTAGGGAGGGTGCTCAGTGTACCCCCCATCCTAATTTCTTTTTAACAGAGCTGCAGGCTGGAATATAAAAGGTTATGGCTACCAGACATGTCCTTGCAGCACCTCCTTCCACAGCCATAAAATACTTCAATTTGACTATGAGAACATCAAAGCATCTTCTTAGTAGCTGCTGCCCTGAAAGCAGACTTGCTCCAAAGCAGACAAGAGACATGTATAGCATGAATATCAGATAATCAAACATCACCTGGCTGCCTCTCATCCCTAAAGGTTCCTTCAAGCTTTCCTCAACAGCATATATCTTTTTCCTGCCTTTGAAGCTCTCTTAGTTGAGCCTAGAGTGCCACACATCACTCTACTCTAAAGTCCTCCAAAGCTCATACTGCTGCAAGAATCTGACTTCCAAACAGCATGACTGCTCACACCTCCAAATTTATTTCCCAAGAGAGTTTTGCTAAAGCTTGAAAAGGAATTTGGGATCCTCTAGCCTACCATATACAAAGGAATAATAATTTTCCATCGCTCTCAGGGAAGTGAAAATACACAAGAACATCAGATACATCTGGAGTTATATTTGCAGGCCATTGAGGGGGAAGGGGCATTAGATCCCAGAGATTTAGCTTCAGGAGGAGTTCTGCCTGTATCAGGGTTTGAGACAGTCTTTGATGTTAGTGAAATAAAAGAGAGAAATATTTCCCTCAGGGAGTGAGAAAAATATCCAGAATCTTCAGCCTGAGGGTTTTTTTTTGTATCACTGTTCCAGCTAGTGTCTCCACAACTCATTACAATAAGCAAATACTTATATATCATTGGTTTAATATGACAACTATGATGCTTAATAAGGCTGGAAGAAACATCACTGTGACTCTGTTTGAGCCTCCTAAACAATCAGTTATTGCTGAGAAAGTTACACCAATTTTTATAGCTCAGGAGCTGATTTGCAATTTGTATTCATCTTTCATTTTGACTAGACCAATTGTGTGTTCTATCTGCATTATCAGCTTCATAAAAATTCATTCCTATCCATAAAAATAGAAGATTTCTAATAATGCCTCTCCTACTTTGTATGGGTGTATTTGGTTTTATTTAGACGAGAAAGGCAGTTAATCTGGTAACTGGGTTGTCTTTCTGTCCAGTTTCACTGCAGGACCTAATCCATCTACTCTAAACCCATCCAGTCAGATTTAAACTGAATTGTTTTTATGATGAGATGGGAGAAATTTGTCTTTGCACAGTGTATCAATTCTTAGTAACTGTGAAATTGTTCCCTATCAAATGACTTGCTGTACATGTACAGAGTCACTCTGTGCAGACAGGGCTCCTGACAGGTATGGCCTACATGGTCTGAAAGGTGGTGAAAAACAAAAGCAATTAACATCATGTTTGCAGCCTGAATGAGCAATAGCCATGCTACAGAGTCTTCTGAGCTGAAGATACTGGTTTAACCAAGGTCTGTCACCAGACAACTGCAAAGTCTCAGTAAAGGTGCAAAAATGACACGAGAGTGAATTAAAATGATGAAGAAGTTGTGAATAAGAGGAGTAACAAATCTATTTAAGCAATAACAATACCTTTGGTGTCAAAGCCAGCCCCAGGAACCTCAGACATCTGTGATCTCTAGGACTTCCAGGCGAATCTCTGCCTATAAGTAGGGAGACCAGAGCCAGTGCTGGATTGCCAAGGGAAGGACAGGAGAACACTCAGCCCTCATGAGGAGTTATAAATGCATCAGCCAACTGCATGTCCAGAGCAATGGGTATCACAGGGGCCTAATAATTTCTTGTCTTGAATATTTGACTGGCATTCACTAAGCAAAGAGCCATGACAGCATCAGCTCCTCCCAGATGCTCGCTGCCTCCTTCTCAGCACAGGTCATGCTCCTGCAGCAGAGGCAGCTGGAGCAAACATATGCTCATGTCCCAGCAGCGCTTGGTCACAGTCCAGTGTCCTGAGAGAAACTCACCTTCACGAGAAGTTGGAGGCCGTGCATGAAATGGAGCAGATGTTTGGTTGTGCCAGCTGAGCTGGAGGCAGGGACCATCAGCAAAGGCTGGGACAGACAGGTGGCACCTCCAAAACTGTCAGAAGAAGATGGGCAAGAGCCCCTTTTATGGTAGTGAACAGGCTTCCAGCTACTGAAGCACTAAGAGGACTTATTTAATACCTCTCTTTTCCCCTCCCTTCCTCTATTCCTTCCTCCCCTCCACTCCTTTTTTCTCTTCTTTCCTCTTCTTCCCTCCTCAACCCTGTGAAACTGACTGTGCCATGGACGGGTTTTGTGCCATGGATGGGTTTGATGCCATGATTCTTGCACGTAGTAATACTGCCCAGATTATGTGCAGGTAGTTACACAAAAAGAAGAGTTTGTTACTTTTTCATAAATAGTGTTATGTGCTGACCAAAGTGCAGACGAGTTGCTCTTCACAGCAGTTAAATATCAATAAACTGACTAAATAACCTTTTTTAATAGTTTTCCCAAACCAGTTTCCTTTTGTTGACCATGGTGATACAATAGATCCAGAGTTTGCAAGGTCTTTAACGTGGACAGAACCATATTTTGATTAAGAAGTTAACAGGGTGCAAAACCAGGCTGGCAGGTTAAAAAGAGGCAGAGAACCACCTGTCTGGTCTCTTTGGGTGAAAAAGGAATAAGAATTTGTCTCTGGGCAAGAGTACTTTCAGGGGGATCCGAGGGAGCTCTCTCTGGCCCCTCATTCTTCCATGTCCCTACAATTCCTGAAATCTCTGTGAAACTCACTGGGCTGTATCTATTCTACCTGCAATACATGAGCAACAAGCTCTTAAGCTTTGTCTGTGTCTTCCTACCCAGGAAACGAAGCTCTGGCAGATCCCTGCAGGAACAATCTCAGGAGTTCATTGCAATTTTTGCAGTGAGATACCACAGCAGTCGTGAGGACTAACTTGGGTGTTTATTGGCTAAGGCATGAAATTTAAGCACTAGTGACTTGCACAGGGCTGGCAATAAATGTCATCAGCCCAAAGAAAGGGGATGGGGAATCAGCCTTGGCTGAGTCCTTTCCCATACTTCTTTATCCTCACCTGCCTCGGTATCCTCCTTGCAGTCTATCCCCAGAAAGGTGTGTCCCTTTGTCTCCACAAACCTCCCATTGTGGCATGGCTGGCATTCCTAGAAGAGAGTTCTTCAGCTGGGGAGGCAAAGTGGGATCTGTGGTAGGGTGGAAACAAAGTCATAGGGAGCTCTTTACTAAGAAGTCCTCCCAATGGGCCAACGTGGAGGTTGATCAAAGCGCCAAAAAGACCTTTTCAGGTCAATAAAGGCACTTTCAAAGTCAGTAACTTGTGCTGAGTTTTAACTTGCAAGATTCAGTCAAGCCACCACGGCCTGAGTCTGAGATACTGAGATCCTTTACATGCCCAAACTTTAATGCATCCTGAAGCAACCTCTGACTGCACCCTCCACTCCGAGCAGAGGAATTTCTGGGGACCATTCAGTCCATTCCCTGCAACCTGGACAAAGTGGGACACTAAAACCAACTCTCCTATTAGCTCCTTCTGGTTACATTACATTTACCACAAGCTGTAAAATAGCTTTAAATATTTTGAAGCAGCAAATGTGAGCACCTTAAGAACCAGGACACAGATAAAGTTCTTCATCTGTCAGCTTCCAAGCAAACATCTTTAATATTAAGGTAAAAAATACAAAAGAAACTAGGAGTGGAGGAAGACTTATTAGGGCTGTAAGGCATGTCAGGACATGATTATCATGTGTCATGACATCAGGAGAGTGTGTGAGAGAGTAGCTGAAAACAATCAATGCTTAATCCAACTGAAAAACCTGAAATGAGCGAATTTTAAATGGGGAATTTTCCAAACAGCCCCTTTTACCAGTTTAATAAGAGCAATGACCAAATGAATGAATTAGAATAGGATCAGACAGTACAGAGCATGGTACATAGACCTCTCCAAAACAGCTTGTGCACATGCCTTACCACAACATATATTGTCCTATATGTATGTGAGACTACACCCCAGTGAAAGAAAAATTCACGTTTTCCTTCCTTATTCTTTACTTTGCATCCTAAATCAGTATAGGTTGGTGCCTTGACTCAAAGTGTATCAACTTTCCTAATGAATGGATGTTTATATCAGAAAAGCACTGCCAAAACCACCCAGTTACAACTATTTCTCCAGAAGACACT
Organism: Xenops minutus; assembly: GCA_035221455.1. Lineage (NCBI taxonomy): Eukaryota > Metazoa > Chordata > Aves > Passeriformes > Furnariidae > Xenops > Xenops minutus. The sequence goes on along the minus strand of JAWWEE010000040.1, from coordinate 2,773,137 downwards.
ATAGGAATCAGTGGATAATAAATTTGGACCAATTTGCAAAGGTCTGGAACTCAGCTTTTCCATAGTACAACCAAGAAATTGTGGTTTACTGCCTCAGGTTCCCAATATATTAAATCAAGATCACGATACTCCTTTGAACAGTGTTAGGGGAATTCATTTATATAAATGAGCTACAGAAAGTCAGGATTATTGTTATTGTTATTAATACTACCATTGTTATTAATTATTGTTATTGCTATTAATATTACCATTATTATTACTACTGTTATTAATAATGCAGTAAGCATGCAGTGCATTAAACTACAAACTGTGGCTGATGGGGACAGAATATTTGCCTGATGTTCCCAGTGCTGTCACACACAGAATGTGACACCAGACCTGGCAACCTCCTCCATGGTAGATGACAACATGCACCAAACAGACGAAGAAAAACAGCTTCCACCCTTGTGAATCAACATTCCAGGACAAAAATAATGGCAATTGCTGAAAAATGCCTTTGGCTGGGAACAGCCGACATGTGGCTTTGGTTTTGTCCAGTTCCCACTGTGAGGATAGTGTGCATGTCTCTCCTCCACTCCTTCACTTCCCTCACAGTCCTGTGCTTGGTTTGAAAAAGTATCTCCAGAAACAAGCGTGGGGAGGAGGTGGAGGTGTGTCGTGGAGTGGGGGGGGGGGGGGGGATATTCAGCGTTTTTGTCTCAGCTGGATAAATGATATTAACACATAGCAGGAAGAAAACCATCATTACTGGGGCGGCTTTGCTGGTTAAGGAATGGGAAGCAGCTCAGGAGAAGATGTATGAAGCAATAAGAGATGATTTACCTCCGCAGCAGTTATTGTTTGAATACTCATACACGCCCTATCTATTTCCCTTTGCCCCAGCATGCATGGCAGTCCTCCCTGTCGGGGGGTGACACTGTTGCATTTGTCAGCATTCCCTCCAGTATATCATGAGGAATAGCTGCTCCTGGGACCTGGGATGGTGGGAAGCAGTCCCTTCCCTGTGCTGGCCATGGTAATGGGAGCTCTCCATCATGCTGCCATCCCACGGGACGGGCACAAGGCTTGCATGAGCTCATTGGAAGTGGCCCCACCGTCATCATCCTAAAGCTCCATAAAGCAAACCCTTCCCACACAACTCCAGTCACCTCTTGTGCACTCACAGCAAACAGCCTTATTCTGAGCAAAAAGAGGGGAGAAATTAAAAACCACAGGATACTTGCAGTGACCAGCCTTGTTCTGAGCAAAAGGAGAGAGGGAAAGAAAAAGACACAGGAACTGTGATGAGCACTGGGGCTGACAAGGCTTTAATATGATGTGGACAACTCAGAGGGGGAAATGGGCACGGCTGGGGACATGATACTCATTTTCTGAGGTGGCTCTTTCACTGGCAAGTATGGCTTGTTACTTAGAGGTCTAGGGGTTAAACTCAGCTTGCTTTTACTCAGGTAGGGACTGCTGGGGTGAAAAGGACCCAAATGTGGCTGGTGATATTAATGGAGAGAGCCTGACATCATTAACTAATGGCTTTAAGCTGTAGGAGGGTAAATTTAGATTAGATATTAAGAGGAAATTCTTCACTGTGAGGATGGGGAGGTCCTGGCACAGTTTGCCAAGAGAAGCTGTGGCTGCCCAATCCCTGGAAGTGTCCAAGGCCAGGTTGGATGGGGCTTGGAGCCACCTGGCATAGTGGAAGATGTCCCTGTTCATGGCAGAGGGGTGGAATGAGATGATCTTAAAAGTACCTTCAAAGCTAAACCATTCTATGATTCTATGACTGCATTTGAAGACACAAATTGGAGTAGGGAAGTGTTTGTATGGCTGAGGAGGACTCCAGTTATGGGTAAGTCGGGACAGTAAGGCAATGTGCAGAAAGGCAGGGAGTTGGTGATGAATACAGGGGCTGGATGAAGCTGGGGGCCACAGTGTCAGATAAGGGTATAAATTAATCTTCTTAAAAACAAGATGCAAAACCCACAAGAATTTCTATACATTTTCTTTGCAGTTTTGCAGTATTTCAGGTTTGAACTCTTCCTAGGAACGTAAAACTGAGCTAAGCCCACAAAAGGCCCTTGAATCTCATTTGAAGTCCATTACAATTATTTTGGATTAGGATCTTACCGGTTTTGTTACCTGATTTTGCCTATTTAGTACAAATGGGCTCTGGAACAAGAAGTATTGTAGGCCATAAGAGTGTAACTAATGGGTTTATTTTTCCAGTTGTTTCATTGTCTTCCCCTGGAGGTATGTTTATATACATTAAATTTTGAAGAGAGTCCTAAGTTATATCTCTCTCTTAGAAAACCTCTCAGTAATTCCATCTATTATCACAAAGGAAAGTCATGTAAAAAGAGGAAATAGCTGGAATTAGGAACATAATGATAGAACCAAATGGCTGTTGGGCAAGTTTTGCCTTTCCCTGCAATCCACATCAACAAACACTCTTCACAGCTTTGGGGCTTAATTAGTTATTTATTATGCTAAATTCTTTAAATTACTGTTTAACTTTAAAAAGTTAAATAATTTTAACTCATTCCTGAACATGTGCAGAGGTTTCCCTCCTTTGGTTTGAAACTCTTTAGACCATTCCATTGCTCTGATAAGCTGCCACATAACATGATCCACTTTGAAACTAGTGAACCTCATCAGCACGAGTGTGCAGAGAGCCTTAAAGGCTGAGGAATTATCCTGAGGAGACAAAAATGATACGGATTCTGACGGCAATATTATTAACTGTTGCAGTGCTTAAAATATGCAGAGAAAAAATATCCCCTGTTGGAGATCAATATTAATATTTTCTAGAAAGCAGAAAAGACTTCCCAGAGGGAAAGGGAAGGTGTGACTGGTCTCCCTGGCAAATTGCCTCCATGAAAGGACCTTCCCTTCTAAGAATTTCTTACTGACTCTGCTCTTTATCACTTGTTGGCCAAATATTTGAACAGTCTAATATGTCTTTGGAGATACGTTTTGTTTTGTCATAGTGGTAACTTGGTCCCATAATCTTGCCTAGGGTTTGAAGCACCGTATTAGCATCATGTGTAGCACAAGGCATTATCATCATGTGTGCAAGACAGTCTCTCTGGTTTCAGTAAAGCTTCATGTGGCTGCAGTTCTATTCTCTTTAGATAATCCACAAACTTTCCAAACACTCATTAAGCTTTCCAGGAATCCTTTCCAAGGACTGGTCTCCCAGATGTTTAAAGTGTATATCTTGCAAGGAGATGCCCTGAAGCTGCAATCAAGACAAAGTTCTCCGTCCATCCTGGCCAAAAGCCTGAAAAAGTCATCCTGGCTATGACCAGAGATTGCGTTTGGAGCATCCCAAGGGACATTTGACAAAGATTTCACAAAGTGCCCTCAGGAGTGTCAGCAGGAGGTAATAAATCACAGACCGTGCTCATGGCACCTCTTGCAGCCACAGTTTTGCATTTAGATGTCTGCAAAGAAAATGTCTCTTCATGGCTATGGGTAACAAAGGTCTGTACTTGACTCATGGACTGAAAAGGGTTCAGTCTTCTCAGATTGACAAAGAAAAAGATGATTCATAAACAGTTCATTTTTCCACCCAATTTGTTCCTTGTTATTTTTAATGAGCTTTCAATAACAAGCAAAAACATCAAGAGGAGATTCATTTCTGTATAATAAGAAAACATAACAAAACTCCAAGCACAAGAGCTGAAAGTTTACAGCTTTTAGTAGCTGACAGAATAAAGAGAATGAAGAAAGACTGAATTATCCTAAAAAGCAGAGAAAGGAAATTTGGTGGGTTTTTATTTTGGAAAAGCAAGAGTCCATTTGAAATGGTTATAGTGAAGGCTTTGAAAGAATAAAATTGCTTTACCTCACTCTGCTCAAGGCTATGCACTCTTAAACTCTTCCAGCAGATGCCTGGTGCTGTTCTGCACAGGTTTGTCCTTCCAATCCTTCTGCATGACAAGGTGACAGCTCCAACTGCTGCACAGCATTGCTTTAAAAGAATTGTCACACAGAGAAACCTTTCCTGAACTCCAAGAAAAAGTCTGCTCCTGGCTTCAGCACTCCCTTCATTTAGTTCAAGATTCAAGAAGGCCATCCGATTCCACCAAAAATCAGTGCTTTTTTTACATAGATTTTGAGGTTTTGGAAGAAGTGCCAGGGCTGGAAATCCTGAGTAGGCAGCAGTCTGAGGGCACATGTTTTTTTCTGTCTGGACTTTGGCCATTACCATAAAATTAGAGGCTTGTAGCCAGCAGGAAGGTTTCTGTGATATATGAGTTGTGTTTCCCTTTCCTTCCTTTTATCCTCCACTATCCTTGGTGTTTCCAGCACTCAGATATAGATCTTCTACCTCCTTATGCTCTAATCAGTTTTTCAGTGCACATGAACAATTCAAGTTGTCTGAAAGACAAGGCACCCCAAATCAATAATGAATAGTTGTCTCAGTGTCAAAATTGAGACATGGCAATAGGTTTATATTGGATATTTGAAATAAATTCTTTACTCTGAGGATGATGAGGGCTGTCCCATCCCTGGAAGTGTCCAAGACCAGGTTGGACAGGGCTTGAAGTGACCTGGTCTAGTGGAAGGTGTCCCTGCCCATGGCAGTGGGTTGGAACGAGATGATCTTTAATGGCCCTTCCAGTGCAATCCATTCCACAACTCTAGGAAAGCACAGCTAATCTGGAAGTTTATTTGGGCCAGGTGATTCCTTCTAGAATGGCAGTATTATTCTTGGAAGTGCACACAAGTGTACTTGTAGGCATGCAAAACTCCACAGAATGAAGGAACAGGAGGAAAAGTTGTGTTTGCCTATATTAAATATTGGGTATTTTGGTGAATCAATTAATTCAGTCTCTCTGAAAGCAAAGTTAATGTTAATAACTTTAATGTGATGAGTGAATATGGGAATCTGAGGCCATACGATAATGCACTTATTAATCCAAAAACCTCAAAAGAAAACATGCCATTCAATCACTCCAGCCCAAAGGCAGCATGATGAGAGAAGGCGACTTTGATAAGCCTGTTCTAAACCCTAACCCTAAACCATCAGTGAAAATTTTACACCACTAGCAACATATTTCAGAGTGTAAGCCCTAATTCTCAAGAATCAAGACATCCAACAGGATTTTCCTCTCTGTGTCAGGATGTGGACAACAAATGAGACTAGATGAGACTCGTGAGACTTGACGGCTCCCTCACAGAAGATGCACCATAATAGTCATGTAAGTACAGACAACTGTGCATCATCTTATTCCTCTCCTTGTTAAAGAAAAGCTGCTAGAAAAAGGGAATATATTTTTATTTATCTTTTCAGCAGATGTTGTCTCTTGTCTGCCTCATTCGAGTCCTTTCCAAGAAAAAAACAATGTATAGCACTATAGCAACACAGAATATTACTGACTGAAAGGATTCTACTAGGTGAACCTTAGAAAGTGTGTGTGCTCACACCATCACATACTCACTCTGCTGTCCTCTGTTGTTGTTACCTTTAGCCATTTATTCTACATATGCCATTAATAAATCTATAAATAAACTCTGTACATGTCCAATGACTCGTCTTTTCCCCACCTCTTACACATTTATTTTCCCTTCTCCTTATTTTTCTATTTGCCTCGTTAAATATTCATCTGCCCTTTAGAAAGCACCAACCCAATCAGAGGGAGGACTGTTTTCCCTTGTGCAGCAGCTCTCCTCTGGGAATGGTTTTATATTCCCTCTGTGTCTCACATTAAGTCATTCAGCCTCTTATTCTGATGGTTTCACAAGTGGATTGAAGTAGTTTAACAGCTCATAGTTTTTGGAAAGGGAAAGAAAGGTAAGACCAGACATGATGAGGATGGAACTGAAAAAAAGGGAGCTATTCCAAAGCAAGATTCCCTTGCTGGCAGCAAGGTTAGCTCAGCTCCTCATGGGACTTCACTATCTGTCTTTGACTGCAGTTTTCCCTTTGCCCTCCTTAAACTGCCTGGAAGGAGCATTTCTCTCGGGCTGGGTCTGGAAGCACTTGGGTGCTTAGTGGCCAGAAGCACCGTAGTGATCCCACTGTTTCCCCATCCAGGTCCTAAAATCTTGATGCTAACTGTATTTTCTGTCATCCATTCACCATTTTCCACCCAGAAGATCTTAAAGCAGGGAATGAACGTCCCTAGGAGAGGGTGGGAAATGAGTTTCTGTATAAAAATTCCAAGCACAAGAGCTGTAAGTTAAGCAGCTGACAGAATAAACAGAATGAAGAAAGACATCCTAAAAGGCAGTGGAAGGAAATTGTGGTTTGTTCTTTTTGTTGTTAGGGGTTTTTAATTGTTGTTTTGTTGGTTTTGTTTGGGTTTTTTTTTTGTTTGCTTGGTATTTTGTTTCAGTTTGGTTTTGGTTTTTGTGTGTGTGTGTGTGTGTGTGTTTTTGGTTTGGCTTTGTTTTGGAAAAGCAACAATCTACTTGAAATGGTTACAGCCAAGGCTCTGCAAGGATAAATTTACTTTCCCTCACCTCTGCTCAAGGCTGTGCACTCATAAACTCTTCCAGCAGGTGCCTTGTGCTGTTCTGCACAGGTTTGTACTTGCAACCCTCCTGCACGAGTTTCTTGGGTAAGAACTCTGTTTCCAAGTGGTGTTTGAAAATCAAGGGGCATTTAATGGGCATCTGAGTCCTGTTGTGGGACTAAGTGTTCTGTGAGCACTGTGCCAAAGACTCTGGCTTGGGGGATATCTGGTCACTGGCCCCTACCTGCCTTCTTTATCCTTTGAGTACCACCCTCTCTGGGCAGTCCAGCCATGTGAAAAGGCACAGAACTGAGAGCAGGAAAAGCAAAATGACTCATGGAGATACCTCAGCAGTTCAATTGCCTTTGAGATCCTGTTGCAGCTCAGAGAATGTTTCCAGGGTAGGTCAGTGCCAAAGCTGAGCAATCTAACCCTACACCCTAGTTACAGTTCCCAGCTCCTAACTACAGGATTTTACGCCTGGATCATGTTCCTGCTGCTGGAGACCTTTGGTAGTAACTGTGCTTGCAAATATAATTTCCCTCCTCTTCTCTCAGCTGCACAGTCCATCCCCAAAATACCCAGCAAGCACCTTTGTTGATGCAGAGTGGTTGTTGCCTTCCACCCCAATAACTGCTGAAAGATCTCTTTAGTAACAGCGTAAGAAGCACCTGGGATTTTGTAAGGATGACTGACACCATACAAATGTACATTACAGTTATTGTCATTCAGACTGGAATTAGCTCTGCAGTGTTTTATGGTGGGGCTTTTTTTAATATAATTTTTCTGTGTAAGAGGGCTGTTTAATAAAAGAATACATTCCATTATGTGGCAAAGTTAAAATTTTACATACATTTTATTCTTTTTATTCTTTGTGTTCTGTCACTTTTCTCCTGTAGACATGAGGCTTTATTCTACATGTCATTTGTGAGGGCTATGGCTCAGCAGGATGAGGCCCATCATTTCTAATTACAGATGAATAGCACCTTTCCAGTCTAAAAACTATTCTATATACATAGAAGAAAATTTTAAGGAAACATTTTAGGAGTTTTGTGAAATACTTATATTTTCCTTTTGGGCTGCTCAAAACATATTTCTTTTGCAAACAGCTTAGCAAAGTATTAAACTGCGTTTTCCTTATGTTGTACAGCCTGACGGGACTGGGAGTTTTAGTCCCATTTTCACCAATAAATTAATCTCCTCAGAGGATTGTGTATCCACTAAGGAACTGTGCTGACGTCCCACCACCCAAGCAATGTTTTCTGTCATGGACATTACATTGGCTTGTAATTAGCATGTTATTATTATTAGCAGGAAGCCTGGTTTAGGAGAGTGGGGGAAATGTGAAGGTTTCTGTTTTAACTACAGTTCCCACAAAACCACGTGCTACTGTGAGAAAACAAAACTCAACGTTGACATGACTGAAAATAAAACCTTTCAGCAACCCAAATGGAAAGGTTTTGATTTCAGGCATGTTGAAACATTTCTCTTCAGCTGAAAATGTCAAAAAGAGCATTTGACATCTGTTGTGTTTTGACCTTTCCAAACTGAATTTCTTTGTCACTCCCTCGTCCATTCTATAGAAAGCAAAACACACATTTCTTTTGTCCTGATGTGAGGGAAAACACAAACCAGAAATATTTGGAGGATTTGCCGTGAAGGGACATCTTTCAGTTTCACTTATCTCTTCATAAGGAAGCTTAGGCTGAAATAAAATACCCCTTTCTCCTTTTGGTGCTTGCAGAGGACTCGTACTGAGCTGTGTACTCATTCTGAGGATAAAGCAGCAAGTGTGATCCCAGGGGAATGCAAATCTTTCCTGGGCACTCCGAGCTCCTTCGTAAATAACTCTGCTCCCACCCTGTGTGTTCCTGAAGCACCTGTACAGATTATATATATTCCTTCTTTTCAGTCTATTCCTTGCTGCTATCTCCTGTGACACGTCGTCTAATTTATTCTTTGTATATCTAGTATGAAATCGAATAAATGTCCTCTACGTTACTTTCATCTCAGCATCTTCGTTATTTTCATGTCAGAAGTGTCTCAAGGAGGGAAATACAAGTTTGGGTGAGCTCACAGACATTTCTTTTCACTCATAAGACATGAGCAAACCATCTGGCACAGTTAAGCCACTCAACATGATCCTAAAACAAAGACAAATGCTGCCACTGTTGTTTCATTGTTTAAAATTGACGTTTTTGGAGCAGGGATTATTTCAGTTCAAACCTTCCAGCTTATTTTCTCTTAAGGTCATACATATTGATACATGCCCCTGGATGTCTCCATATAGCCCTAAGAAATTGTCTCTTTATAAATGATGCACATTAAATATATATAGCAACTATTTCTGTGGCATGTATCTTAATTCTAAAATCCATTTAAAATAGCAGTGAAATTAAATTACATCTCAGCACCCCGTGCTTTTCTACTGTAGACTAAAATGTGTCATCTAATCATTAAATGGGTTGGAAGGGACCTTTAAAATAGTTTAGTTCCAAACTGCCATGGACAGGAACACCTTCCACTAGACCAGGTTGCTCCAAGCTTCATCCAAATTGGCCTTGAACACTGCCAGGGATGGGATGTCACCATTCCTACATCTCTTCAGGTTGAACACAGATGTTTGAAACCTTGCTCATGAGCAACAAAGGTGCCCATGGCAGGACAGAGATCTGAGCCATCCTGAGGAGGAAACAACTGTAGTACCAATGGTTTGGGTAAAAGCTTGAGATCAGTTTTCCCTTGGACTTTTTTAACACAGGAACTTTCTATGATATTTTGTGTTCTCCTGCGAAACTAAAGCCCAGAGATGGGAGGTTTGGCGTGATGTGACTAACAGTCCTTCATCAATCTGAGGAGAGGACTGTGCTCTTTGTGAAATGTTGTGTTTCATTCAGCAAATTACTCTGTCTTTAGTGGGGATTTGCAAGAAAGGGGGATCCCAGGGAAACAAGGGAAACAAATTGGAGCTGAAATTGTGTGGATGTGTATTTTCCTGTGAAAAAAAACCTCATTTATGAGCCAAATGTGGATTTCAGAAGGGTTAAAACCCACCACTCCAGGCTGTAACCCACCCTACCAGAACTGATGATAAGGAAAATACAAAAAGTCCATTTAATGATTTCACCTAAGTTTCCTTCTTTTTTTTCTGGAACTGCTGGAACTAATCGCTGGTTGGAAAAAAAATTTGCTTATCTAGACTGATAATCCCTTGTGCCGTGCAGTCACATTCATGCAGCAGACTGACTGGTGCCAATGGAACCATTCCCATGAATCAGAGCCTTGACCAGCAGGCCAGATGTTAAATTTAAATCCACATCTTTCCTCTGTATCTCTGGTAGTTTTCTCTAAGTCTAGGGAAAATATCGTGTCACTAGAAAGCACTGTCACCTTTTCACACATGATCACAACTGCATAACAATCACAGCAATTTCCTTTTTAATACCAAGTGGTGCTAATATGGCTGGAAAGCTGAAGGGACCATGTGGATTTACTGGTTCCCACAAACCCATGACAACGCTCGTCATTCAACAAATTCTGCCTTTTAAATATGGCCACTGTTCTCAATTAATAACTGCAAAAAAATCCAATTCCATTTTTCCCCTCTTCTCTTGGAAAATATAGTGCATGAAAGGATTTTATCACCTGCACTGTGCATAATATAATGGACTGGATGTGATTATTTGTCCAGGTGTTTCATCTCTACTGCCAAACTATCTGATGTCTCCAACAATGCATTATCACCCATAAAAGATCCACAAGGAAAAAAAAAGTATATTGAAGAAAAGAACACATTCCAAAGCTTTGATAAACTTTTATCAGCTTTACAAAATTCCAGGGATTCTGGATGGAGGCAGTTATGGAAAAAGAACTCAATTATTGCAGTGCAGCCTCTGCAAAGTCAAAGGCAGCTGTACATGCCAAGAGCTAGATGGGAATTTAAAGCTTTTCTTCTGATGTTCCGCTAGGAAAATGGTTTGTGCACCTTAATTTGTGGTGCAGATTCCTTCTTTTTTAGTGCCAAGGCTTGTTTGAGGCTTTGCATGTAGAGTGGAGTCTGGACCAGTCTGCTACTTCCCACGTTCAGGATGACAAGCAGAGATGGCACAAAGCTTTCATGGATGAATGAAGGGCTCCAATAAAACTCAAACATTGAAAAAAAAGTGTATAAAAGGTGGAAGCAGGGTCAGATCAGGTCACCTAGGATAAATACAGAGATGTGGTGTAGCTTTCCAAATATCATCCCTACAAGCTCAGCAGCCAGCAAGGATTCGTGAAGGTGAAACTGTGTCTGTCCAAGGTCTTCTACAAGGAAATGGACAGCCCATGGGGTGAGAGGAGAACAGTGATTCTTTTCATCATTTAACAAGGTTTTTGACACCGTTTGCCACAACACCCCCATTTTCAAGCTGATGAAATACAGGTTAGACAAGCATACAGAGAGCTGGGTTGAAAACTAACTGAATTGATGGACGCAAAGGATCACAATGGGTGGGATGAAGTCCAGCTGGAGATCAGGCATGAGTGGTGAGCACCAGAGCCCAGAAGTGAGACAAACAAAGTAACATCATTGTCAGTGATCTGGTTGATGGGACAGGGCACTCTTTCAGCAAGTTTACAGGTGGTGCAAAACCTGAAATGGTTGTGTTGCTTTCTGAAGGATGTCGATGGGCTGGGTAAAAATGGTCGGAGGGGAAAGTTGTGAGATCAGCAGAGGTGAATGCAAAGTTCTGCATCTGGAAAGGAGTAACCAGGAGCCATTGAAGGACCAGAGGGATGATTTAGAGATTGCAGATGATTAATAGGTCTGTCATGTAAGAAGCTGAGACACTTATGACTGTTCAGCCTGGAGGAGACAAAGCTCAGGGGCATCTTAGCAGTGTCTATAAATATGAGATCAGTGGAATGAAGAAGTTGGAGCTCAGTTTTCTCAGTTGCCCAGAGACTGGACAGGACACAATGGGCAAAAATTGAAGAACATGAAATTGTTTAAACCTAGGAAGAGGTTTTTTTACTGTCAGGGTGACTGAACACTGAAACAGGTTGTCCAGAGAGGTTGAGTCTCCATCTATGGAGACATTCAAAGAACTACTGGACCTGGTGTTGGGCAAACTCTGCTCGGAACAGGTGGAATGGATGTTCTCTAGAGATCCCCTCCAACCTCAATTACTCTGTGATTATGAGGGCTGCAGAGCTTATCCCAAATGGACTGCACTGTTACCAAAACAGGCCATTTTCTAGTATTGAGGGAACAGTTTTCCTGCAGCATATACAAGTTCCCTTCCATAATAATATCCCTCAGGGGATGAGGAAGAAAGTTTTGGCCATTTAAAATGTGCTTACAGGAAATGGAGCGGTGCTTAAGGATTCTGTTGCTATCAGCTTGGCTCTGTGCTGCAGTTCCACTTGCCTTCTCCAGGCATCTGCTCCTGTGTGATTGCATTTTTATTCTTTTTCAATAGGGCAGATGGTATTTTTTTTTTCCCTGTGTGCATAATTAAACAAACACAAAACAAACTCATCTAAAGATACTAATTAATTCCTTTTCCTAATAGATTGCAGGCAGTCTATTAATATTACTCACTCCTGGGACTAAGAGTCTGTTAGCAGAGCTGCCTTGTCTTGCTGCTTTTCCTTCTCCCATGGTGAGACTAGTGAAGTGATCCACCACTTCCCTTTAAACACAGTCATTCTGGAAGCAGCTGTAGCTGGTCCTGGGCTGGTATTGGTCATAGGCTGACTATCCTTTACTTAGTTTATTAAATTCTGTTCAGCTTGGGTTCCCTCATCATCCTTTCTAGCTTTGACAATCTGTATCTGAGTGGCCATGAAGCTGCTTGGGTGAGGTAATGGCTGAGGACTGGGTCGTTCCTGACTCTACACAGTTACACTCAGTTTGGGCTCTCGGGTGTTCTTGGAAAGTGTGTGACAAAGGAAAGGAAGTTTAATTGTTCTGCTTTTAATATATATCTACATATACACATTAAAAAAAGGGGAGATCAAAAATGCTGTTGGATGGCACCAAGTGATTGTCAGCTCTATTATAATTACCTAATTAAAGAGGTGATAATGAACCCAGACTTGAAATGCTGGAGGGAGAAATGGAGGGTGTCACCGGGAACTCAACATTTGTTTTATCCTAAATCTTTATTGTAAAGTAAAAAGTATTGTATTCCTGTCAGGAAATCTGCTGAGGAGGGAGCAGCTACTCAGTGCAGTGCTGTGATCACAGAAACAGGGTGGGAACAAAAGCAGCAGTGACAGATTCAGGTAAGGCAGTTTCCAACACAGGAAACCTAAACAGCCCAAGGGCTTTGTAAGGAACCGTCCTGGGAACAAGCAAGCACAGCCTGAGCTGAGGACATCAAGTGGAAGCTGTGCTGTCCCCAAATATAAAGTTGTTTTAGTGCTTAGAGGATGGGTCATATTTTCATTGATCTGGACAAAAAATAATCCCTGAGCTTCATGTTCACACCTTCTACCAGAGCAGCTCTGCTGAAAAGAACCTGGGTAGGTGCTCTTTGGTGACCATCTACCATTAGTTCTGTAAAGAGTCTGGGGTAGGTGGTTACCTCAGCAGCCAAAAGTGTTAACAGGATACTGGTTTGTACTGCATAAATAGAGCCAGAAAGTGATGGGAAATAATCTGCTCTCTTCACTGGGCATTTCTTAGACCAAATGTAGATCCATAGATCTGTTGGAGTGAGTCTAGATGAGGGTCATGACAATGCTCTGAGGGCTGGAGCTCTGGAGACAGGCTGGGAGAGCTGGGGGTGTTCAGCCTGGAGAGGAGAAGGCTAAAGGGAGACCTGAGAGCCCCTTTGAGCACCTAAAGAGGCTTCAAGAGAGCTGGAGAGGGACTTTGGACAAGGGGTGGAGTGACAGGAATGGCTTTGAACTGATAGAGGGCAGAGTTAAATTGCATATTAGGAAGAAATTCTTGACTGTGAGTGGGTAGTGAGGCCCTGGCACAGGCTGCCAAGAGAAGCTGTGGCTGCCCCATTCCTGGAAGTGTCCAAGGCCAGGTTGGACAGGGCTTGGAGCAACCTGAGATAGTAGAAGGTATCCCTGTGCATGACAAAGGCATTGAACCTAGATGATCTTTTAGATCCCTTCCACCCCAAACCATTCCATGATTCTATGATTGCATTTTAAGACACAAATGGATGATGTTTAAGGTTTCAACCAAAGCCTGAGTTTTATCCCCCTTTCCATTTTTCAGGATCTCAACACCCACTTCAGCATTCAGTCAAGCCAAATATTTAATCCCAAAAGTAGCCAACCCTTCATCTTCCCTCAGACTGATCCTTCTGGAAGTTTATTTCTGTGAGGACACTTCACTTTTGGGACTACAAATCCCATCAGTCTTTATTGCTGCCTCAATAAGGAGTGTGGTTGTGCTGGACTTCAGGGGGCCACACAAAGAGCCAGACAAACCAGATGAATGCTCCCTTCTGAGAGACAGGGAGGAAAGCTTTTTATAAATGCTTTCAGCTTTTCATGCGGGCAAAAAATATGTTTCTTTTCATATGATCCTCATTGCTGGATTTCAGTCGTGTTCAAAGATGACAAAATGAAAAAGATCAAATGATAAATCAAAACAAGAGTAACTCAAAAGCCTGAGGGATACAGAGCTGACAACAGATGATCACAGAAGCAAGTGATAAAATTCTTGCTTATTCCTGAAAAGCCATCCTTAACTAAGAAATATTTCCTAGATATGTGTGTAAATGACAGAAAAATTTTAGATTGATCATTTCTACTGGATATTGTATGACCAAAATTCCAGTTTATTAGAATTCTAACCATTCTGTTCATCATTTTCAAGGCTGATTAGTCCTAATGTACATATATAAATATTTTAAAATGCATTGAACAAGGTGAAGACTCACCCACTAACAAATCAATTTCTTATTAGGTTACACCAGAAAATAGAGTGTCCAGAAGTGTGTGCTGTTTATAAATATTAGGTGCATCAATCTTAGTTCCTTCAAACAATCAATTTTCCTGTGAAAGGAAGACAAATATTCAAAAGAAAGAGAAGGGAAAAAAATAAATAAATAACCCCCCTGAATACAGCAATATCATAGTAGGTTAAATCTAAATCATTGCTGTTCTAGTGTGAAGCAAAAAAATAAACCATTTTTTTCTGATTTTTCTTTTTTATTTTTTATATTTCCCTTTATTTTGTTTTTGCAGGAGCTGCTGTTGTAGCCCATTACAATGACAACTGGCTTAAAAGTGTTAAGAGGAAAAGATAAATCACTTCTGAAACGGGTTTTGAAGTGAGTTAGTTAATGCAAGGAGCCTTGCAACACTCGCTGCAGTTGTTTCCTGCGTGATGGATTGGGTTTAGCTCGTCTCTGCTCTCCTCAGGGACTTCTTTAGCTCTCGTGAGGGCACTCAAGGAACATCCTGCGAGGGAAGGTGGCAAAGCAGATGGTGGTGGAAGCCTTGAACATGCCCTGGGGTTGTGAAGAGCATGCTGATCTCTCCTTTTCAGAGCAGGGTCTGATATGAGCTGGAACATGTCACAGCAACACCAGTCTTTCTCTGGTCCGAAAAGGAAGTTCATGTGCCCAGTTGTGGCACAGCTGTTTATGGCAGACACCACCTGGGTTGTGCAGATGAAGACAGGAGGGCACTTTGCTGTTAGGTGTGGGCCCAGAGCACCTGACCTGGCTGGTGTGTCCCCAGGTTAAGAAACATCATCTCAGGGCCATCCTACAACCATCTCCTCAGTCTGGTGCTCTTTGTTATTGAATCCCTTCTTAGCCTGAGGTCTCCCTGCGTGGTGGCTAATATGGGTCCAGCTATGAATCCAGCTGAACTGCTATTGCTTTGGGATCTCTGCACCCAGCTTTGTGTGGACACACAGTGCCCTTGGGCCTGAGTTCTCTCTGATGACTGTGAAACCTTATTTGAAGGTCTCAAGGACTAGTCTGAAGTCCTCACTGGCATTGACTGTATTGTATCCTCATTGCTGAGGGTATCTAAATGTTCCGACTTGCTCCCTTTTACTTAGCAGGAAAACCTTCTCCATTGTCCTGGTCTAGGAGTGAGGATCTTTGTATCCAGCCACTGAAATCCGTGAGGTTTTCACACCCCACAGTGATGGTGTGTTGAAAAAACACATGGAATTAGAGGGAGAAGCTGAAAGGTGCCTGACAGGTGTATTTTGCTTTCATAAGGCCACTGCCATGTTTCTCTATCAACTTTTACCCATTCCTTTTGCAAATACAGTCATCAAGGTCCTGTGTAGAGCATGGCAGCAACTTTGGGGTCCTAAAAATGCCCACTGCACTTTGAGAGCAGGATAATAAGAAGCCAAAACAGGGAGGATTAACAGGCAGAGAAAGGCATGGCTGTTGATTGTGGCACTGCAAAGGGCATGGAATCAGAATCATTATGGCTGGAAAAGACCTCCAAGATGACAAAAGTCAGCTTTGGCTTCTTGCAACTGCCAGCTTGTGTCCACCTAAATGCAAAAATATTCCTTATTTCCAACAAAAACCACAGTGTATGTGTCCATCCACATGCACACACACATTACTGTACATTTTATCCAATGCAGTGCATAATTTATTAAAAGGGTATATATATTAAAGAGTTCTGCTTTCTGTAAGGTCTCAGGAAAGGGCAAATGTTACTGCTTGTCTTTAGTGAAATAAATTAAATTGAACACTACAGTTAACCACAACCATCAGTTCAGAGCAGGTACACACTACTGCAGTGATGAATGACTTAATCTAAATGACACAGGTGTGCTGAACCAGGGATAAAGCCCAAACAGGAGATCAGTAATTGCATCTCTACAATAAAACGTCCCTCAGCTGTAGATCCTATTGCTTTTGTCTAGTTGAATCTTAAAACCCTCACTTTGGGACCCCCACAAACAAATACAACTGCTGTGCAGAAAGTAGCAGAGCTCAGTGCTCAAGGGCAGGAATCAAGAAGGAATGAGGAAAGAATGTAAGACTTCATGAAGGGTAGCTATGAGTCCAAAGGAAGAGGGATCCCAATGTAGCTATGACCAAGAAGAGCTGATGTCTTTTCTCTCTTGGTTTTGGTGTTCCTCCAGGATGCTTTCCAGAATTTAAACCTGTTTCACGTTGTACTCTGCTGTTCCCTCGGCACAGCCTCTGAAATAGTCTTTGTGAGAGTGAGTGAGTGAAAACTGCAGTGCCCTGTAGCCTGGGGGATGGAACATTTGTCCTGCAGTTCAAGTCCTGTGGTTAAGTTGTGGTTGGTTTTTACCTTTCTTCTCTTCTGCACTTCACTGAGCCAAGTCATACGTGCTTTTTCAAGTCTTTCTTTGCACTCTAGCCCAACCAACTGCCAGATCTTTTCCCCTCCTTCTTGGACCATCGTCCTTTTACATCATGCATATCATTGCATATCATGCATCCCAATCATATGTCCCACCACAGTGTCAAACCTCCCTGATGTGATCACAGATTTCCTTCCCATATTTTTCTTTAGCTGAATCTCACCCCTTACTTCCAGCTGATATTTCTAATGTCTTCCCTTCCCTTGTTATTTCTCTGCCCTTACTGTTGCTCCTCACTGGTTATTAGCAGTCCCTGTTATTTTCTCTAGTATTAACAAAGTGGAGACCAAATCTGCTGCTCTCCACACTGCCATCATGTCCAGGATATCTCCTTTTAACTCCAGTCTTAGGTGACAAACACTGCCTGTTGTTTACAGCCCCATTGCCATGACAGTGCCTCCCCATCAGTTAATTCGAATAAGTTTTGCTTCAAGTAAGATTTCCCAGGAGATTCTAGGAAGTGCCGCTGGAACTGTGTCAATACGAATAGATGCCTGTTCATCCAGATGAACACTGTGCTGTAACAACCATGGGCATCTCGTACTGTCTTGGGGGTAAATGTGTCTGCTGCAGCTTGAGCTGAGCTTCAGATGGAACTGGGGAACTGTGCACTAATTAGTTAATTGGCTGAAGGGCGCTGTGTTGTATTGGCTGGATTCAGCTTATAAACTGACACTAATTTTGTGTGGGGAGAAAACAATGTCAAGCTTTGCAAAGCCACAGACCTTGTTTATCCCCATTTTGCCTTCCCTTAGCCCAGCATTGTACGGACAAGAGGCTGACTGATGTTTCTTTGTACTCGGGAATATTGTTCAAGCATAAAATTGGGAGTGAAATCTGAATCACGTCTTTCTTTCATGCTCTGCTCAGACTTCAGTTTGCTTTGTTGTGAAAAGACAGCATGAGTCACTGCCTCAAACAGAGGCAGCACAAGTATCCCTTTTTCTACAGCAGAAAAGTGCATGTTTTTGGAGAGAGACAGAGAAACCTACACAGAGCCAAGGGACTTGTGACTGACCTGTGCAACCCGAGTCCCAGCCCATCCAGAAGCTGCTTCTTATGTCACCTTATGTCACCCACTTTGGGGTGGGCTGTTCCTCCAGTCAAGCACATCTTCTCCTCTCCTTCAACAGCATGGAACCATGTCAGGGGAGATTTAGGTGGGATCTCAGGAAAAGGTTCCTCATCCAAGAGAGTGGCTGGACACTGGAAAAGAGAAGTGGTCACAGCACTAAGCCTGTCAGAGTTCAAGGAGTGTTTGGACAACACTCTCAGGCACATGGTGGGATTCCTGGGGGTGTCCTGTGCACAACCAGGAGTGGGACTTGATGGTCCTCGTAGGTCCCTTCCAACTCTGGACATTCCATGATTCTTTTTGGCTTTACTCCTTCTATAACACACACAGTTCTCACAAAGAACTTTTCAGAGTAATTAAGACACTTTCAAGTTATTACTGTTTAGCTCTGAACTTTTGGGTAAAAATAAATACTTCTTGACATATGGGAAGAAAAACTTTGGAGCTGTTCTGGCATTTGGGTTTTTGAGAAGTTTTCTGATAGCATGATGCAGAGTTGGGGGGTGGGGGCTTCTGCAGTGTGAAGCAGAATAAAGATCACAATAATGAGGGCAGAAAATTAGCTTGGCAGTATGAACTCTGTGATACTGTGGAGGATTTTCAATTAGGATGAATTAAATTGTTGCCAAAGTCAGAATGGATATGAGGATTTAGTAGGGTAGGAGAGAGGAAAAAGGTTAGTCTTAAAGACATAGGAGATAATGGCTTAGAGAATTTTCTGTGCTTAGGGAATAGCTCATTCATCTGGAAAAGTGTAGAGAGAATCATGAAAATTACCTAGGAAATAAAATATGTGTATATATAG
This sequence comes from Xenops minutus, assembly GCA_035221455.1. NCBI lineage: Eukaryota > Metazoa > Chordata > Aves > Passeriformes > Furnariidae > Xenops > Xenops minutus. The sequence goes on along the minus strand of JAWWEE010000040.1, from coordinate 2,754,469 downwards.
TGACGGTGAGACTCTAAAGTGATGTCAGGGAAATCGCAGAGAGAAGAATAAGTGATGATTACAGCCTCTCTTATTCTGCAGACCTGCCAATACTGCGTCTTCCAAAAGCACAGTGATAATTTACGCCATTGAAAAATATAAAGAACCAGATTTCTTCTGTGTGTAGTGCCAGGAAAGGTCAAACACGACTAGGTATTAATGCTCTTCTGAATGGTGTAGTCCCTGTAATTCTGTACACAAGACGTGTGTAGTATTTAATCAGAATGTAGGATCAGGCTGATTATGTCTCATTTTATTTAAGGCAAATTTCAGTAATGCCATTCAAACAGTGCTCTGAGTTTTTTGTGCGCAGCAAAAAAGCAATGATTTATCCAGAATATTCTTTCATTCACTAAGAGTCTGATTTTCCTGAGACAGACTCTCAAGAGCGACGAACATCGAGCACCTACCAAAAACTGAGATTCCAAAAGATCCCACCTTGCAAATCCACGCCATCCATCTTTTTTCTGTCTCTTCAGATGTGACACTTGCAGAAGTGCCTGAAAGGCTTTACAAGAAGTGCTTAGGCACCTGATTCCCACAGAAACATGGTTCGAGTGCCACTCCCCTTCTGCATTTGCCCACTTTATCCTTCCTAAATAGATTATAATGAGTGATTTTAATATTCCAATCATGCAAATCTTCCCCCAAGATTTCAATAATGCCAGCAAGGCCTAATGTATACTCACAAATGAGCTACTCCAATTCCAGTTCTTGTTTATTACTCAGACTACCAGCATCAGAGTATAGGCAATTAAAGAATTTCTTCTCTTCACATCCCTTGGTGCCTTGATTAATTTTGTTCTTGACATCTTAATTTCAAGCTAAATGAATGCTCATTCACTCCTCCCTCTCTGCCTTCCATTTTTCCTAGTTTAACACTCTCCTGACTACTCATCCTGCCACCTTGAGGACTCTCCTATGAAGATGGAGACCATCTTCACCACTGCAGCTTTATCTTCTCACAGAATAGGTCATTGTATATCTTACATGAAAAATACCTTCCTCGCTCTACTTAAATCTAGAGGTGTTGCTTTTCCAGAGGTTTTTACCTTCCTCTGTTTGTTGGGAATAAGACTTCTGGATGGAATATCCATCTGCAATATCCAGCAGCCACCTTTAATCCTTCATATAGATCATAAAGAGTGTCCACCACCAGCAGTGGGAACTTTGGGCACCACATACCTGTGCACTCTTGCTCTAATAACCATGATGGGCTTTGGAGGAAAGTGTCAAATGACTTCTTTGTCCCTGGGAAATTTAATTGCATTCTCAACACAGTGTCTTTGCCACAGTTGATGGGATTTGTGCAATCAAATGTAGACACATAAGAGGTAAATTCTCCATCTCTACATTTATAGTCCGAAGAGAGAAAAAAGACCTTCTGGGGAGAAGCTAATCTGAGTTTGTGCAGATGAATCATGTCTGGGAAATGCCCATTGTTCTCTGTAGATTAGGAGAAATATTTGAGATGTAGTTTGCTGTAACTGAAACCTGTAAAGCATTCCTGGGGTCATTTCTACCCCAGGAAATGGCACTGGAAACTGCATGTCAGGCTCTTGTAGTTTCATTTGGAGCTCTCAGCTCTATGTCCAGATTTGTGGATATGCATTCAGAGAGTGTATTATGTCAGGCACCATATAGAAACACAGTCAAAGGCACCCTGTTCTCTAAAGAATGTGTAATCTAAATGAAATCTTCTATTCCTGTCCCTTTCCTGGCCTGGCATACTGCAGAATAACTTTTAAAACATTTAAAACCCTTCTTCCAGCTTTTGCAGACCATGTCTGCTTCTCTGCCTGACCATGTGAGATATTAAAAGACTGAAGGTATATCCTAAAGACATGCTAAGTGAAAAATAGACTGAAGGTGTACCCTATGAACATGTTAAGTGAAAAATAGACCATATTTCACCATTGGCATACAACAGCTTCACATCTATATTTGCACCAAGTAGGGATGTGCTCTTGCAGCATCTGCAGGTGTTTGGAGTTCCACTGGTAGAAACATCCCACTGTTGTGGGATGCAATTGGTGCCACTGAAGTTAAAACCATGATGGGATGCTGTAATGACTGACCTACACAGAGAAGGAGAAGTCCCAGCAGCTCCACAGAGAAGGGGATCAGTGCGGGATGTGATCTCAGAGCTGCCTGCCCTGTGTTATTGTCTCAAAGGCGGAAAGAACCAGGTTAAGCCACTGGTTTGTGCGTGTGGCCAAGAGGATTTACATGAGCTGCTGGTGTCCTGGTGAAAGATGTGCTTGTGGAAGAGCTGCAGCAGATTAAGTTGCCATCCTGGGGCCATGATTTATTTTGACCTGGTTTAATTTGTGCAGGTGCTGATTAGAAGTGCCTACAAAACCTGCAGCCACAGCTCAGCTTAAAGGACAGCCTGTTTACCCCACAGCACCAAAGCATCCCAGAAGGGTTGGGATTGGAAGGGACCCCTGGAGATCATCTCGTCCAACCCACCTGATAAAGCAGGTTCAACTACATCTGTGGTTCTCTGTAAAGAGCCCCTTTTTCTATAAGGATGTTTTCTTTAAGATGGGATTTAGAGATTTATTTTTTTTCTAGTTCTTTCTTTGGGGCAGAGCAGATGTTCCTGGAACCACCTCACAGAAATACAGCTGGTAGAAGCAGAGGTTTTAAACCATTTCAGCTGTGCAAATACAAACACATCCATAATAATTTGTTCTTTGGACTTAACCCTTTCTATTTTATCCTAATTTAATGCTTAAACTTCCACAGGCGAAGTTCAGACTAGAATCTGTCCTTTTATGTTCCAAGGAGCATAGGCTTGCAGATGAGTCTCTGGAGACTCAAGCCAAGCTCAGCTCATGATCTTTCTTGCTCGTGTGCCTGGTGTTGGAGATGTTAGAGCTTGTTTCATTGAAGTGGGATTAATTCATCTAGCTTTCAGTGTGGGACTTAGCTTGCAGATTTCTAAATCTCAGTGTCTCCACTTAGGTTTTTCCGTGTAAGTTGTGATTGTAAATCCCCAAGAAAATTATGTAAATTGGCATCCAGTTGTCTGAGCATGGAGTCTAGTGCTGGTTTTGGTGGTTTGGGGTATCCTCCTGGCCTCCGGCAACACTCTGAGCATCTCCCCGAATCCCAACTGCATCTCTCAGTCCCTCTTGGGCACCTCTGATTCCCCCACAGCATTTCAAATGGCACTGCATATCCATGGTTTGTGGTTAAATTAAGATTCAACATTCATCTAGAAAAACAGCTCTTTTGTTAGCTCTATTTTTTTATTGCAAAAAGGGCAGTGATTTGATTTTTTTTTTTTTTTTTTTGCTGTTCCTTCTGTGTCTTGTCCCTTTTGCCTGTGTAGGGCTCATTAAAGCACTGGCATTCCTGATGTACTCAGAGCTCACTCAGAAACTGATCCTGGCTGGATCTACAAAGCCTAAATTTATTAGCGAGTCCTGTTATATCTGCATCTGTGTTCAGGGAGGGAAACCTCCTGGGATCGAGCACACAGCAGTACTGAGACAGCTGAAGAGAGATTTTAACAAACACAGAGGAAAGTCAATGTGGTCAAAGGGAGCACTTGAGCCTTTCCTAAACTGGTTCCTCCACCTTAACAAGTTAGAACTGCTTTGGCAGTGCAACACTGGAAGCTTCAAGATTGTGCCCTGGAAAACTCTTTTTAAAGCAAGTAAGTCAAACTGTGCTACATGGTGTTAATTTAGAATTTCAATTAGTGCATACAATTTGTTATCAGCTCAGGCCAAGTCATTTTTTGAAACCAAAGCTGCCCCTTGCCTGACTGTTTGCTTGAACAATATGAAGATGGGAGCAATTTGTTAGCATAATATGATTTAATATGATGACTAATGATTTTCAGAAGAAAGTATGAATTGGGTTTGTCAGGCTGATTATATGTGAAGCCTGACTGAGGAGGGGACTGGCTCTTTCATTTGGCTTGATCAATGCAGGACCTGAGCTGGCATTTCCAGCGTGAACTCCAGGTAGCTTCACTTTATTAGCTAAGTGTAGGATGGGTTTATTTGTGTAAGGCAGTTTCAGTTCTCTCTGCCCTGTTCCTATTTGTGTGAGGCAGTGATGACTGCTTGGCTTGTTTTGCTTGTTCACACTCCAGCTACCGAGACCCTGCACACAATTTCTCTTGCTTTGCCCTCCCAGGAGAACTGCTGGCTTTGCAAATCAATTCATCGAGGGACCGGGGCTTTTTTGGCTGGGGCTGGTTTTGGTTCAGCATTGAGGTATTATCATTACATCAGTGCCTCTTGTCGGGGCCACTGTGGATGGGTGACCCCACAACCTGCAGCCTGGGCATAGTGGCCAGAAGGTCACTCTCCTGAATACCCTTCCCTGCTCTCTGCCTTGGCCACCAGTTCTACCACGATTCCTGTAAATATTGACATTTGCCAGGGCTTTGCCTTTGTGCTTTCATTCCCTGCTGAAAAGACTTGATGTTTTTCTTTGGAGTTCACCCAGACTTCTTCCTCACTCTTTTCTTTTACCCAGCCTTTCTCTGAAGAGCCTGAAAGAAAAAAAAACTCTTTTGTGAAGGCTTTTTTTGTTGTTGTTGTTGTTTCTTTTATTTTCCTTTTTTTTTTTTTTTTCTGGAAATGTTAACTCCCTGCACAGATATTCTGGGAATTTTTCACTGTTCTTTTACTGCATGACACAAGAAACTAAAAGAGGAATATTATCTCTTCGAGGCAGCAAGTCATTGTAGTTGCTTCTAAAAGCTGATCTTGTTTTGTTTGACTCACTAGCTGTTTTACTCTGGCAGTGATGCACCGGAATATCCTTGAACTAAGTCAGTTGCACTTGCTTTCCTTTCTTTTAAGGCCACATCTCTTGCAGTCAGAAAGTCCTCACCATGAACAAACCTTTAAGCATCTGGCCCATTAATAAAGACTTGTTATGAAATAAAAATTAATCAAGCACTGAGATTATTGCACAGCATTTCCCAGGACTTATTACCAGGAGTGATTGTGCAGACATCTTGTTACAGGAGGGGAGATTGCAGTTTGGTCAGAATGAACTCCCAACAGCTGCTTTATTACTGTGATGTATTATTATTTATGTAGGATGAAGGATGTGAACAGCACTTGAGCACAACAGAGCCATGCACAGAGGAGTTCACAGGCTAAGGGAGAGGCAAGGCTGGAGCAGATGACAATAAAAAAGGGAGCGGGATGTGGGTTGCTGCAATTCAGTCCATGAACTTCAGCAGAGCCTTTATTTGTCTGAGTCTCTTGTTCTTTCTTATATAAGAAACAGTTATAAGCAGCATTAATCAAGAAGGTGAAGAGTCAAGAGCTTTGTCTTTAACAATATTTAAGTGTTCCTGATTTAACTTTGTCCCTGTGGACCCAGTACTCAGATCTAGCCAAGTTTCACTTCGTTGAGGAACCAAACAAAGCAGATAAAAGAGGGATTTATGTCAGAGGAACAGCAAGAATATTTTCATCTCAGAGACACAATGATTTAGTACGAGTGCATATTAAGCATCTTAAAATAGAGTTAAGCTGCATGCTGATCTTTACTCTGAAGCCACATTGCTCAGCTACTCATACAAATCCTGCAAGATAACAGAAGGTGTTAAACAAGTCACTGGGGAAAAAAAAGACAGAAAAGCAACACATCTTTTAAAACATAAGAACAAACTGATCTGCAAAGGAGGAATACAACTGATAATTACACAGTCAGAGCTTTGCAAAGTGTCTGTGTACCAGTGTTGAAAAGTTTGGGAGCAAGAGTTATAAGCCCTGAATGGGGAAATGTTGGATGCCAGAGTGATTCAGACCGAGGTGGATTTGTGTGAAATGGAACCTCTAATTCCCACAGTCCATTAAATATCCTCTCACCCACCACCTCACACCCCAATATATTCACCACAGCCCCCAGTCAGCTTGAATGTATACGCTGCCCCAATGCTTTAATTTTCTGAATGTGTTTGATGATGCCTTTTGCCCAAAGAAATGCCAAAGGATCTGCCACCAGGTGCACTTTGCCTTCTCTCAGCAGTTTTTAGCTTTTAAGAACACTTCAAACCTGCCAAGGACAAAATGGGATTTGAAGAACCAATTTCAATTACGGTGTATGAGGTGGTTTCCTGGCAACAAGAGTATTTAAAAGCAACAAAAATTAACATACCTTAAAAAAAAAAAAAGCTGTAGCAACAGCCACAGATTTTCGATGTGTAATATTTTCTATTCATTAAAATGTAGTTTCTGAGCATAGTTTCTGCCTCAAGGCTCAACCCCAACTCATTTTAAAATCATGTTTCTCCTTTCTTCAGTGAAAGGTACCTAGAACTTTACAAAGACTGAAAGGAAAAGGAAGTAGAGGGAAAGAAAGAGACAGGTTGGACTGGTAATATAATTCCTTGGAGCTGAGCTGTTGACTTCTCTTTTGCTGGAATAACAGAATCCAGTTGCTTTCTCCTTTCTCCTTTAGGATCCAGTTCCTGTTTTGAACCACAGGAAGAAATATTTCACCTTAAAACTGCCTTTTTCAAACCCTTATACTCCTTTGTTACTGTACATCCATCCATGCCTATCCTTCCTGGAAACTTTAGTTGCTCTCCAAAGCCTCTGGTTTGACTGATAAATCCACGAGAATTTGTGCTCTGTGAAAGAGCTGTTTTCAAACAGAGTAAGGCCCAAATATTGTAATCCTGAGCAGGAAACACAGATTTTACCTTCGAGGGAGGGAAGGAGGGTATCAATAGAGACCAGCAGGATACACAGCATCCCAGTAAACTCCAGTGCAAGACGAAACTGGGATAGAATGGTGATTTTTATATGGCCCTTTTACCTTAAAGGGTTTGTAGTGTTTGAGCTGCTCGTGTTCCTTAATACCTTATACCTGGTAACAAATATGTGTGGCAGTGACATCCCTTTTGTATAGGTTTAGGGGAGGTTAAAAGTAAGGAAGAAGTGAGTTGTCCATAACGTAGACACTTACATGGAGGCAAGTCCCATCCCAGAAATGGTACTGGGACTACAGGATTCTGAAGGATCCTCTCCTCTCAGGGCACAGGGGCACAAAAGTGGCTTCATTGAGCCAAAAGGAAAAACTAAGCAATCCTTGTCTCTGTGAGTGGAAAAAGCAGATGTCTCTGGTGATACTGCCCAGATACATAAAGAAAATATTAAGTTTAACATTGGATGTCTTAAAGCAAGCAGTTTCTGGCCTGCTCAAAACCAAAAAGGAAAGTCTTCAACCTCTGAAATTTATTTCCCAGTCCTTCTTATTCCCCCAAAGAATTTCTCTTCCTCAGGAAAACATTTTCAGCTTGACTTGGACCATCAGAGCAATCCATGCACTTGTACGGCCTCAGTTCTTATTCTCCAAGAATGTGGATGAAAGTCATCTGTTGCACTGCACAAAATCCTCAGGACACAGATCACTTGCACTGCAGGCACTGCCCTGACAACATCATTCTTTGGCATTTTGGGATGTGCAGGGGTCATTTTGGTTAATTTGCTATGTCTGGGTTACTAGACATCCAAAAGCCCTGGCCAAATGATTAAATTCTATTCTTTCCCCCCTGTGTGAACAGCATTGCTGACTGAATAAGGGAAGATATACCAAGAAAAGCTGTTGGACAATGAATGTAGTCAGAGGAGTAGGAAAAATAATATTTTTTTTTTTTCTTGAAAAGTTGATGATGGACTGATAAAAAGCTCAGGGTGAGGAGATCCTTCTCCCTGCATAAGTTCCAGCAACAGGACAAAATCAAGTGCCACATGGTCCAGCGTTGAGTAAAAGCACTGGTTTGTACCTGCTCAAATACAGATTTTTGTAAGCAGTCACAGATTGCTTCAATTGCAATAATCCAACAAGAATTTGAGCCACCTACCTATAGGCAGGACCCTTGTTGCAGACAAAATTCTGCTTGAGAAATCATTGTAGGGTTGACAAGTGCAACTTGGGACCTACAGAAGCCTTGAATTGCCTGGAAAAGTAGTTGGAGCCCAAGTAAGACCCCCCAGTTTCACCAGTGCTTGGGTAACTGGATTTAATCCCCCATATTTGGAGTCTGAATCCTGCTCTGGCCTTCCGTGTTCACTGCAGAGGTGACTTTGGAGAAGATGAAGTGGCAGCCAAAGAAGCTACAAAGCATAATGAAATTATGGAGATAAGAGTGGATGTAGACAGCTGCCTTTCCCCTTCCCTTAGGAGAGCAGAGAGGAGACCCTGGAGAGACCTGTGAGCTCAGATTCTCAACAGGAGAACCATCAGCAGAAAGCCACTGAGATAAGATATTTGCAATTTAAATGGATTGAAATAGAAGGCAAAGGGCAGGAAGAACAGGTCAGCAAGTAGATATTTTTTTAAGTTTCTTCTTTAAAAAAAAAAAAGTTACTTGACCCAACTGCTGCCATCCCGTAATTCCACATGTCCTCTTAACAACGCCCATTCCATGCAAAGCCACCAGAATACGGATGTTTCATTTTCATTCATTAAAATCCCTCTAAGACTTTTTGCTTCCCTCATGTCACCTTCCTCACTTGCTCATGGCCCCTTATGGTGTGTCTCTGTCCTTGCAGCTGCAGTGGCAGGGAGATGGAGCAGTTTCTCTCATAATTTTTTATTCACCATCACCTTCTAGGCCATCACTAAACTTGAATTCCTCCACAGTTCCAACCATCCAAACCTGGAACTGGATTTTTACCAGGATTTTCAATTCAGAAGGGAAAAAAGTGATATAAAGCAGGAAGACTGAGTTTTTTCGTGGCCATGGCAGTTGTGTGAAGTAGAGTTTAGTTGCATGATGGGGGGACTCTTGGCCCCTAAGTCCAGAAGAACCAAGAACCATGACCACCAAGAAATATGCAACCAGCATTAAAACCCCTTGTTCCATACTTTTTTTTTCTGAAATAGCTGGGTGTAAATAGTTTTAATAAAGGTGATTGCCAGATTCCACTATTTCCAATGAGGCAGATACTGTGCACAGAGATAAAAGTTTCTGAAATGGGTCAGCTTATGGGCAGCTAAGGCGCATGGAGAAGGGAATGAGGACAGCAGAGGCTGCAGTGGAAGTTAGAAGAGTGGGGGAAGAAAAGCTGCCAGCATGTAGAGGACATAAATGGGAGAAGGATTTTCTGAAAGATTACATTTGCAGTTGGTTAAGTTATATATATACATGTGCAATTGGTGGAAATTTTACGAAGCCCTGGGAATTCAATTACTTCTGAGATGTTTTAAACACATGCTACAGAACGACCTTATTAAGGCACACTTTTAGAATCTAAAGGCAACAGTGGTGTGAGTGAGAGGTAATGTTTTCTTTTTAACCATTGTTCTGCCAGTCAATGTGGAAAAGGTATTTCTATGTGTAAAAACCATTGTGGTTCTTGTGGCTCTTCACAGAAAAACAACAGAAATTAAAAGGGAGTAAAGCATAAACCAGTATGTGCTAATTTCTCACACTGAAATTGTCTCAGGGACATATTCATGGAGAAGGAGAGTCAAAGCCTGCTCTTGGACATGGAGGTGGCTGATGGGCTGCTGGAATTGGACTCAAACCCTTGCCTGTGACACCCCAGGGGTGCAGAGTTACTTCTACCCACAACTGTTGTTGGGCACTGTCACCTTGTAGGGACACAGAGGGGACCTGGGCACAGGGAGAGAGCAGAGGGAAAGGAGTAGCAACCAAGAAAAGACCAGGACAATATAAGTTATTTCACCCTCATTCTCCAAACAATAAAGCTCCTGTTTGACTACAGTGCTGAGAAGGAGTTAAAAATATTCTGAAGCTGACTGAAAAAGACAAAAAACTGGGGAGTAATGCTCCTGCTGTTTGATCTTGCTCTTTGGGTGGGGGATCAGGTGAGTTTTGATCTCTCAGTGTAACTGAGACAAATGATGCTCTGTTGAGGTTGGTGGTGCAGGGGATCAAACTGCACATCAGCTGCCTCAGCTGAGTGACTAGAAGATGTGGAGCTAAATACACTCACATTTACAGCCTCTGACTTCATTAGTAAATTACTGCATAATGAACCAGGACATAGTAACTTTCCTATTCTCTTCCATGGCTAATGCCCTTCTAATATCTCATCTGCAGGCTTGTTTTACAGTGCAGCCAACCTATTCCTACAACAGGCAGCAGCCTGATCCCTCTTGGGTCCAATGTGAGCCGACCTGAACCCTAAAAGTGGAGCTGGAATTAAACAAAGTGCTGGTTTTGCTGGAGAGAAGTGTTTGATCATTTCATTAACCCTGCTAATGGTTCAAACGAAGACCTTAATGGTACAATCAATAATGCAGCCTGTGATCAGTTTGTTAGTCAGCCTCAAATGCTTTACTTTTAATAGGGGACTCCCAGAAGGATCATGAACTGTTACTTGCAAACAGTAATTCAGGGTGCGTGTAAAGTATGACTTTGGGTCTTATTTGCATCTTTCTGACAAGCACAGTCCCTACCCTGTCTCCTTAGACTGCTGCTGGATAACACCCCCCAGGAGTCCCAAAGTTCTCTTTCCCCAATCAGTTGGGCATTTCTCAACAAATTATTGGGATATTCATTACAGTCCTTAATGCTTTGCAGGAAAAGTGAGTCTCTGATCTTATCCACACTTAAGGCAGAGCTGATGGTAAAGGGCAATCCTTTACCAAAGAATTACCAAAGAGGAAAGAAATGCTCTACTTTGAGGGTGGTGATGCACCTGGTCTAGTGGGTGATATCCCTGTCCATGTCAGTGGGGTTGGAACTAGCTGATCTTTAAGGTCCCTTCCAACCCAAACCAATCTATAATTCTGTGACGGGACCCTGCATTCAGCTCTAGTGTTTCTTCATAGGCTTCACAGCCTAAACTCTGCCTCTGCTTCAGCTCCAAAGCTGAGGCTGTGCAGCTCTAACATAATGGCACCAAGCACAACCTTCCAGAGCCTCCACAAAACTCATTAGCACAGCCCAGATATTTGTCACTTCAAAGCAGGTTCCCACTTGCCTGGAAAACCCCATGAAGACACCTCCAAAACAGGCTCTGCCCCTTTGCCAGTGCCAGTGTCCCTTCTCCCCTTTTATTCTTCCTTTCCTTCTCTTCAGTGAAGGTTTCTTACTAACTGAGAAAATGTTGCTTGGTTTAAAAGGCACACTTGAAACAAAAACCCTTGGAGGTGTCCAAATCCTGCAGGCACAGAGTGAAATTCCACCCTTTGAAGGCACTCTGCCCAAAGGAAGGTGAGCATGGAGAACCTATATAATAATATTCAATATTTTAGGTGGACACCAAACAGCAGAACATTTTTTTTGTGTGTGTGCTCTTTCAACTGTAAGAAATAGGAGTGCTCCCTTTCTGCTTTGCTGGGTAGAATTTTATCTTCTGGGTTTGACACTTATTAACTTTCCACTTATTAGGTTGCCTGTGAGATTTTCATTGTTGGGGATTTTTTTTATTATTATGTAAAAGATTGGGGGGGGGGGGCGGGGGGATGTAGTTTTCATTGTCACATTAAACACACAGGGTAAATATAGCCCCTGAAACAGGAGATTTTATCTGGGAAACTCAGATGAAATTCCATGGCTGGCAGTTGTTCAAATGAGTGCTCTCTGCCAGAGCACAATAGCAGGTGATATTCTTCATTCCCTTTGCCTTCTCTCCATTATGCAACAGAGGGAAGGAAGAGAGAGCAAAGCAGGGCTGTCCTGGCACTGCATTTGTTCTGCTGCAGTGAATTCACTGAGCACAAGTAACAAAGCCTTCACTTTGAGCACAATGCTCAGCACTGAGACTACACCCTGGGTATGATATTATACGTGACCTGTTCTGGGATGCAACACCTTGCTACGTCAGCTAATTTCTCTTCCTTGTCCTCACACAGCAGAAGAGCATGTAAGAAGTGAATGGAAATTATCTTGTTTCCTACCCAGGAGTCCTCATTCCTGCTGGCATCAGCTGGGATAGGCTGCAGCCCATGTACCTGAGCACTGGGGCAGCTTTCTAAAGGATTTCCTCTATTCTCTTTTGTATAAATTTTATAAGGAAGGGGAAAAGAGGGTCCAGACTTGTCTGTTAGTGTTGCCTTCCTGTGGTACATAATGAAAAGCAACCACACTACTTTTAGGAAGAGCTGAGTTACAGAGGACTGTGGGTGGTCGGGGCAGAGTGGAGGGAATACACTCAGTGCATCCTGAGGGCATGGAAAGAAGTCTGGCATCCCATGAAGAGCAGTAGGTTTGGGCTAAGGGAATCAGCCAGTGTGAGCAAGAGAGGTTAAAGTATGGAGTGGGTCCGGGCATGGGAATTGCTCAGGGTTACACTTAGCAGGGTGGAAATCCCTGTGGAGCTGTTACATTCAAACAGCACTGCTATAACTGCTGTGCTCATTTCAAGGAAGAGATGTGTGCTCATTTCAAGGAAGAGATGGGGGTCAAGGTGTGCTGGCAGAGGGGTGGTCCCTGTGTGAGAGGTAAAGATTAGGCACTCACAAGCACTGGAATAGATTGCCCAGAGAAGCAGTGGAGTCACCATCCCTGGAGGTGTTCAAAAGATGTGTAGATGTGGGGAACCTGATATTGCGAGTTTAATAGTCAGGCTTGATGACCTTAGAGGGCTTTTCCGAACTTAATTATCCTATTCTGTTCTATTCCATTCACATCTGTGGGCTTGATTCTCATTTACAGACAGGTCTCTTATCCTTCAGAACATGTCAGGACTTCAAAGCAAGGTACATGGTACTGCCTTCTCCCTCAAGCTCCCCCTCCCCAAGAGTGCTAAATGGCTTTCACATGAAAGAAAATAGGGCTTTGCCAGACTCCCAATCCTTTCCTTTTGTGTTTTGCCAAAACCCAAAACCACACAGCCCAGAGGATGGGAACTGAGCTGGTTCTATGATCCCTACCTGAATGAAACAAAATGTGAACAAATTCAGGTAAGAAATAATGTCTGTATGATGGATCACGTCTGTATGATGGTGGTAGGGACAGGGAAGAGTATCAAACATTTTCCTTCCTTGTTCTCTTCTCTCACAAAACAAATGCTTTGGTTGTTTTCTTATCAGGAACTGGCAAAGCTCAACTCATTAATTACTTAATTAGGATTGTAATGCAAAACGAAAAGTGTTTAGAAAGAGTCCTAGAAAACCTGGCTCTGAGTACCTGGTATAGCCAGCCCACCGGAGAAATGGCTGTGATTAAGATAATCAGATGTAAATTGCAGAGCACATCCCACAACACAATGTGAAGAAAAACCCATGGCCAACAGAGCCCTAAGACAGTTTCAGATGAAGCTTTCAGAGCTGTTGTTTAATCTGTGGCAGAAGTGTGTGGGTACCAAGGCAGAAGATACCAGCACAGGCTCCTAATCCGATGTGGCAAGAACACACCATATCAATCAGAGGCTGAGGGCTTTTGTCTCCATCTCAAGGTCTATCTCCAGGTGCTATATCCAAAGACTAACATCTGTTGCCCAGCAATCTACCCAGGTGTGTGTGAAGATTCGTTACAATGATAAGTAGGAGTGGGTCCAGAGGAGGTCACGAAGATGATTGGAGTGATGGAGCACCTTCTCTTTGAGGACAGGATGAGGGAGTTGGGGTTTTCAGGCTGGAGAAGAGAAGGCTCTGGGGAGACCTTAGAATCCCTTTCAGTGCACATAAGACAGATAAGGACAGGCCTTTTAACAGGGCATATTGTGATAGGACAAGGAATAATGGTTTTAAACTGAAGGAGGGTCGATTTAGTTCAGGTATAAGGAAGAAGTTTTTTATAATGAGAGTGTTAAAACAGTGATACAGGTTGCCCAGAGAGGTGGTGGATGCCCCATCCCTGAAAGCATTCAAAGCCGAGTTGGATGGAGCTCTGAGCAACCTGGTCTAGTGGAAGATCTCCCTACCCAGGGCATGGGGTTGAACTGAAGGACCTCCAAAGGTCTCTTGCAACACAAACTATTCTATGATTCTATGATTATAGATCAGTAACTCCACTTTCAGTTAATAGGTTAGAAAATTGAGGTATCAAGGGAGATTAACTTGCCTGAGGACTACTTACAGGTCTACAACAGAGGAATATAATTTTCTCATGACCTTTACAGCCAGGAATGTCTTGAAAATGTCTGTGAGGCAGGTTCAAATGGGGCACAGCTGCTCCTCCTCTCTTCCAGCCTGTCAGGATACCAAATCAGTACTGCTCTGGAAGGTGGATAGCACAGCATTCTGGGGTGCCTTTGCCTGTTTTCCTTTCCTTACACGTGGGTGTGGGGTTTTTTTGAGGAGGAAAGTTTTTAGCACTGTTGGATGTTTGTCATCCTGGCCAGAACCACCACACATTAATGCCCCTGATCAAATACTGTATGTCAGGAACTCCTGGATATTTTTTGGCCATCCATATGAAAATGCATGCTCAAAACCTCTAGCCTGGAGAAGTCCTGTCTAGGTCACCTATGGCTCTTGACTCACTAAAAAGGAGCATGCACAGGATCAGTCAGTGCCTCACTGCAGACCTCTAGGTAGTTATAAATACTGAATAATTTAGGTTGGATAAGACCTTTAAAATCATCAAGTACATGACATAAATATATATATATTGGAACATATGAGGAAGCCACCAGGAACTTTCCAAAGGAACTGAAGGTCCTTCGTATCTCTGAACACATGATCAGTGCTTTCTGACATTTATAAAACCCCTTGCAGCCTTTGCCTTCTCCATCTTTCTTTGACCATACAACTGGGACATTCACTGTTGACTTCTGAACCTCCTCCTAATCAGGATCCTAATCATTGATTATCCTTCAGACCCTCATTCCCCTCTCAGCACTGGTTCAGAGATGAAGCACACAGGGTCCACATACATTCCTCATTTGGGCTTTGCTCCATGTCTGCTTTTCAGGAGGACATCCCCCACCAGCTGGGAGATGAACCTGTGAACTCCTCTGTTTGAGGCTGCGTCGGGCAGTTTTGTCACTCTTATCCACTCTTGGATCCACACTGAAGATGTTTGCACCACATTGTGCCTTAATTCTGTCCCTGAGCACTCAGATAGGGTGGGAGACAGTTCTGAGGAAGAGACACTTAGTACCAATACTATTATAATTTTACTTGTGCACATTTCCCCCTTCTGCTAGATTAGTTTTCACTCCAGCTGTATTTCTTTGAATGTGAAAGATTTTTTTTTCCTTCCTGTTTTCCTTTTGGTCCTATCTTCTGTTTAAAAGCAAAGTCATCAATCATTTTAGATGACATGCATTTGCTGTAACTCTCCAGGATAACATGGTTTGAATATTTTGATTGATTTATGTCTGTAAAACCCAAACTGCATCAGCCATTTGTCTGTAGAAACCTTTATTTTCTTTAAAGGTACGAGCCCTGTGCCTCATTAGTCTTCCTGAGCTTTCCTTTTCATACCTGTTGTGTTTCACACATTTTTATAGGCTGTCTGCCTCTAATAAATGAAATTATACTTCAGCTGTAAAGTGTTCCCATAAGCAATCAAAGAAATGCTGCCTTGTAGTCTCTGAGAATAAGCACCATCAGTACCATTGTCACATCATCAAGATGTAGCATGGCCTGGTTATTAGTTTTATGCTGCTCTGACAGCTCAGATGGTCCAACATCTCTAAAAACCCAGTGCTGGAGGAATCAAAGAACTGAGGATCAGCATATACCAGCCTAAATTGTCCGGCACTGCTGGTTATTAAAAGGGTGGTTTAGCTCTGCATAAGCTCTTGACTGATTTTACTCAAGAGGCAGAAGCCAAAATCAGATGAATTAGAAGTGAAAATCACACAGAGGTTTGTTATCATGACTTGAAATTATCAGTCTCAAGATCTGTGGCATCACCTCCAGGGAGCTCCAGGGAAATTCAGCTAAACCCCCTCTAGGACCCACAGGCAAGTAGGAACTTGTTTGCTTTTGCTCTCATTTATTGTTACAAAGAGAGTGAATTGAAAGGATTGTGTTTTTTTTCCTGAGGCATCCCCAGGTCAAATGAGAAGATGAATGTGGCTGTGCGTATGCTCTAGTGTGTTCCTGTCTCACACCTACGATGCAATCCAGAGGAAGAAGATGGGCCAGCTCGTGACATACAACTTAATTCTATTTCAGGCTGAAAGCTCCCTGGGTTTCTTTTCTAGCACTGATGTGGCATCCACTGATGGCTGTCTTGAATTTCTGTGGGTTTTATGCAGCTCTCCCAAGCTCATGGCAACATTCACTAGCAGAGTTTGGGATCTGCCACCCTCTGTTTCCAACACCTTTTCCTGACACTGCTCATCCAATGCTATGTGTGCACATAAAGCTTTCTGCTGTTATAGAATCGTTTAGGTTGGAAAATACCTCTGGGATCACCAAGTCAAACCATTAACCCAACACTGCCAGGTCCACCAGGAGACCTTGTCCCTAAGTGCTACATTCACATGTGTTTTGAACACTTCCAGGGGCAGTCTGTTCCAATGCTTGAAAACTCTTTCTGTGAAGAAACTTTTCCTAATATCCAAGTAAAACCTCCTCTGGCCACTTCCTCTTATCCTATCAGCTATTCCTCTTGTCCTATCCATGTTCCAGTCACTGCAGCTATGAGTGTGAGATGCCCATGACAGACACAGAGCTTAGGCCACCAGTGGGTGTGAGTGGAATCAGCCCCATGAGACTCAAAAAGCAGCACAAGAGGTAAGGACACAGCAGGGATCTTGCTCTGGGCAGCACTATAAGCACAGCACAAAGTTGTCTTTAATATTTCAATAACTTATATCTTAACTTTACATTCACTCCAGCTAGGTGATCCTTACTTATATACTTTTTTTTTTTTTTTGGCTTTTGCTTTTTAAAAGAGAATGAGGCAGAGAGGAAATCAGCATTCAGATCTCCTCTCTACTTACATGCACATCGTATTGCTAAAATGAACATTGTGTCTGCTTCAGTTGGATCAACTTTATAGTCAGATTATTTAGTAATTAAACCATGGATATATCTTGGAGGCAAAAGAGAAAATCCCACTGACTCCAGTTTACCCTTTTGTAACCCATCCTGGGAAGCAGAAAAACATCATAAATCTCTCTTTATTTATGGAGATATATATATATAGGAATAGCAGATAGCAATTCCTTTATTTCCCTACCCTCCCTTTCTGCTTGGAAGCCTATTTACAAACACACAATCAAAATCCTATCCTGAAATGGGTGATTGTGTTCATTGTTCCAGAACACATAATAGCAAAGGCAAGTAGGAACCGTTTTAGTCAAGCAGTGATGGTTTAAGTTGTTGAAACAGGAGAAGAACAGGGAAAGCAGCAAATAATTGTCACAACCCTGAAGGCTGCAGAGAGCACAAAATCACCAGGTCTTGCACTCTTGTGAGTCTTGCACACTTGCTGAGCTACTGTAATATCTTTGATATGTCATCAGGACCTGAGGTTTAACCACAATTCCTAATACATGGTCTAGCTCCTCCTACATTCTGCACCAAAATTCATAAAACACTGATTTCATAGTGACTGACTTGTGTTTCCCAGGGCCACGTACCACTGAGACACAGAGATCCCACCATGTTTGTGTACAGTGGTCAAACAGGGTCATGTCTTGGATTCTTTTAGAGAAAGAATATCCAAGGCTTGGTGAACTGACCTCAGGGAACAGGTATCTATTATGTCCCTCCTGCACAGACTGTGTCAAACCAGGATGGGCTATAAAGGCCAGGCAGAATAGTCAAAAGACCAGTTCTTCCAGTGGCTTGGTCAGGAAGAGAGTTATCACAGAAGGAGACAGAAAAGGAAATAAAGCTTCAGTTCACTGCTAAGACACAAGTGGATGATACCCCCACCCAGAAGCCCCTGGGCTGGAAGTCAAACCTCCAGCCTAGTCTTTAGAGGACAAGAATATGGCCAGTTTCTACAACACAACCATCCAAAGCCCTTTATTATGGTGTCTAACCCGCTTCCCAAAAGGGCACAGTCTCCCACATGTCCTGCCCACACCAGACCTGTGAGGATGCCTCAGTTGCCTCCAGGGCAGCTCAAGTGATGGTGGAAGGTATTTATTTTCCCCCTGTGCTGCTCCCATCTAATATCCTTTTTTTTTCACCTCATTTTGTTTTCCCCATGTCAGTGGAAGGAGCTCCAGCCTCCAGGAGCTGCTCTGGTTAAACTCATTCAGGGGTTTTGGTTTCCTGAAGTTATTCAGAGGGTTTCCTGCACAGAGAAGAAACAGCAGGGCATGTTCTCTGTGCTGACCCATTTGCCCCAGCAGAGCAATTAAAATTAGAATTGTGGAAGAGCGATATTATTTTAAAAACACAGCACAGCCTCTGATATGAAACAGGACTAAGAATGGACTTGTCAAGAGCTATTAGTTTTTCATTTTATTTTCCAATAAAAGAGGGATAGAAGGAGTGTTTACAAGCAGAGAAGTCTGTTCTCAAGTGAAAAAGCTGTGATTATGCTCTGGGACCAAGCAATTAATAATGATCAAAGAGCATAATTGTAGTTAAAAAGTTAATGCGGATAAAAATATCCCTATATTTTATACTTTTTTTCCTTTTTTTTTCACCCTCCAGAAACAAAACCATAATTTAGAAGTGTTTGAAAATATAATCCTCATCACAGATTGCTTTACTTTGGGAGCAGAAATAACTAAAAAAGAAATGAAATAAAATAAAGGCAAAAAAACACAAAGTGGAAAAAGGATAATTTTTTAATTAATCTCTTTTTTGCCAAAACCTACTTTTTCTTTTTGAAAAAGGCTCAACAAAATTTTGGGTCAGGTTTACAGATTGCACAAGGTGGTTAGTTCAATTACAGCAGGAAAAGAGTGATTTTGAGAACTAATTAAATACGCTGGTATGCAGATGGTTAATTGGATTAATAATTACCTTGCATATGTAAAAAGAGGTTTTATGTTTGCACAGGCAGTTTTTATCAGGTTCTCCTGGGATAAAGAAAAAATCATGCCAATAAATTATTGTTTCAAATAGTAAGATGATTTTGCCTTGGTTTTGACTAAACTTTAGAGGAAAAAGCTTTCTGCTTCTATCAGAAGGCAATTTAAATAATAAAAAAAAGATTTTGCTTTCTGTGCACTCACCTAGTGCCCCTCTAGGGAAGAAAGAAAAGCAAAGCATGTTGTAATCTGCAGAAATCAGAAGACAATGGAAAAATCTGTTTTTAAGCATTTTTGGGGGGTGGGAACAAATTGCCATGGCAACTCTCTAAACGGATATGTCTTCAAGGAAATCATGCTGTTCTCTTGAAAAGTGAGATGCATAATACAACGAGCACTTGAAAGTTATCTTTGGAAGGCATGTGTACAGGAAAATCAGAAATATTTTATAAATTCAAACTTATGAAACATTCATGCTGATTTACTAATGTTTCACATGGCAATTATTCCACCCAAAGGCAGGAGCTGAATAACCTTGCCATGTATATATGCATTTTTAAGAGTGCTTTGTGCTTGGGCTGATCTTATCTATCAGCCCCTTTCCTCTGCTTTGCAAGCGCTCAGAGTTTCTTGCCATCAATATATAAGTTTCTACTAACTCAGATGGTTGCTCAATCAGAGCCTGAAATATTTAACCCATTTCTTATACCCTTTCTTTCTCTGACAGGTTGTGTCAGTCCATATTTTCTTACCAGCAGCATCAGTGACATCACTGTGCTGCACACTGGGTTGAGAAAGGAGAATTTGACCTAATAACTTTACTTGGAAAAGCTGTTCCTCCTGTTTTAAATCACTCAGATGGTTTGGTCACACTGAGGATTATATTTTGCTCACAGAATTGCAGGGTTCTCATCCTGGCAAATCTTACCCCAAGACTGGGACTAAATGATCCTTAAGGTCCTTTCCAACCCTAACTCTTCTCTAATTCCATGATTCCCTGCCCCTATAAAAAACAAGAGGAGTATTTTCTTTGCTATAGGATTTTTAGCTCCTGAAACTAACTAAAATAAATTGGAAACTGATCAATATAAAGGGGAAAAAAATCATGAACATTCTTTTGCATCCTTGAGATGGAGCTGCCTTTGCTATTTTTCTTGACTTGTTGGTTTCTCCTAACTACTCCTGGGCTTTTCTTCCACAAGATTGAACTGTTTTAATTAATACAAACCAAAAGAGCTTTATTTAAACCAGGTTAAATACCAAAATACAGCCTGGCTGAAACCAAAGTCAGCATTTTGCCCATAGCCCTGTGCACCAGTTTAACTAAGGTCATTTAAAAATGCCATCCTAGACTGACATGTTGCATAGAGGAGTCCCGAGGGTCACAGTCCCATTGGCAGCCCTGGATGTTTAAATTGAAGGTGTCAGAACTGCTATCTCATCTCAAAAGCAGCAAATAGAGGAACAACTCACGAATGTCTCCCTGAGGGTCTTCTCCACATGCCACCACCATCGTGTGCTTCAGAGAGCTGAGGCAGTGGCCACTGTGCCAAGTCAGGGCAATTAGCTGTGCCTTCAGACACTGGGAACAGTTTGGGAGCAGCTCAGAGATTTTCCCTTCCACGTGTGCCTGCCTAGTACCTTTCTGAGAGCAGGCAGTGAGTCAGTTGTCTGTTCAGCAGTTGTTCTTGGAAAGAGAATGTTTATGGCAGCCAGAAGAAAGAATCCCACTTGGCAGGTGGAGCACTTGGTGGGAATGGCTGGGAGTGAAGACTGCTGGCTGCAGAACATGGACACATCTCATCTTGGCTAAGAAAGTGTTACCTCATGATATTTCTTTCTTTTTACCTTTTTTTTTTTTTTTTTTTTTGTGAGGAAGAAGGACATGTTTTGACAATGTCTAGCACAAATTTGCCCTAAGGAGAGATACCAAAGCAGGAAAAAATACTTGCTGATGACAGACAAAAACACCATAATACCCATTGGGGATAATAACTGCTGTATCTGAGGAAAGCCTAAAGCCAGAGCTGGACTTCACAGCTTGAAGAAGGAATCTGGAAGCTTCCTCAAAAAGGACTCTGGAGTTTTGAAAACCCATTAGCCTTGTGGGGAATGCTGGTCCTGACTCAGAATTGGTGGCTGGAGCTCAGTCTACATCCCACAGTGTATATGATTCTTTGGCTTTTTCAAAAAGTCAGAGTAAGTGATTGTGATAACTTCTTATGGCCTTCAAATGAATCTTATGGTTGATGATCTGGGTCACATCAGAACCAAGCACCTAAAGTCCTTTTACTCAGTGTTATAGTTGGATCAGCCAAAGTCTGAGTAAGGGTATCCTTCCTTCCCATTCCTTCCCTGGCTGCTACCTCTACTGACCCCTCCGTGCTGGTGTTTGACTTTAGAACTTAATCGAAACTCATATGGAGTTAGGGATAGCCCTTTCTCCTTGGGAATAAACCTCCACCTATCATGCTTGACCTATCCCTGGAAACAGTCAAGGTCAGACTGGAGAGGACTCTGAGCAACCTCATCTAGTTGAAGATGTCCCTGCCCATTGCAGGGGGGTTGGATTATATGACATTTAAAGGTCCCAACTCAAACTATTGTATGATTTTTCATACGGTTGGGGAGGTTAAGGGAGTTACTCAAAGCTGCAGAACAGCAAAGCCAAGCCTCGGTCAGGGCAACCCCCCTGCTCTGCCTCCTGCCCTGTCTCAGGGTACGGCCACAGGGCATTTCACAGGCAGACACAGGATGATGCTTTCTAAGCAGATTTTGTTTGCTGTGACCATGCTCTGAGCTGGCCCGAAGCTGTGCAGCTGATCTGGCACAGCCTGCCTCACAGCAGAGCCTGTCACCTTCTGTCACCCCTCTCAGGCTGGGGCTGCCAAGGCTGAAATGACACTACAAGCAGCCGTGATCCTGTGCTGTGACCTCGTGGCATCAGTGGGGTCCCTGAGCTCTGCCATGGAGAGTCACTCTGTGCATGTGTATGAACAGCAAAAAAATCCCCTGGATGAGGCAAAGTGATGCTCTGAGTCCATTCAGACAGACTTTTGTTTCCCTTTCCCTGATCACAGGCGACAGATCCATCAAGGTTAACACTTCCAGCAAAAGAGTGGCAGCTTCAAGGGGCAACTTTCAGGTGCTAGAAATGGGCTTATGCGAGCAAGGGTCTTGTGTTTAACAGAAAGGAAGAAATCAGCAAGATTCAGAAAGGTTGACATATCCATCAGATTGTTTTTGTTTTAAAAATTATCGTATTTTGAAGATGAAAAGCTCCTTTGTATCTGCACACAGTTTTCCATGACTTAAACAAAGCTTTTGTGTGTGTGCTAAAGGAGTGTTAAAAATACTCTTTAGGCAGTCTTCTACATTCATTTTAGGAGTTTTCTGGGAAAGCAAGGACAGGACAAATCTGTGTCAATAATCCTGGCAGAGGCAAGGCAGAGATAAAGGTGTTAAATGGCCACAGAAATTGTATAATTCAGTGGTATTTCTTCTGATAAAGCAGTGTTTAATCTGACAGCCACAGGAACTGGGGTGTGACATGAGCATGAGGCCAGGAAATATAAAATGAAGTAATCACCCTGAAGAAGGAAATGCTTTGAATAACACATGATGCTGTAAATCTTCAATGAAGCATCAAATTCTGTTTTCTGTGGCTCATTCCAGCCATTTGTCATTAATTTAAATATTATTGAGAGAATTTAGGACAAAAATGTTTCATCAGTGCCTGCAGCAACATGAATATACGTTCTTGTTAGAGAATCTCCCATCAGCCTCAATAGTTATGGGATTTGATGTGACACATTTTTAACACGCATGATTTTAAAACGATGGGGGAGAAAAGTTGAGGGGAGGTGAAAGGTTTTGGGTAGATCAATGTCATGAATGGGATCAAACCAGACCAAGAGTTTTTAGAAAAGGGCCCTGGATTAAAATGAAAGTCATTGGAGGGGGGACACTGAGTCAGTCAAAGGAAAGGCAGTATCTTGTAATATGGGAAGAGGTGATTTTGACCCCAGAGATAGCTGAAAATAAATTATTTCATAACAAATAACAGCGAGGCAAGTTCATAAGTGCAAGACTCAAATACCAGGAGCTTTGTGTTTAATTTCTCAAAGTGCATCTGGAATAAGTAAACAAGTTGTCCCATTGAAGGTGTTCCAGGAAGACTTCTGGAGGCTGAGAGCTGGGTACCTTCTTGCTTGCTGCTCTTTGCCCCAGTGTTCCATCTGCAAGGAGAGGGGGAAGGTCTGAAGTGGAAATATGTGATGGAGCAGCATCTGGGGGTCTGTGGCTAAGGGAGTCTCTTTATCAGCATTAAAGAGAAGCACAGTGGGAAGCCCCAGTGGGCAGTGAAGCAGAGTCCCATGTCACTTGGGTAGGATTTTCCTTCCTTGGGAATGCCTTAATGCATTTTGTATTTTTGTATTTTCCCTCCCTTGTACATTGTACAGTAACTTGAACCCAGCCCTCCCTACTCCAGAACAAACTTTTAGCACAGATACGTGGAGGTTTGAGACAGCAGGACATCACATTAGAATTAATGTATTGTTATCCTTGCTCCACAAGGACCAAGATGAGGCAAAGTGAAGAACATAGTAAATAAAAATAATAAAGACAGGCTGATGCTCCCTTTTGAGTTGGATTTCTTTTATCTAACATTAGCCATCTGAAAATGAGGTATCTGGCCTAGTGCAGGCATCTGGACTCTCAACAGTCAGTAGAGAGAAGCAGTTACAGAGGTGATTCATCACAGCTCTTTACAGGGCATGAATTGCCCTGGGAAGCTCCACCAGCTGCAGAAGGAACCCAGATAACAAGGTTAGCATGGAGATCCACCTGTTAACAGGCAGGAGTCAGCCAAGAAAAATTCCATCCATGCTTTCTATGATTAAAAAAGCTCATGGGTTATATTGTTCCAGTGCCTCATCTGACCAAAGCTGAAATGAGGTGGCTGTTGTCGATCACAGACAAGGAGACATGTAGAGTTATTATAGCACAGGAGGGTCAAAGAGATGGCTGCTACTACAGAGTCACAGCTCAGATGGAAATTGTCATTGGTTACCTGTGAATGTAGACCCTTTATTGGGTGCTGATACCTCATCTCCACAGCTGAAGTGCTGAGGACATCAAACCCCTCACTCGTGCCTTGCTGTCAATTGTTACATCCAAGCCCTGGGCTCTGTGGTGGGCCAAGGAAATAGAGGTCAGGAGAGAGGTAATGGTGGCAGCACCCGTCCCAACCTGAATTCAATCCTGCTGGGAGTTTTCAGTGCTTGGCCACTGAACTCAGCAGTGTGTAACCAGTTGGGTGCTCATCTGAGATGCCCACAGGATGGGACACATTCATGGTGCCCAGGATGCTGGTACAGACCGTGAGTTCAATGACTCTGCTCAGTGATCCCACGTTTTTATTCCTTACTAAGCTTCCCAGTGTTCTAGGAAGAGCCCCCAGCATCTGGTGCCTAAACGCCAGCACATGCAAAGGTCTTTGCAATGGAAGTTCCTCCCTAAAGTCACCAGGCTCTGCATTAAGGCCATCAGCCTCAGAAACATCTCCTCCTTGCACACTTGGGAGCATACTTATCCTGGTTCCAAGTGAGACAGATTACAATGCCTTTTTTTTAAATATATTTTTTTCCATGGACAGGTGCAGAATAAAGTGTGTCTCTCTTTATGCCCCATTAAGACTCCAAACCCTTCAAGCTATTTAAAAAGAAGCAGGGAAAAAAATAAATAAATGCAGAAGTAGACTTCATACCCCTGATCTCAGCTATTTTTCCTTGCAGAAGACCATCTTTGAGTACTGTTATTGAACCTCCCTGTTTAATGACCCTTCTAATGCACTGCTATCAGGTAGTGCCATCTGTATTTGGGCAAATGTGCTCACTCGTCTGTTTACTCAGCATAAATTATCTTTATTTAAAGTTTAATGGAAGTTACATCTATTTGGACATCTGTACTTAACTGATTATTGGCCACGGTGGGCCGCCTGGTGGTTCTGCATGAACTTACTAGCTGCTGTAAAATGATAAGAGCCTGACATATGTTAAGAGCCAGCAACAATCACAGTCGGGGAGTACATTTTGAATTTTTTTTTTTTTTTAATATTTCTGAGCTGGTGGTTAATAGAAGCACAAAGAAATCCACACACTTCCCCCAACTGTCTCCTCCATCCCTGTGTCTCTGCTGTCAATCCAGACCTTTTCAGAACCACATTAAAAAAAATAATAAAAAAATCCCTCCTCTCCCCATGCCTCAGGGGTGAGTGAACTTCTTGTACCTACCATTCAGGCCACGTACAGTTTGTTACCTATTTCATGCAGTGAAACACCTCTGTCCGTAGAAAGACAGAGACCATCTCGGTTCATCAGCATCTGCAACTGATTTGGAAAGTTGCTGCCATCTATAGATAGGTATGAGGATTTGCTGGCACGGTTAGGGAAAAGGTTTGAGGCAGTAACAGGATTCAGGGGAAAAGGTCATAGGATCACAGAATAATTAAGGTTGGAAAAGACCTCCAAGATCATCGAGTCCAGCCATTAACTCAACACTGCCAGGTTGACCACTGAACTGTGTCCCCATCTTTTAAATCCCTCCAGGGATAATGATTCCACCACTTCCCTGGGCAGCCTTTTCCAGTGCTTGACAACACATTCAATGAAGAATTTTTTTTCCTAATGTTCAAGATAAGCCTTCCCTGGTGAAGGGGAAATGTAGAAAGAGGAGGGGAGGTAGAGGTGTCTGTGGAATTGCCCCACTGCTCTGTACCATGGGATCCATTCACTCCTGCCTCTGGCAGTGGCCAAATGCAGAGGGATGCCTGGAAAAGTAAGGGAGAAAAATAAGAGAAAAAACTCCTTCCTGACTCCAGGCTACCAGAAGTTGGCTCATGCCCTACAAAGATAGCCATGACTGTTGTGTAAGACCAATTAATTTGGCCCTCATGCTCTACAAAATGCTGCCTTGTAGCGAGACCTCTTTTGTAGGAAGAGTGTTGTAGACCTCTCAGTTTCCACACCTTACCATCTCAAGGACCTGGGGTTAATACAGGACTGCAGATTGGCCTAAATTCAGCTCTCTGCACAGAGAGACAAGATAGCATTATTCTTTGGATTGTCCCAGCCCTCAAGTGCCATTTTTGCAGAACTTACCTGAGAAAAAGCTTTATCCTTTGGAAAATCCTCCCCTAAAAATAGGATTAAAAGGAGGGCAATGCAGTCTTTGCTGTTTGGGAGTATTTTTGTGTCTTGTCTTGCACTGAGGAAGATTAAATGCCAAATAAAAGCTCAGCACTGACCCGACTAGGCAAAGGAATGTTGTATGAATCCCTCCAAACCTACATTTGTTCCAGAGCAGTGTGTGCACCCTTCTTTGCAGAGGAGGTGTGTGGCTGGCAGAACAGGTAGTGCCTTTAATATGTCTAGATAACTATTCCTAAGAAGAAAACTCTACTGATTATCCAAAAAGATGGTTTAAGGAAAGCCTCTTTACTTTTCCTCTCAATTTCAGGGTTCCTTTAATCCTTTCATACCTAACTAATTTCTCTCAGGATGAGATGATTAGTTTCTTATGTTTCCTAAACCCTTTGGTACAAATTTCTCCACGGAGAAAACATCTGTCAGCTTGGATTTGTTGTGGGTATCTACTGGACTTGATGACTGGATTTTACTCAGGCCCCAAAGATTCTCCTGTTTAAATGGCGGTCCATGGAACATCCTGGAAGTTAAACTGTTTTTCTGAAAAAAAAAGTCCTAAAATCCCATTGTAAACCTTCATAATTACTGACCCCTCCTGAAGTGGTTTGGGTCTTGGTTTAAGCTAACAGCAATCTACTTTCAAAAATCAAGGCAGTAACATGCCTAGTTCACATGGATTTAAAGAGTTTAATATCAGGCACCAATTTCTGGAAATCTTAGGGTAGTGGAAAAGACATCAAAAGAACCTGTGCCTGCTGGAAGCAAAGAGGTCCACGGTTTTCAGCTGCAAAGTAGCTGCAGGGTGGAAAGGCTTGTGATTCTTAGGTGAAGTCAAACCCCATTTCATGGGCAGGATGTGGGCCCTGAGTGAAGACCAGGTATAGTCTTTGGAGCTTCTGAAAAGAAGGGATGGCTCATCATGGATTGATGGAAGAGGTGTCACTGTTTTTTTGGCAGGGCTCAAGGCATCTTCCTCCTTGTGCAACCCCATGGGGAGTGGTGTGACTCTCATGAATGTAAGTGAACTTAAAACTCTCATTCACGACAGGGATTCAGGGGATACTTTCCACCTCATGCCCCTGCTCTGCCATCAGGAATCCTCTTCCTTGGCTCCCTCAGGCAATTCCTGAATGTGTCTCATCCACAGCCACAGAAGAACTCTGGTTTGAGACAGAAAGGATCAGGAAAGTTTCCCATTCTTCTTCTATGTCTTAAATGGAAGAATAAAATTTTTCATTGGAGTCTCTTAGTCCATCATTATCCATTGCAACTTCCTTTGTCTCCTTCAGCCTTTATGGTGTGAGACAAATACAGATGACGTGCGCTGGCTCCTCTCCTTCTACTGACACAGAGAATTACTTTTATTTACTGTTATGATTAAGTTGCCATATGTTGTGTTTTCATCACATGGCTGCATGCAATGATATGTTTGCAACCTGAGGACTGGATGTCTGTAAATACACCTTTTTATTCTATGTTTGTATATAGGAGTCTGATGTCTGTGTTCTCATTTATCATAATTGTAGTAGAACTGCTGCAGTACAAGCCCAGCCAGCTTTGCTGCACAGGAAAATACCAAACAGACCCAGAAAACGTGTGTGTGTGTGTGGGGGGGTGAGATCTGCAGTTTCTAGAATGGATAGAAAGTTAGTCCACATGGAATTAGTTCAGAGCACCTGAAGATCTGGGCATTTGTTGGAGGCACTTTCATGTCCTGTGCTTTGCATGGGGCTGATTGTTCGCATCTTGTTCAATGAGTGCTGGTCTGTTGGAAGCAATTCTTCTGCGTTAGAGCAGGAGGAATTAAACGTAAATCAAGCTGTTAGTGCTTTTTCCCCCTAAACTAAACATAGAGGATTAAACTAGCTGTAGACTCAAACGATTTGTACCTCTGCTTTGGTTTTAGTATTTTAGTGTTTTAGTTGGCATGACAACTTAAAGAGCTTGAATGAAGAATTTCTTATCTTTTTGCATTTAGTATTTGCTTATTTAAAAAATTAATTAAATGGTGATCTCTTCCCTCAGCACTAAATCACATAGGGCTTAGAGACTTAGGGAGAGAAACTTCACATTTTGGAGCTACTATGAAACCACTCTAAAAATAAACCTGTGCTTAAAGCCAAGGATATTTGTCAGGGAGAAAATATTTTTGCTATCACAGAAGAAAATTTATTATTCTCAACCTATTCAGAACTTGTGAGCTTCTAAGTTACATTAATAGCTTAAAAATTATATTTTTTTCATTTTAAGTGTTATTTTGCTTTTATTTATCTGCTTATTTTTGCTTCCCGTTCTTTCACTTCTTTTATCTAGCTGTAAACTCTTCTGTTATAAAAAGTAGCCCAAGCCTCTTGCATGACCAGTTGTCTCCAGGGAACCTGAGCTCTCAGACCAGATTACCCTTGTACCACGCCCAGAGTCACCCCACTACCTCTTGAGAATTGCAACAACAGGTCAGGAAATGACAGCCAGGGTTTCTGGGCCACGGATTAGAAGTAATCTGCTCCTGAAACATGCTATGGAGTTCACCACCCTGACTCACACACCAACTCTCATAGTCCTGTGAGATTGCCATGATTTTTGGGTGACACACTCAGAGGTGCCCTTTGATTCACAGTGACTTTTTCCAGCCCTATTTCTGGTTGTGGTCGCATCACAACAACCATTTTATAGGAACACAAAATTACAGAACGGTTTTCTGTATTACAGAAAATTACAGAGGGATCTTAAAGATCATCCAGTTTCAACTCCCCTGCCATGGGGCAGGGACACCTTCTACTAGACCAGGTTGCTCAGAGCCCCATCCAGCCTGGCCTTGAACACCTCCTTCCTGCTGTTGTCTTTCTGGCTTGTACCAGACCTGCATCATGGGTAGATATGTGCCAGGACAGCAGAGTGGTATCAGCCCCCTGCCTGGGATGGGGTGTCAGAGTCTCACTAGGCAAAGGACTGATGGTAGGAAGATCATAACAACTGCTGGGGATGGTGCCTCCCAGTCACTGCAGCTTCAGGCAGCCCCAGGCAGCCCCTGGCTCCTCATATTCCAAGGATTAGAAACTGAAATCCTCCTGAAACCACCTGCATGCAGGTAACAAGATCAGGGATGTGCCAACCTTTGTGTCATGGAATCACAGAGTCACCTGGTTTGGAAAAGACCTCTGTAGTGGACTGATTAAAGGATGGAAGCTGCTTTGCCATTGCCTTGATCATGGAGCTAAAATGTCTTGATGCCACATCTGGGCTGCTGCAGGAGCTGAGCTGGGTGCAGAAGCTCCAGGAGGTGGCTAGCAAGCCATCAGAAGCAGGTAGCCCAGATATTCTTAGCAAAAAAAGATAAAAAGCTGTTACAATCAAGAACATGCCAAGGAGCTACTCTCCCAAAAAAAGGTATGCCAGGCAGATCTTGCCTTGGATACCGAGGCACCAACCACTGGACAGTCAGGGCTCATCTTGGTACTAGGCAAACCACCAGATGCCTGTGTTTTTTATGCCCCAGCTAAACTGCAGGCACACATTCCTACATTATAGAATAAACTTTCCCATGTAAACCACTGAGATTTACCAAGATGTTTTATATGAGCTGCAAATATAGAAAACATCTGCCCCTTCCCTCCAGCCCTGTATGGAGTATTGACACACAAGGAGGTGTTCTTGGGTGGTTGGATTGTTGGCTCAGTGGGGTTTTGTAGACAAAAAGAGTTATGAAAGCATCAGGGCAAAGGCATGCGGAGGCTGAATTGGGATTGCTCCCCACTTTCCTGGTCCCCTCCCTGGGTCACGTGTTTGGGCCGCGTGGTCCCCAAAGCAGAGACACACACACACACCCAGGGCAGGAAAGCGAAGAAAGGTTTATTTACCAGGCCAGGTCTTTTATAGGCTTCACAGCCAATAGGATTCAAGGGGAAGGGTTAACAATAGGCCAATCAGGGAAGGGTTTACCTGGCCTGGCAAGGGTTGCATACTAATTAGGAAGGTAAGGGGTTTCCTTTCCGGGAGCTAGGGAAGATACAAACTAGTTTACAATACAGTAAAAAAACCTCAGGTTTAAAAGACACTCTGATTAATTTCTTCATCACCACCAGAGACGCCATCCTCACGCCAGAGACCCATCTCTGGCGTGATCTGTTCCATTTATGATATTGTGGGTCCATTCCCACAAAGGCACCCTGTGATCTCCCAGCAAAGAGTGCATCCTCATGCTGGCAGCACAGAACCAGATCTTTTAGGTAGTTCAGAGATGAATTCCAAACATTTGCTGGACTCCAGTGACCAGTTGTCAGAAGGACAGTTCAACACCTCTTTGTGCTGTGGGTCTGCTCTGTGACCCTCTGCAAGCCCCTTCCATTGTGTTGTGCATTGGATCTGCTTCTCTGCTTAACAGAAGGAAGGAGAGGAACCTTTTTGAGATCCAAGGAGTGATTTTGCAAGGTAAAAGCCCCATGGGTGAGTAATCAAAATTCCGACCTTACCTCGTTCACGTCGGCTTCAAGAAAACCTCTTAAAAACAAGTTAAAAATGTCAGATGGTAGATTTATGAAGCTTTTATTCACACGTGACTAACCTCAGCTCTTTCAGTTCAGTTCAGTTCAGTTCATTATATAATAGTTCTTGTTTTATTTACTCATTGAATAATAAAAAAGTGTTCATATGGATGTAATTCAAAAGCAAATGCACAAAGGACTGTGTGATCAGTGCTTAAAGAACCTTACGAAATGGAGTAAAGAAATCTCCCAGCCTTTCAACTTCCTTTTCACCTACAAATTTTAATAAAGTTCTCTAAGGCTGCAGCTTGTGTGTGCAGATGTGTAAGATATATGCATGTCTGTGTGCACTTGTGCATTTTATTCAAACAGTTGATGGATCATCAAAACAAAAAATATTCATGATTTGCTATTCCTCTAAGGAAGTTACTTTTTTTCTTTTCTTAAATCTATTTCTAAGAATGAAGGTATTTTATTTTTTAAATCCAGAAATTATTCTTTAAATCCAGAAATTATTCTTTAAATCCAGAAAACAGAGTGAGAGTTCTGTGCTGAGAAGGTGTAGCTGGGCATCAGAACACCCAGGTTCTCTCTTCAGACCTTACTGGGGAGCTCTGGAAAGCACGCTGGTCCCATACTAAGGGCATTTATAACATAAACCAGCCTTTTAGCATAGAATAGTAAACAATATCTATATAATCTATTTTATATTGATATAATCTTCTCCACGGACACCCCCTTGTCGTGGGGGAGAAGCTTGCGTGCCCTCATGAGGTTGCGAGCTGTGCTGGCAGTGGTTCATGCCTCCGGTAGGGTCTCCCATGCTAGTCA
>JAWWEE010000040.1:2668846-2723004 GCA_035221455.1 Xenops minutus | reverse complement strand
ACTTGCCTATCTCGCATTGGCCTTTTTAGCCACCAACGTGCTTGTAGCAAGTGTGGGTAGAGCCCTTGTAAATCTTCGTTCGCGAAGCCTAGCCATGATTGATATAATTGAACTTACAACAGTTTGTAAAAGCTGAGGATAGTCACAATTTCTAAGAACATCTAAAACATCTAGAACATCATCTAAAATCATCTGACAACTTCAAGAGTCACATTTTTTCATGCTGTGTTCTCAATCCTAAACTCTTGCTGGCTTCAGTGGCTGTTGAGAGCTCTGAACCTTGGAAGAGTTGATATTTTTTAGGGTTAGTCACCACGAGATGAGGAAGCAATGGCATTTTCCCTTCAGAGCTGTGTAGTCTAGGGCCTAATACCTACTTCAATTTAGGAAGGTCTATCTGACAAAAACTTGTATGAACTAGGGGAGGAATGTGGGGTGACATTGGTAGATGCTATTACAGAGCTGTTTGAGACCAACTCAAGCTGATGGATGAAGCTGGCAGAAAACCCAGCTGCCTACACACTGACCATGAGGCCATTTAGTTCAGTGAAGGTTTAATGAAGGTCTGGAGTAACTATGGAGAAAGAACTCAATATAACAAAAAGAGTTCTACACTCCTACTCTCCTTTTCTTTGTACAGCTGTAATATTTTGCAACTGCAACCAATTTTAGTTTCCTTTCTGCAGAGAATACACAAAGGAGATATAGGAGACAGCCTTTGAACTGCTGTCCCTTCACTCTAAGCTAGAAATTCACAAGATATCTATGGACCTGTTCTTGAGGTGGGAATCAGTCACGGTGATGACTGCACCTCTTTTTGCTTCATTCAGTGCCTCTCAAGCCTCTGTTGAAGTCCTCTGCACATTTTGGGCTTCACACTGGTGGTCTAGAACACCTTGAAAGGAAAAGCATGATGAAATATCTAGGAAGTGTAGTTTTCAAGGAGACAAGGAAAATAATGTTACTTGGTCTACAGAAAATGCAACTGAAGGGAACACTCAATGACAGTCTGTAAATACTTAAAAGAGCAGAATAAATTCTTCTTTTGACTACTGCTTTTGTTCCTGGGAGTGTTCAAGGCCAGGCTGGATGGGGCTCTGAGCCAGCCTGGTCTAGTGGAAGGTCTCCTTACCCATGGCAAAGAGGTTTGAACTGGATGGTCTTTAAGGTCCCCTCCAACTCAAACCATTCTATCATTCTATTAGAGGTATTATAAGAAAATGTGGGTTTAAATGGGATTCTTGGTTGGACTAGATGATCTTAGAGATCTTTTCCAACCTTAGTGATTCTGTGATGATATGAAATGCAGAAAGACTTTGGGAAGCCCTGAAGCACTGGAATATACTATGTCCGGGGAACAATCCCTGCCCCTAAAGAATTTAAAACAGATTTCACCTATGTCTGCCATGACTGGTCCATATGCAATGGATTAGGTGGGAATGGACTAAATATTATATTAAAGACTTTCCCTGTCCTTTTTTATACCTTCTTAATAAACCTGTTTAGTACAAAGACCTGAGTACACAAACACTAAACTGGGTGGGTGATTTGTTTTACCCAAATTTATCAATCTGAGTGCAAATGTCTCATCAACACTTGGAAAAAGTACCATAAGGATGTAGTTTGACATAACAGTATACAAAATTTGGAAGTTAACTAAAGTTTACAAAATACCTTAAGATCTTCAGAGATGTGCCACATCTAGCTGAAAGGTAGTGACCCATGAGGAGCAACCAAGCATTCCTGTAAAATACAGAATGTGCAACAGTAAAGAAAGCAAAATACCAGATCCTTGACAGAGTAACAAATCTTAAATTTGTTGACAATAAAAGGGGCTGGAGTGGGGGAAGTTTGGAAACATTTTGTCTAAATCATGAAAAGTACTAATTTATTGTCAGTATTCAGAAGGAATATTTCCAAACAATCCAGCAGCAATGTAAATCATGCAGAGCACAACTCGATGGGAAATGGCAGGTGCTCACTTAGCTAACAAAAATACTGAATAAAAACAAACATCTCTGACTACTTATTAGACTTCTTGAAGATTAGAAAAGCAAGTATCTGGCCCAGAGTGTTAACTTGATTAGGAGTCTTTATGTAGTTTGCCTGTCATATAAATAATGGATTTTTTCCCTTTACGTGGCTCTTTTGGTTTATTAGCAGCTTCCATTAGACAATAACTATATTCTCAGGGATCTGCAGGGATTTACCTTTAATAACAGCACTACCTTCATCTTCTTCCCTTTTAAATTACATTTTGATCCAGGTTCACTTTCTTCTGGTGGCTTCAAGGAGCCAGGATCTGTCCCTGTGGGAACAAACCTGTCTCCCACGGGAAAATCACCTCACAGCACTCAGCTATGCTCTGATTTAGGAACTCACTGAGCAAATAAAGCTGCAAAGCCACCAGCCCCAAGCAAACTGCAAGTGATGGGAGGTGAAGAGGGGAGTTGCAGAGATACCTGAACAGAATGGGTAGGATAAGTTATTTCTGTACAAAGAATAATACTCTGTTCATGTTCCTTTTCCTGGTCAGTCCCCACGAAAAAACCATGCCTTCAGATTTCCAGCAGCTTTGGAGCACATCCCCATTGTCCCTGCTGAGATCTGGGCTTCAGTGAAATGTGAGCATAGAGAAGACAAGCCTCAACTATTCAGTTCAAACAAGCCTATTGAATGGAAATGGTTTTTAGTGAACAGCAAGGTGATATAGTGTAGTAAACCTGACAGAAGGGAGCTGTGTAGCCCCTAAAAATGCTATTTTAATGAATTATCCAATGCAGTCAAGAAATACTTGGAAAATTGTTGTGTAAAGTAGCTAAACTATGATACAAAGCACATGTTTAACAGAGTGATTATCTGGTATTTTCCTCAGGGTAATGCTTTTATGATTTTTTTCATTCAACTTCTGCTAAGTGCCATTGCATCAGGACAGTAAACTTTTACTATAATAATGAAGAACATTATCTCTGCTTAATAGGAACTCTGTAATTTTTCCATAAACATTTCAGTGTGCCGTGCCAGCAAGAAACTTGTCAAGGCCTGTCTTAGTTGGACTGTACTTTATCTTAGTCAAATATGGGATTCCAGGATAGAACCTAAAACACCATCCAGTGGAAGACATACCCCATTATTCTACACCAAATGAGAATCCACCCCTAGACTTGACTCCAGGTATCTTATTACCCCTGTCCACCTCTAATTAGAAGCCAACTTACTTGAAGACCTAGTCCAGGTAACAAACCTTCACAGTAGTTAAAACCCCACAGTTTTATCATCCACGCTGATGCCGAAGCCATCTGGCCCTGTTCCTCAACTTGCTGGAAGGGGAAGAGCCCTGTCCATCCCCAGCAAGAGGGGACCATAATCAGTCATTACACTCAAATGACATGTCCCACTGGAAAGGAACAGAAATGCTGGTTTTTGTGTTAAATTAATGGCTGCAGCTACTGTTAAAAGCCCACCATTTACATGGCAGACAGGAACAATCAACTCTTGATGTAGAAAATAGAACCCTTGGCTGGGTTGTCAGGGTTTAAAGTGCAAATCCACGCTTACCCCTTCATCGTGCTTGGCTGAGCCACCTTCTCCTGTCCTCATTTCTGACACTCCAGCTGAAGCTTAGCTGCATGCAGCAGTGAGGGGAGTCATGCACATCCCCCAAGGCTGGTTATTTTCTTCCTCCTCATGGTTTGGGTGGTCCATCTGCTGGGCCAATTGCCCTCTGACAGATTGCTCTGATCTAGTTTATTACATGTGGAACAGATGATGCAGCAGTGACTGACAGGAGAACCTTTGCCAAGCCAGAAAGGCCAGAAGGTAAAGAGCATGGTCACATACATGGTTTAGTAGGACTGGTTCAGCCATCTGATCCCATCATGACAAGGTGTTAAATGTGGAGCAAAGGGTTGCTGCTGCTTTTGTTGTGCCATTGGATTGGCCATGCATGGTCAGGAGACTTGTCTTAATTCCTTGGTGGCCTTGGCACAGCTCCCAAGCAGTTCTGCTACAAGGACAGTCAGAGCAAGCTGATCATGTTGTGCCATCCCTCTAATCTGTCCAAGTCTCTTTGGAACTGAATATTCCTGGGAGCTCTTTATCCCTCCTTCCCAGAGGACACAAAGCCTGTTATAATTAATAGCAGCTAAACTGAGACTACTGGTGGTCAGTATGGAGGCAGGGAAGGTAATGAAATTATAGAGCAAAGGAAAAAAACCTTTATCTTAAACATTTATTTGGGCTTTCTCATCATATTGTATGAGTATATTGCAACTGGTAATTCACCTTCCTTCACCAGCCTGTTGTTGGAGAGGAATGGTATAAAATACACCTGTTTACAGACTGAGGACAAGGATCTGAACTCACAGAGATTCCTAAACCCCTAAATCATACAGTTTTCTACATGTTTTCAGATTGAGACTCAACTATCTCATCCAAGGTGAAAGTAAGAGCCAGGGATGGGAAATCCAGCAATAGTTTTCTGGCTGCTCTGCAGTTCATCATGGGTCACTGCAGCTTGAGCACCTAGGATGGTGTCTTTCCACATGGACCTGGAGGAAGGATTGTGCCCAGCCTTGGGAAGTTCTCCTATTACTCAAAGAGATCCATCTCCCTCAAGCTCCTCGTCAGCCATGAATCACATCTCCTGGAGAGACTGCAGATGTCTCCTGCTTAAAAAAGAAACCCCTATAAATCATTTAGAAACTTATTACCAAGCTTATTATAAGGCATTCAAACAAATCAGAACTAATAGTGTTGCTTAATAATAAGACTTTTGTAACAACATATTATCCCCATATATATCACCATGACGAGTTATCTGCCCCTGTAAGAGCAGGTGAGGATGATTGATCGACTTGCCTTTTTTCCTCTTCTGATTATAAAGCAAGGCAGCTTGGATTCAGAATATTAAACTGTGCCATAAAATACATTATTAATATGTACAACAACCCTCTTTTTACAGCCTTATGCCAGTTTATTGCTACAGTATCCTTCTGAATGTGACATTAATAAAATGAGTGCAATAACACAGACTCTAAATTAGTAGTTATTGGTAATGAGGGAACGATTTAGTAGTGGGGTTTGTTGGCAAAACTGAAGACCTATTATTAGTCTGATGGTTGATTAATTAGCAATTATTCCCTATCTGTTTTGTGACCCAGCCCACTGTTTTTAGAGACAGGCTCCCAAATATGCAGTTTTTAAGCTACTAGCCAAAACAGAAGTAAAATAACACTCTGCTGCCTAAAAAAAAAAAGGAGTTTAAATTCAAAGACAAGTATCAAGAATCCTCATCCTCTGTCCTGTAATCCGGTACTATGGAATGCCAGGGACCTCCATATTCCTGACTCTGTGAGACCGCCGAGGCTGGACCATGTGAAATCATCTCTGCTCTCTCCAAAAAGTGATGTCCTTCTCTCCCTGATCCTGCAACATCTGAGAGGAGCTTTCTGCACCCGAGAGGCAGATTTTCAGCACCCCATGCTTTGCGTGGGGAAGACCCAGTTGGGGCCTCCACACCCCATGGGGCTGCTGGCACCTCAAGCATTGTTCTTCCCATCTCTGGATGCCCTGTGCCAGGCACAGAGGATCATGGAATCACAGAATGGTTTGGATTGGAAAGGACCTTGAAGATCATCTTGTTCCACCCCCTGCCATGGGGTGGGACACCTTCCACTACCCCAGGTTGCTCCAAGGCCCATCCAACCTGGCCTTGGACACTTTTAGGGATGGGGCATCCACAGTTCCTCTGGGCAACCTGTGCTGGTGCCTTCAACCCCTTCATTGCTCCCCAGGATCTCTCCACTCCCACTCCAGAAGGCTCCATGATGTTGTTCCTCTACCCAAGCTGTCAGCAAATCAGGAGGTTCTTTATCATCGAGAGATGCTCTATGGTGATACCAAGGAATTGGCAAAAGAAAAGGAATATAAATATCTATATAAAGATGAAGTTTTTGGGACACTGAATTGTCAGGTGTGTGGACAAAGCTGCCTGAACAAGCCATTAAGATGGGAAAAGTGAAGGACTTCGCTTCACCCCAAGAACATCCCCTCTGTTTTTAAAACCATAAGATATGCAAGCTGCTACTTTAAAAAAAAAAAAAAAAAAAAAAAAAGGCAGGACGAATATTTTGGGGGTTTATGTGACATTTTCATCCCATGCAAAACCTGCTTTGATAAATCAAAATAATATGATTAATGCTTCAATGGCATTTACATTGCATTTATGAACAGGCCTTATCATACTATTAATTTTTTACAAAATATTTTCAGCAGTGGTCTTTGTCCACAGCAGCAGCAACAATTTCTACAGTATGTGGACATCTTCCCAAGTTATTTTATCTGCTAAACCATGAACCATTTTCCCAAGTTACTAAATGCTTTGCAGTTAATATAATTTATTTTTTTAAATGGACGGGCCTGATCTTGTCAAGATTTCTGCAAATAAAATAACAAAACAATATTAACCTGGAAGCTTTTAAAATATTTGTAAAGTTTTGCCTAACAAAAAATACCAGTGTTCTTTCCTTGATTCCACTGGAGACATGATATCACTGAGGATACTTGGATAATCTTTCATCTGAGAAGGAACTCTCCAAAAGGTATTGAATTCCCAACGTTGCCTCTTCTCCCAGCTCTTGTCAAAGAACTCTGATAGTTCCAGTCCCATCAAAAAATTGTGAAGGGCCAATGAGAAACAAGGAAAAATGGTGAGTATTTCCATGCTTGTGTGTTCACTGCAGACATTTTTTTGATAGAATTTGATAAAATTCCAGCTGAAGTTTGCTGTGATTTCATCGCCTCTGAAGATATGACCAAGGTTAAGATCAATCCACGGTTCACACTGAACATGGAGAATTATAACTTGAAATATCAGGGATACAATTCTTTTTTTGAGGAGTGGTGACCATTCAAGGAGATCAAGATCAAATAAGACTCAATTAAAAGTTAAGAGGGTTTTTTTTTGTTTTGTTTTTGAGTTTGACTTAAAATGAAGATAGAAAGCCACAGGCTGACTTCATCCTGTGGTCAGGAGGCCACATGCATCTACTCTCACGTGAGAATCAAAGGAGGATTCTTAGCAAGCCCAACTCCACTCATTGCTCCTTTCAAATCCACAACCCCTTTGACAGGAGAAAACAAGATGACTAGCAAATGCTGAGAATTATCATCTTGTCAGAAGTTTCTCTTGACTATTCTTTTAAGTCCCATATTTTATCTACTTGGCTGTTCATTTAATCATGGGCTGTTTTTTAATCTTACTCACTCATTTTGAAAGTGAGAAAAGTAGGATTCATGAAAACACAGGTATTTTTCCCATTATTTCACACTGACATCCAACTGTCCTGTCTTGTAAGTGGTGGGGTTGGGACTAAAGAACTTGCTGAGTTTGTCTGCATCAATATTGTATGCTGCTCATATACCCTCCAAGACATGTACACCCCCAGAGTGCAGATAAACCTCCCTGAATCCTGTGTTTAAAAATGAATTCTTTTACATTTAAACCCCTTCCACAAGGACCTTACAAATCCAGAGAGACAGAAGAGTCATAGTCCATTAAGACCTTGTCAAAGCACACTCATCACTAGTGCTCAGATATCCATCCTATGTGACAAAGGCATTTGGGTCCAATAAAAAAACAGCTGCCAGATTTTTCTGCCTTATCCAACCACTGCAAACCCCCTCAATTTTCTTTATAAAGTCAAACCATTTCATGCAACACCTTCCATTGCTGTGTGTCTTCCAGCAAACCTACAGATCCTTTCTCCTCATGCTACCATGACTGAGAGGAAGCCTTAACAGGGCCAACAAGTTCCACAGCATTGAACAACCTCTTTCTATTTTTGAGTGTATCCCAAGTCTTGGAATGGCTCACACCAGGTTGTGAAATCTTAGGAAGAAAAGCAGCTTCCCTGGATACAAGATTTTCGGTCCCATATGATGAAGTGATACCACATAGAGGACAATTCAACCAGGAGTTTTCATCACACTAAATAGATTATTCCTTCTCTGTTCTGTAACTAAACCATTAACTTCTGCTCCCTGTGCAAAATGTGTGTCACACAGATACAGCAGGGAAGAGGTCTCCAGCCAGAGGCTGTGAAGGAAGGAGATGACAAGAGTTAGTGAAAACTGTGTGTTTACTGGCTTTCAAATACTTTCTTCATTAGCTTCAGGCTCAGGAAAGAGTTTGTTGCTGTCAAAGGTAAGGGTAGGTCTTTTCAGGCTGTTTTCCGAGGGCATTAACAGTTGCTGACTTGTCAAAAAAGACCACTGTGCAACCTCAGGCGTTTTGAAATATGAGATGAAAATGACACAGATGGTTGTTCAAAGTGATAAGACCCCAGCATTCGTATCTTGCTATCTGGCACAGGCAAAGAGATACACACGGGTAGGGACTGACTGTTGATCCACAAACCAAAGAAAGACTGGGCTGGAACTGATACATGTTGATTTGAATCCCTTTTCATCTCCTTCAAAGCCATATTTTCCCCTTTCCCATTTCAATCCTTCTCATAATCAGTCCTTGAAACAGAGTAGACAGACATATGTCAGGAAGGAAACAGGTCAAGTTCATCCAGAACTGGGTCATAGAATGAAGAGAAATCTGCAACAAATTCAGATGTTATAATAAGAGATCATTGTCTTGGAAACATTCAGAAGAGCCCACAAGAAAATGTCAATTACACATTGTTTAGGTTTGCAACTACACTAAGAATTTTTAAGTTCTAAAGAGAAGTAGTTTGGTGATTTTATTTTTGTGTTTCCTTTTTTTTTAAAGCTTCCTCAATGGAAGGTAAAAGTGGGGAGGCTGTGATGATGAGATCCAGCACACTGGTTTCATTGCTTCATTTTGTCTTTCTTCTACTTTCTGTGACTGCATCTGCCTGTTGCTTTTTGGGTTTGCCTTTGATCAGTGTCTTCTTTGACTGAACCACAAGGGAATGTGCCACTTACAGGGCACTAATTGCTCTACTTCTTATTTCTACTCCCTTTGCCTTTTTCCCCTCTCCTCCTTCACTCCACATTAGCAGATGATGTCCTTATTTCCCATGTCTTCCCATTTCTTAGTGGGAATACCTGTGCAGACAGCCAGTTGAGTGTATTCTGGTAATGATTGGTTTGTTCCTTACCTGTCATAATTAACAGTGTTCCCAATGGGTGCCAAACCTAAATGAAAAATGAGGGGAGAAATCTTAGGCTGCTGGGGAGCAGTAAGATCTTTCTGAAGTTCATTGGACAGCCATTGTTTATATCAGCTGAATTGACACCATTTAATTTAACAAACTCAGTGTTTTCAAGGCTGGATGTTCAGATTTGCTCTTTACGACCTTATCTCCATTGTATTTTTGCATCCATTGGATGAGTGGTTTGATTTCCAACTCTCCAATTGAAATGACCCATCATAATCTTATAAAATCCTAGAATATCCTGAATTGGAAGGGAACCACAAAAACCATTGAATCCAGCTCCTGGCCCTGCACAGGACAGCCTCACTGGGTGGTTTGGGTTTTTTTTATTGCTGAAACACTTCAGTTTACAGCTGAAAATGGCAATGACTGACTTATTGCTTCATCATTCTCAGGCTTCGATTTGCTCTCTTAGAGTATCTCTTTCAAAGATCTCTTTCAGTGGTGTCATTTTCCAGCTTTTTGCCCTGAACTGAGACCAATATCTTCCAGATCCAGACAGAATAATTTGTATGTGTGCAGAATAAAAAAGGGTTTGTAAAGAAAGAGATGCAACAGCTTTCCAGCAGAATGAAACATGTCATATAAGCATGCGACCTGGGTGGTCAATGCTGCCTTTAGAAAACTGCATGCATTTGGTGGCCTCTTGACACCTCCTTCAGGTGTATTGCTTTCTGATGTTTATAAAATTCCTTTAACTGCACCCAGAGCAAAAAAAGGAACCAGAGAACTGTAAAACAACAGCTGGTACCCTGGATAAATATGACAAAAACAATGAAGTCAGAAGAAATTCCATGAATCAGATCCAGTCACAGTCAGACTAAATATAACTAGCTACAAATTCTAATAATTAAAATCAAATTTAACTAATTTTTTTTCTTGGAGCATTTGCTTTGCTTTTCTAATCAGCCCCATTCTTTCTTCCCTGCCCTTTACAGCAGTGTAGAGGAACTGGACACACACATCAGAAATAGGATTTCCAGGAAAACAACACTGAATATTTAAGAAAATTTATTTACATCTAAATAAGCCCAGTCTCCTACCCAAACCCATCTGCCCCAGCCATGTCCCTCTTTCAAAGGTAAAGAAGACCTCAAAAAGCATAACCAGTGGTCATCTTAACAACTTCACACAGCTGAGCTGTTCTGGTCTCCTGAGAGCTGGTTTTCCTCCTGAGACTCTTATTTCCTTGTGCTTTTCAGTTATTTTTTTTCCTTGGTATAGGCTTGGTCCAGCTCACCAAAACAAAGTACTTTTCAAATAGTAGTCAATTTAGACAAGGACCAATGGAAGTTACTCTTGTAACAGTGGTCTCAATACCCTTACAAAGAAATTACAAACCCTTTTTTGGAGCAAATAAATAAATTTATTTTTTGCTTCAAAAAGAGAGTATTATGGAACTGGAGGATGGCCATTCCAAAACAGCAGAGTAGCCTTTCCTCTGAAGAGAAAAGGACCATTATTTTGCATCTTGGAAGTTCTACTGTTTGCCAGTTAAGGAATTGGTGAAAGTACAAAGTGCTCAACTGTGAACAATTTCTAACCAGAACAAAAGAATGAGTCAGCACATGTACCCACAGCAGCCTTTGAAGGTGCAAGGGCACCACCTCTGTGGAGCAGGATGTGTGCAGGAAAGGCAAGGCACTCAGAAATTGCTCAGCTGTGAAGGGATCACACACAGGAGGAAAAGAAGAACAAAA
Organism: Xenops minutus; assembly: GCA_035221455.1. Taxonomy (NCBI): domain Eukaryota; kingdom Metazoa; phylum Chordata; class Aves; order Passeriformes; family Furnariidae; genus Xenops; species Xenops minutus. The sequence goes on along the minus strand of JAWWEE010000040.1, from coordinate 2,712,113 downwards.
GGAGGTTGGATTCAGCAAATCACCATAGAATAGCAAAACTCCAAAGGGCAACTCAGCATCAACCAGAAAGGGCCCCGTTGTGTTCCAAATATACATCCCTGTGACAGGGACTACAATGCAGTCTTTGGAGTAGCTACACACTGAGATATGAATAATGGAATAAATAGAAAAGATAAAAATGGAGCTTCAGGAAAGGAGTTAAAACCCCAGATTAGTCACTCTGGGCAGACTGTGGCCTCGCTTCCCATAGTACACCACTCTCAGAGAAGTCTCACTGAAGTGAACAGGATGGTTAAGGAGTAAAAGGACTTGAAAGAAATGAAAAAGGAATTCAGAATATAGCCTTCTGGTTAAGAGGAAAGATGTCAGGATGATCTAAAGCAAATCCAAGAAAGCTAAGAGGGATGAACACTCATCCAGTGAGAAATATATCATGATAACAACTTTTATGCATCCTAAATTCACTTTTTCCCCTCTGTGGTCTGGTGCATTTCCAATATAAAATACAATAATAATTAGTAAAGGAAACCACAACAGCTAATCTGGCTAATTTTTCGTGCTGTTTTAGTTATTGATGATTTTATACCACAAGTATGAATGCAGTTTTTGGTGAGCCCAGAAATTCAAGATGACTGATAACAGATCTTTCAGATTAGTAGGGCTAAACTTTCAGAGGATGTGACAGCGACATTTCAGTGAAGTCAGTCAAAGCTATTTTTAACTTTCAAATTCTCCTTGCAGACCACCCTCCTGCATTTTGTGAGCTGAAGGAAGGAATAAAATGGGGGATTTGTCTTCCATATCTTTAGTCACAATGCTGGCAGCCCCATTGGAGCTATTTGTCTAAGCTACATTGTCAACAGAGAGAGGAAAATACTTCTATGAAAGTGATATAAATTCATGCAATTTATCTAAACATCTACATGAGGATGAGATGACTCACATCCTGTAGATGACTACAACGGGAGTCATGAGCCATGGAAGTACCAATGCTCAGCTTTTAGACAGCCAGCACTAGATGAGGTGAAGTTCACCAGAAGAGGACAAAAACATGAGGACTTTTGTTTCCCAGCCTTTTGGCTCAAAGGGCCTTGTTTTACACTTCTGCTTCTGCAAGACTGGGTTTAAGGACTGCAAGGTTTCTGTAAGCCTCTTGTCCAATGCACTGTAGACACTGAGCACCCAAAAGACCTCCTGGGCCTCTGTGTGTGATGACAGAATTTAATATTCCCCTGCTGGAAGTTCTTGCAGAGAAGGCTCTGGTGGAGATGCAGCTTCCTGGATCAGCTCTCCAAGAGCACAGCCAGAAACTGCCCCGCAGGGAAGACTGGGACTTCCATGCCCTGCAGAGCCAGTCTCAGAATCTGGAGGATGGAGCTCTTTGTACACCTCTGATGGTGCACGAGGTTTGAAGTGCCAGGTTAAGATGGTATGGGCGTCCTCAGTCATGCCTTTAAGGGCTGGAACAGAAAGGAGAGGAGCCAAGATCAGAGCCAGCATCTGCGGGGACCCAAGGAGCCTCTCCTGTCAGTGCCATCCCACCCATCTCTTGCCACAGCTGGGAGGGTGCAGGGACCACCAGGATTAGCTGGAAGGTGGGCAGGGGCACAGTGCCAGCCCCACACACTGGGCATCAGGGGCTGGGGGTTTGTCCAGCCTGGGGCTGGGGCTTTAGGGCTGTCCTTACTGGACACTCACCGAACACCCAGAGCTGCTTGGTCTTCAGCAGCTTCTCGAGATCCCCCCTCCCACGGGGACACCAGAGCTCAAGTTGTCACCTTTGCCATGTCCTGGTTCTCATCAAGGCAGTGGAAGAAGAGTGGGAGCAGGCTGTGGATCACATACATCTTCAGGGAATTACCTGACTTGTTCACTCCCAACTCCACTGACTTTTGGAAGATGTGAATGAAGAGCAGCTGCACATGGCTGTTCTCCTGATGGAAAAGAAGAGGAAAAGACCTGAGCCCTGGCTGCTCCAGACCTACCTGGGCACAGCCCTGAGAATCCAGAGGGCACATTTTCCTGGCAGCACCCAGTGCCCATGGTGGGGGACACAGAGCATTACATTGCCAAAGAGTGGCTTGGGGGCAATGGGGCTGGAGAGTTGGATGTCGGAGTGCCAGAAGTGATCTGTGAGCACAGAGAGGGTCATCACCACCACCTCTCTGTCTGCATCCCAGAGCAGTTCCACAGGGCTTCATGTCAGGCTCAGCATGCCTTCTTCTTCATCTTGAAGAGCCTGAGCAGGTGGAGGTGTCTCCCTGCCACCTCCACAGCTGTGCCTAGAGGGTACTTGCAATAGAGACACCTCAGAAAAGCTCTGGGTGACCAAGTCCCACAGAATGCCCTCGAGGGCACCTGCTGCAGGGATTGGAGACACCACAGAAAAGCTCTGGGTCACCAAACCCCGTGGTATGGTGTCAAGGACACCTGCTAGAAAGCGAATCCTCAGTCAAGCTCTGGGTCAGCAAGGCACAAGTTGGCTGCATGGGGTTTCTGCAGAGCACCCCTCTTTCCCAGCCTCTCCCATTGCATGCTCTGAGCACTTTGATGTGGCCATGTCACCACCAGCACCAATGCCATGACGTGTCACAAAGCACCTTTGGACTCCCTGCCCTCTTCCATCTGGTTGGTGATGGCCTTGTGACACACTGCCACATGTCCTGGGGTCTCTCCCAGCCTGGCCAACCCACCCTACGTTGTAAGGCATCCATTCTCTCATGTATCTACAACAGCTGGACATGAATTTTAGGAACATCTCCAAAAACAAGCAATCACTCCTCCCCTGGGCAGCAGAAGGAGCCCCCTTGGCTGTTGATGCAGCCGCAGCATGGAGGGCTCCTCCTTGTTCAGTGTCAGACCAAGGAAAGCTGCAGTTCTCCCAGTGAAGCAGTGTGTCCTGTGGTATGCTCCCTCTCCTGGAGTGGACATTCACTCCCTTTCCTGGATGCTTTTAGTTTGCCAAAATGTGAGACTGAAGGGAAAGAAACAGCCTTGATTTGCTTTTTATCATTTGGAAGGTGAGCAAAATATGTCCTGTGTCACTGCACTGCTGATGGATCCTATCAAAAATTACTGTGTGACAATCATTTAACAGAAGAAATATGTATATTTTCCCTTTTTTGTGTGTGTTTGAATAGTTCAGAGTACCTGAAGTATAATTAAGTAGTTGTTCCTTTGAATGTGAACACCTGCCTCACAGCAGCAGTGTGATGACTGAGATCAGAAGACAGCAAGAGGGGAAAACAGGCATGAAAAATAGAACCCACTTCTCCCTTATCACTGAGCAACCATCCAGTTTTGCTCCAGGCTCTGCAATTTTTTGTTCCTTACCTCGTGGTGGCTTCTAAGGATAAATATAACATACAGGGTGTTGGTTTGCTGGCTTGAAATTGTGAAATGCAAAGGATTTTTTTCTGTGTAGAAATGTATCTTGTGAATACTCTTTAATAATCCCCCTTCTGATCTGCTTTGGCCTGACTTTACACCTGGCTCATCTCTGTTCTCTGGCTCATCTCATATACCTTTCTCTGCCTGACAAGAGCATTGATATCATCTCAATCCCCCTGTTCCTCCCTCCCTTTCCCCATGGGATACAAGGAAAACCTAAACATTACTTGCCAGTACAGTGGCTACAGACGGGACATGAAATTCCATGGTTTTTATTGGGATGTTTTCTGTTCGTGTTGCATTTACAAGAGCATGTAGTGACAGGACAAGAGGGAATGACTTCAAACTGACAGAGTGTAGATTTAGATTGGACATTAGGAGAAGGTTCTTTACTGCAGACCCTGGCACGGGTTGCCCTGAGAAGCTGTGGCTGCCCCATCCCTGGAAGAGTTCAAGGCCAGGTTGGATGGAGCTCTGAGCAATCTGGTCTAGTGGAAGGTGTCCCCCACGGCAGGGGGTTGGAAATGGGTGATCTTTAAGGTTCCTTCCAGCCCAAACCATTCTAAAGCCCCTATGATCCCAAAGCAGAAGGTAGCAAAAGTGAATATGAGGCTTCAGACCTTTATCCCAGATATAAAGTAGCTCCAGTAGATTGGAAGTAGCATCTCACCTCAGGTCTTTCAGGAGTCTTGTTCCAACAGGAGAGAAATGGGCTGGAAACCCCCTAAATCTCTGTCTTGAGCAAAGCCCAGTGGATTTTGGCAGACTTATGAATATACACAATGTAATTAAGCACGGTTCCCAGGATATTCTCTTCTTTCTGTGCCACTACCTGAAGGGAAAGAGCAATGTCACTCCATCTCATCGTGGTCTTCCCATTAGCAGTTTATTGTTTACAGCGAGAGAGAGGGAAATAAGACCCTAGCAGCCAACTGCCATTCCCTTTCCATTCACAAGCCACAGCAGTGCCCATGAAGACATCACTGTAAAGTGAGTTTTGATAATACATAATTCAGTGCCTTCAGTTTCGCCCTCAAGGCAACTGTGGTATTTTATATAATGGCTTTACTCACAAGGGGGAAATTAATTGCATCTTCCGAGCTGGTTGCTCAGAGCTACAACTTCATGAGCACAAGGCAGACTCCCCTTAGGAGTCCTGATTTTTGTCAGAACAATCTGAAATTGTCTCCATGTCATTTATTATTGCAACAACAACAACTGAGTAGCCCATATAAAATAGAAATCTAGGTCTATTTAAAACTAATACGCTTTATTGCTGCTATGAACAGCATCTTTTAATGAAAGTCAAGGAAGAATGGATGTCTGTGAAATTTGCTGGGTGTAATTTTGGGACACTAGGCTACAGATAGGGAACTCTCTGAGGAAGACAATTGTGGACATATTGCAAATGGGTATCTTCTCACTTATTCATTCATGCTAGCATTTGGCCCTTGGGGCTTGTAGGGGAATTAAAACAGCAAAAGCAGGACAGGATGACTCCAGTAACGCCTGTTGTCCAACCTGTCACGTATCAATAAAGCCACTCACCTAACAATGGATTGTTCACATTAATATTCATTGCTGGCCATACAAAGAATCATCATTGAACCTGTCTGGAAAGTTCCATGAAGTGGACATCCACCAGTTTAGGGAATTTGAAGTGTGATAGGCAAAAGTAAAAAGTTTTTAGAACTATGATTATGTATTTGTTAGAACATCATCTCGCATTAGAGCCCTAATTACAGCAAGGCTCCCATTTGTGTTAGTGCTGTACGAGTACAGAAGGAGTAAAAATGGTCCTTGCCTCACACCTGTGATGAAGCTGTTGCAGCTGCCTGTTACTTCTTTACAGAAGTTTTGGGGAGGTGTTGAACTGCCCCAAAATAACCCCACAAAGGTGGCACAGCACAAAACCTACAGTCTCACTGGGCAGCATCCTGCTGTGAGCCCTCACCAGTGAGCTCTACCCCAGCACCAACATAGGTGCTTTTTATTTTTCCCCTATTGCAAATAAAATAGCTCATTTCTTTCACACAATACTTAATTTTCACTGAAAAAACAGTGAATTAAAGTAGTGTCTTCAATTATACTTCCCTGGGGCATTTCACCAGCTTTTCCTTAGGAATGACACTAGAAGCTTGGACTCGTTTTGCTATGTGTTTTGTTTAATCAAGAGAGTATTTTTTTCCATAAGAAAATGTGATTTCTCCCTTGAAGGAGAATTAGACTCTTCCATAAGGAGTGGAAGTGATGGAGCCTGATTTCCCATGTTCTATGTTTTTATTCCTCTTCACCTGTGGCAGGTTGGCACTGGCTGGATGCCAAGTGCCCACCAAAGCTGTTCCATCACTCCCCTCCTTAGCTGGACAGCGAAGAGAAAACATAATGAAAGGTTCATAGGTCAAGAAGAGGGCAGGGAGAGATCACTCACTAATTATGATTACGGGCAGAACTGACTTGACTTGGGAAAACAAAGGTCAGAAAAGGACCATAAATCCCTGCTTATGCCAAACCCTTGCCTTTGGATAGATAGAACAATAGCTAATTTAACAAGAGAGATGGATTTGAGCAACATGTGAATGTTACCAAATCACATTGTGTCAGTCCTGCCAGTAAATAAGAAAATCAGACTCAAATGTGGAATCTCCCCTGAACACCAAAACTTTATCCCTCTGATGTGTCACAGTCATTCTGTGAAAGACCTCAAAGGGCTGAGTGAGGATAGCAAAGAGTTATAACAACAAAAAACCCTATTTATTGCCTGGATCTTCCCCAGGCGAGATGTTCTCCTGGGGTCACAGTGTGCATCGGCTCAGAACAACTGCAACACCATCACATGGAATGGATTAAAAAAAGGAACATACACACCCTGCTCTGCCAGTATAGCCCCTAAATGTGTCCCACCGAAACTGAGGAGTTCCATACCCCCCACTCCTTTCTGACACTGGGCAGCCAGCTTGGATTTCTTCCCTTCTGCAGTCCCTTGATATGCTGACTTGTTGCTTTGGGTTTAAAGAGGCCAAGAGCCAGAAGGAAAAATTATCTGTATGGATCAATACAGTCATTCATCTCTTCTCTGGCACTGGCCAGGAACAGGGAAAAATGTGAGACAATAAATGCAATTGGAAACAGCCACAGAAAGCTTTTCTTTCCTGATAAAGAGAGTCAGCCTGTGATAACTAATAGTTTAGGGGTGCCTTGACCTTAGAGAAGCATCTGGGCCATTTTTGTGATAATTCATATAATCATAGAATCATTTGGGTTGGAAAAGACCTTGAAGATCATCAGTGTCAAGTCCAAGTGTTCAGTCAGCACTGCCCAGGCCACCACCAAACCGTGTCCCCAAGTACCACATCTACATGGCTTATTTAAGTACCTCCAGGTATGATGATTCCACAGCTTTCCTAAACAGCCAGTTCCAATGCTTGACAACCCTTTCTGTAAAGAAAAGTTTCCTAGTATCCAATCTAAACCTTCCCTGGTGCAACTTGAGGCCTTTTCCTCTTGTCTTATCACTTTTTACATACGAAAAGAGACTGACTCCCACCTCGCTCCCCCCTCCTGTCAGGGAGTTGTAGAGAGTGAAAGGCCCCTCCCGAGCCTCCTTTTCTCCAGGCTGAGCCCTCCAGCTCCCTCAGTCACCCCTCACAGGACGTGCTTTCAAGGATCTGCCCTTCAGGAATGTGCCTGATGACTTTTTAACACAGTGAATGCTGAGTTGGGCTTTACTTGGAGTCTTGTCCATGTCTAGCATTGATGGAGTCTGGTCCAAGCCTTTCCACCACTTAAGGTACCACTAAGAGTGTCACCTCAGTGTTTCAGAATCAAGAACAAACCTTGAAACCCTTTGAGTGGCTGCAAATGCATCACCCATCCTTTGCTTTTCTCATCTCTGAGAGCCCATGTTGGACATCTTGCATGTTTAAGGAGTATCTCATCATGACATGTAAGGGACTGGTGGCAGATCCCTGAGACACAACAGGTTTGCTATTTTAGAGGTAATTCCTTGTGATAAAGTGTGTGTCTGCACTCCTAGCACAGATGCTCCAAATCTTAGTTGCAATGATCCAGCACTGAAAATCTTGACAAATCCAAAGGCGTTTCTTTCTGATGGGAATTCGAGGCTTTCAGAGGTTTCAGAGAAAAAAAAAATGGAAGAGGCTGCCTAGAAAGAAAAGCTCAGTTTCTTACAAAGTTCATCAGTGGAAGAGCCTTCATGAAAGATTCATGCCCACTTTGAATATTATATAAGAACTGTTAGGGAATGATTCATGCTGTGTGTCATTTACTCACCAAGTGCACAGATTGTTTATAAATATGTTATAGTCTATCTTTGGAAATATAAACGACTGTAATTAAAGACTCCTGTTTTTAAGCCTGGTGAAGTCAGTTAACTGTGGCATAATGGTTACTGAATACTGCTTTAAAATACCATCTGAAAGGTCTTTACATATTCATGGGGCTGTTGCTTATACCTTTCTGTTGGGAGCTGCAATTTGTTTTTCCAGATAGGGTGTTAGAGAAGGGCTTTAGATCAAGGGTAGAGTTTAAAATGCACACTGGCTGGAAATATCAACTTCAATTTCTGTTGATTACAGTGCACTTAATGCTCCGTTGGTGTAAATCTGTTTACTTAACTCTAGATATGGAAAAATTCATCCTAACATTCCTGCTTCCATTTGTCTTTCTATCTTTAGTAGTGCATTCCAACAACAGATCCCTAATGTTAAAGACACGGAAAAAATGTTTTTCTTGAACTTCTGTTTCCAGTTGCACTGAATTTTGCTAATATTAATTGTGAAAGCTGAGATCACCCAGGTATGTCTGCATCAGGCTGTTATTTTGAAAAGTCTAAAAAATTTGCCCAGGTTCTCTTCAGCAGAATGAAAAGCAAATTCACTGCTATATTTTTTTTCCAAGTGGCTTTGATTGGAAATTGGATTTGAAAGGTGATACAGGAAGAGCATTTTTCTTAGCAGAAGACTTCAAACTCTAAGTATCATCTTCAGTGCATGGGCCCTGGACAAAACCCAGCTTCCTGAAGGACATAGGCAGGACCACAGTGGAAAGTGTCATCTTCTTCTTCTTTCCTCATTGTATCCCATCTCTTCCCCTGGATGATCCTCAGTTTTATGCATTTCATGGCACTTCTCAGGGATCAGGATCTCGCAAAATGCTTCACTGCTTCATTTTGTGGATGGGGTAAGTACAGAGCACAAAGGCTGTGCCAGGCCTTTTCAGTAATAACCTCAAACTTATCCTTGTCTTGCAAAATGCCAAATCTCCCATGTCAGTCAAACAGGCAACTTCCCTATGAAAAATAATACTGCAGACCCCTGTGGAAAGAAGTGATACCCAGTAATCTGCTCAGCTTTCTTCTCTAATAGGTGGTGTTACTTCTCCATAGGCAAAGCCACCTTTGGATGTCCACCTTTCTCCAGCTCTTTGGCATGGCTGAGCTTTCCAAAGGGCTCTGGGACGAGTCACATCTATGCTCCCATGTCTTGGACCCAGTGCCAGAGCTATATGAGCACTAAAAATCTCAGTTTCAAGTCCTAGTGGCCCAAATAAGAAGTGGTTATAGCTGCATGTAACATCTTTACTTTCGACTTTGCTTTTGTTTGGTTTATTTTATTTTTTTAAATAAAAGGAGGGAAATGTAGGGAAAGTTCAAGTAAAACTCTGGCTTTGAAGCACAAATGCTGAACAGTAAAAACGGGCAAATGACAGAATTTTGCTTGGCCTCATACGCAGAAGTTAGGAGAGCAACTTTCCAGATTTAGGCCAAGAGAAATGGGAATGTAAAAGCCATGCAGAAGAGGGGAGAGAAGACAAGTTCTACAAGACCTGGCTGGTGAGGGGCTCAAGTGGTGGGCAGGGAGGCATGTCTCAGCTTTTTGCCCTGAGCCTAAGCTGCAACACTTGGAAGAGGGGTTTGCAAAAGGAAATTAGGGAGGTCAGTAATGCTTTCTGGCTTCTTCCACACCACAAGCCCAACTACACTGTCAGCCATGTCCAGGGGTGGAAATCCCCCCCAGCAGAAGTTCTCTGCATCCCATTCCAACAGTCACAGTTTCCTGTGCTGTCCATCCCCTCTGGGCAGCTGAGCCCAAGGATGTGTGCGCAATGGCAATCAGTCAAAGAGGAGATATGGCAATTTAATTTCATTTCAACCTCTCACCCGAGCTGTTAACGCTTGGGAAAGGCTTTTAATAAAATGGGACAAACGGTGATCTCATTTGCCATAACTAACACTATCTTTACAGATGCACCATCTGATTCCAGGCACAGAAGAACAGAGGATTATTAGATTAATTCTAATCTCATAATTGATTCATTCTGGGTTTAGTCTGCTTGTAAAGCAAGATAAGATCTTAATATTGTGCATTCAGCACAACAAGCACTTGCCTTTCAGAGCAGCCTCTAATTTCTGTGAGTGATTAGCTCATGCCACATCCCCAGTCTGGCACAGACCCAAACTAGGGGGATATTTGGAGCAACATCCAGACTCCACAGCTGGCTCTTATCTGAAGAAGGGCTTGGCTATTTTCATGGCCATTTACCAATTCAGGTAATATTAAACTCTAGAGCTGGACACAAGTATGAGTTTAATCATGTACAAAACACAGGGAGACTGTCCCAGTAGAGTTTACAATACATAGCTGATTTGCCACAGGGAAAGGGGAAAAACAGCGCAGTCAGAGACATGATGGGGAACAAAATACTTATATTCTATCGTAATGCCAGGCCTGGAGTTAGATCGTGGGGACAAACACATAGAGACATTGATTGCTGTCAAGGTTAGGACCCAGACACAGTTAATGGTTGTCTTGGTATCACTGATGATGTGGGAAATATTTCTGGCTGCTTAGAGAAGAGCCTGTCAATGTGCACAGTGAAGACATGGCCTCAGGGCATGTTGCTGTGAAGTGACTCCTGTCTCAGGGTGCCGCACACACTATCCACCTGAGAACCTCTCATCTAACCAGCTCAACACATCTCAAGGGAAGGATAAGCAAGATCAGCTGTCGAAACACATTCCTGTAAGAAATTTCAATAGGCCTGACATCCATGGCACTCTTTTCTCTGTCTATAACTTCTTGTTCCGCTGTGTTTCCATTACAGTTTTAAGCTTTTGAAGGAAGGGAATACATATGTCAGTCTGTTTTTACAACACCCACATGAAGTCTTTCTCAGAACTAAAATATTTTCAGCCTCAGTGAATGGAGACGACTGAACTTCTCTCAAGGCTTAGACCCAGGTAAGGAGTGCAGAGGGGAGCAGTGTGTGTGTGCAGTGACACATCTGGGCTCTGATCTTGGCAGACAGTAAAGTCTTAAGTTGCCCACAAAGATGTGCTTAATATCATTGGCAATGTCATGTATCTTGTTCATGGAGTGGCATGTCCTGAATCCTCCAGTTTATACAAAGACATGGGAACTGACACAACCTGCTGCCTGGACCAGCAGTGACTTCCCTGCTGGGAATGGAAGTCGAGACCTTGTGAAGGCAGTGATGGGGAGAGTGAGTGAGTGTGTGAGATAATCAGGTAGGGCAAAAGCTCCAATCTTGTTTTTTCTTCAGTACAGCCCAGCATCCAGAGTCACAGAGGCTGTAATTTCCTCTGCCTCACCCATCATATCCTCTCAAGTTTTATGTCTGAATCTGTGAACTTAATCTCATCCTAAACTTTTGCAGCAGATCCTTGGTTGCTGTTGCTGTAGGAGGACATTCATGTAACCCAGGCGAAGGCTTTGCAGTAACTAGAGACAGTATCTGGCATGGAGAGTCTCAATTCAAGCAGGAGACATAGAGAAACCTCCAGAAATGACAAATAGGGCAAAAGGTTTGGGGAAAAAAAGTGATTCCAGGGTGACAATAATGCAGTTGTCATGTCTGCTGCCTGCTCCCAGGTCCTCAGAGGCACTCTGCTCTGTGCCTCCCCAGAGCAGGGGTGATGCTATTTGCAAGAAAGGAAGCAACAGCAATGGGCTTTCCTTTGTTAAAAACTCATCTCCAGCCTCCAAATCCTTCCTGACTGCTGATAATGGATTTAAAAATTAAGGGAAACCCCTATCCAACATCCCACCAGCAGCTTCCTCCTTCTTCCCACCTTGCTGCAGAGCCACACGTCTGTGTGTTTTGTGGGAAGATCTCTGGACCTTCGGATGAGTGGGGACATGGAAGAAGACCGTGCAGGGTGTGGGGAGCTTAAACCTGAGAGGAGAGGGAGGAAGGGAGTATCCCCAAACCTCCAGCAGTGGTCTCTGCTCTTGTTCCTCCCATGAGAAGAGCCTTGGGAACTGGTCCTAGAGAGACCAGACTGTCTAGGACCTGGAGAACAGAAGTGGAGAGACAAAACAAGGGCTTCCCTTTACCCACAGCTCCTAAAACTTCACATTCTTATGAAATGGTATCTTCCACTAAGCCTGGCTGGGTTACACACAGCCCCGTGAAGGAACCAATGCCACTGAGGCTTCATGGGCTAAAGTCACCCCAAAGTGTCTGTGGAATAAAGAGAACTATGTCAAACCTCCATCCACTTCCTGACTGTGCCTGCACCATTCCTTTGTCTCCTCTTCCTCTTCACCTGCATCCCTCCAAGCTGAACTACATTTGCTCAGCTGACATTGGCAGCTGACAAGATCTCCAACCCACATTTTCATAAAATCACCCTTCCCCCTGCTCCCCTTCCTCAAATAGATTGTTGCAGTATTTCAATTATAGTGCTGATAATTAGAAATGTTAGTGAATGAATAGCAGCTTCATTTAAACAGAGACCAGAGGAATATCTTCTCCCCCAGACGCATCCCCAAGCATTTTAATTTCTCCTGAAAAGCTGCTCAAGGCTAGAAAGAAGATCATCAGTTGCTATGAGATGGCTTTTGAAAAGATGGAGTGTACCTAACATGGGTGAGGACTGGGTAACAGGAGATGGTATTTCTAACCTTCTTTTATGCCCTTATAAAAGGTAGAAATAATGGTGACTGCATGGGGTTCAGCCCTTTCCACACTCAGCTTCTACATCCCCAAAAGTAACACCGAATTCAAGTAATGAGAATTTTAAGGGGTTATTTGTGGTTTCCACTTAATTTCTGACTGTGGGATTCATAAGCAATAGTCAGAAAGGTTCTGGAAGCTGGAAAGGAGTTTTTAACACAGAAAAATAAGAAGGGTTAGAGGGTACACACAAGATCTGTGTGTCTGTGTCTCAGTAAATCTGGTGGCCAGCTGTAACAGCCCTGTTAAGCCAGAGCACTACCATGGGCATTGCTGCTTCCCTCTGGGCCATCAGTTTACCTAGTCGGGCACTTCATATCACTGGGTGGAAGGTTTTAAAGTTTTTGGGTTTTTTAGAAGCAGACCTAAAACAAATGTTTTGCTTTTCTTTCAATGCAACATTTCCCTACAAAAATACTTTTTTGAGCAACTGTGGTATAAACTTCCCAACAATTGCAGGTGGAATGAGATATTTCAGTGCTATTAAAATTAATTCTTGCAATTTGAGTTTAATACGACTCCAGCTGTGATTTGCTGTAGGAAACTTCAAAGAGTAGAGGTTGGCTCTAGATCACATCAGTCCTTTTCACTGCTGACGGTTCAGTGGCACCTGCAGTGCTGGTGTCCTGGACCAGGAGAAACTGATCTTTTTTGGCCATGTCCCATGTGTGGCTTTGGGCACTTTCCCAGGATGGCAGTGCATCCTTGGTGCTGGAAAGAGCAACGGGATTTGGTGTGTGACCCCTTTGTACCTGCTCCTGTTCCAAGAGAGGATGGACCGCACTACACAGGAACAAAGGAGGAAAAGACATCAACCTGATTTTCACAAAGATATAGGTATTGGCCTCTAAGAAGACCCAAATATTTTTCAGGCTGTCTTAGAGTAAATTTCTGGTCTCTATGATGCTGTAGGAGCATTGTCAGGAATTTCCGGGCAGGTAATGAAGCCAAGCAGAGACCTTCAACCTCAGAAACTCTCCAGGGAGGTTTGACACAACTGCATAGACATAATCCCATGGTGCTTCACTAGGAGAAGATGAATCATTTGAACTTTTAAAGAGTTCTTGGAAACAGATTCATCGTAGCCAGCATCCACACAGAATGGATTCATTAAAGACTCTGCCTTCAAATGACATGACTTTAACTCTTTGTCCAGCCCCAGATATCTCATTAACACATCTGCAAAGTTTTGTTGCTATTGTCCTTTGATCAGGACAATTTTTATGAGTGTTTCTCCATGGAGTCTGAATATAAGCCAAGTAACAAACACTAAGCATGTGTGACTGCAACATATCTTGCTGTTTAGATGATGCTACTTCGCACAGAAAGGCAAGAGCAAAGATAGGGAATGTATCCCAGATGGAAAATATTGGCAGAAACCTTGCATCTTGAACAAAGAGTATTGTCTTTTTGGTACTACCCATGTGGGGAATATAAAGGCCATGGATACAATAGTAAACCTTGATCTTACATAAATTTCTGAACACAAGTAATTGAATACACAAATACACTCTAACTGAGTACAGGTTGTCCCATGATTACCTACAGCTCTCAGCTAACACCAGTCTCTTATGCTGGCTGTGTAGGTGCACATTTTGGCTTACAAGAGCTCACCACCTGAAAAACAAGCACAAACGGATTAGGGACATTCTGCATCAGATCATATAAAGTGTTCGAACTATGAGAATTCCCTCATGGGTGGACTCACTGGTGAGAGTAATTTCTTGGAGGGTTCATATGCACAAGCAAAAAATAAGGTCTCTGCCAAACAAGCTCCATCTGCCACGTGACCTGCAACACACTCAGGATTGTGTCCATCTGACCCAATGGCTGGAGGTACTGCAGGTCACAGAGGACCCTTGTCAGGGCAGGCTGGGGTCATATCTGCCTCCTTTGTCTTCACTGAATTCTGTGCACACAAGCCCTGGGTTGAAGACTTGGTGGTTAAGCAATGCATAGGCACAGAAACTCTCAGATCCTCTGCAAAACCCTCACAGCATCAATGACTTCAATTCAGACTGAAACCATTGCCATTCACAGAAAGAAGCTGGTCTTCCAAGTTCTTTCTCAGTGTTTGCGTGTTAAACGTAAGTTTGTGTGGGAAGGAATGTTTCAAAAGGTCCCTACTGCAAAATGAGTTAGCTAGGCTTGGTTTCTGTGCTCAATTCAAGATAAATTTGCATTTGTAGAGGCAAAGATCAGCATTTTAAGGGCAAATGGGTTAATTTGCAGGTTGCTCCAGTCTCCTCCAGCTCATTGAAGATGTTCTATTTCTACCATGCATGTCCAGTTGGGTAGGAGGAAGGAAAATCCAAGGACTGCCATGATAGTTTGGCATTGGTATAGCCATCTTCAAATCCCTTCTTGACTAGATACCCTGGGAAATTCAATCTCACATCCTCAGAGGTATTCCTCATCCAGCTCCAGTAGAAAACAACAGGGACTGAATGTGGAGGTAGATCTGTCCTGTCATTAAAGACCTGGATGGATTTGTTGAGTGGAATTTCAGATTTTGGAAGACATGTTTATAGTTTTAAGATGGATGGCCAACCTTTATGTAATTGTAGAGAAGAAATGAAAAAAAAAAAAAATTGTTAGAGAACACCAAGGGGCCACACAGTAGGATAATGGGAGTCATCACTGTAACCTCTGCACTGAAACAAGCCAAACCTCAGAATATCCAAAAGGCTTTTAGGATTCTATATTAAATGACTGTACTTTGCTGAGGCAGAAATTCAGTTTGCATTTGAATTACATAATTCCTTTATTTTAGTGAGAACAATATAATCAAGCCTTGGCAGAAACAGCACTTTGAGGGTCTTGAAATGAGCAGTTTTGCTAATTTTTTACTGAGTGTTTTGGTGAGACCTCTACCCAAAACTTTTACAGACATCCATTACCAAAGCTGTCAAAAAAAATTTGAATCATGAAAAACCCATGTAAGAGAAAGTCCATTTTTCTGCATTTTATATACCTTCCTATAAGCAGTTGTTGATGTTTCTTCTATAGCACATCCCTCAACAGAGAGAGGAAAACAAAAGATTGGTTTCATATGAGAAGGAAACTTGTAAAGTTCTTTCACTGTAATCAGTCTGTTTCTGTTCATGTTTTTATTCACCCTTATCTGAAGGCAGAAATGATGTGTAATGTAGAAGACAGAATTATGGGGAGTGTTTTGGGCTCTGTGTTTAGTGATGTGCTGTTGGAGTCAGTAGCTCTTCCCTAGCTCAGTAGTAACTGAAAGTCTCTGATTTATAGTGAAAAGGATTTAGTGCATTGATCCAGTTTTCAGTGGACAAATGTCATTACTTCTGAATTACAGACATCACAGCTGGTCTGTCTGCAAGTGGCCCAGTACTGAGAGCTGCCATTAAGTGACTGTGGAAACTGATTTGTCACTGCCATAGCTGGGTTAGAGGAATACTGAAGTGGATCTCAATAAAGTGAGCTGAGAGACTTGAAAGACCCATTTAAAGAATATATTCCAAGCACAGTTATGGACTCAGATATGAATCAGAGTTACTTTGCAGTCACAGAGAACAGCATTTGTCTGACTAGCACAGTGTTCCCTTAGCTGTGGGAAACTTCAAATCCTCAGCTCAAACCCATTTCACAAATGCATTCTGCAGCAATAATAAGATTTTTCACCTCACAAATACCATCATCAGTTAATCCTCACACATGTAAATATTAGATCTTTTCTCCCAATTGAATGTAAGCTTTATAAAGAAGAAAAGCAAATTCAAACCCACACAGCGTGCAGCAAGAATCGCTGCATGAATTATTAAAAGCCAGCATTCAAACCCTCACTTCCTGGGAGTAAAGGGTTGCTAAGGTGGACTTTCCTCATAAAGCCCAATTTGAAATGAAAGAAAAGCTTATATCCAGTTTGGCACTTATCTGTCTACCTGTTCATTATCCATCTGGTTAGTACTCTTTCAGGTTTTTGAACTTAAGGTTAAATTCTAACCCCTCTAAAGATAACAGGGTTGAGCCATCGGTACCAATGGGATTAAGACAACATCCTTCATGATTTTCCTGCGAGTTTACACAGCTTCCCATAGCTCAGCACTTAGTAATACTTCAGCAAACTCATAGATACTGGGAATTAGCATTCCAAATTGTAAACAGTAGGATAGACAAGCTGTTCCATTTGCCTTCACTTTTTAGACAAATTCTGCTAAGAGGTGTGTAGGCATGGCTCTTGTTGACTCTGCAGGCTGGTCACACAGAACATCTACATGAGAAATCTTTCTTTGCCATATCAGTCAGACCATTTTGGAGGATGAAGAGAAAGGGATGGGTATTTTGGGTGGTTGCAGCAGCCCAGATGTGTGCTGCCTGCTGTGGACTCTGCATAAAAACACCAGGGAACATTTGGCTGCTTTGGTGACATTTAACTTAAGAAAGAATCACAGATTACATTGTAAGTGCATTGAAATCAATGTAAAACTCCACCTTCATTTTTCTGGACTTTAGATAAGCTTCAGTTGTACTTCACCTGCACACAGCTGATGAATTCCCCTCCAGTCCAGGGCTGCCATGCTCTTTCACAGTCACATAAGTCCTGTGCACTCAAAAAATTGCACACCTGAGTCAACACTGTGCTGAAGTCCTTCTCTTTTTGCCTTAACTCCAGAACAGTATCATGGGGAGAGGTGTCATGCCTGCAGGTCTGTCTGTGACCGAAGACCACATTGCTTGGTCCTGTGTTGAAGCTGTCATCTGTCAGGAATATCCAAACAAGAATATCTGGCAGACACACACAGGGCTTTTCTTTCCAGACAGAATGAATGAATGAAAAACGAGCCATTGAGTGTCTAAGCAAACACACACACCACTTCATCCTTTGGATTGGTGTCAAAATGGCATCTCAGCCGAGCCAAGAATCTCACATTCAAATTCCATATGGCAGAAAACCACTGTTGGTCAATCTGCAAGATAAGGGTACAAGGTCTTGGTGTCTCCAGAAACATCCCTTGGTCCATCTCCCCAGTATTATATGGAATATTTCATGGCAGTGTTGCTCTTCATTGTACTTCCCAGGGTTGTGCTGGCATTCCAGAGCCTCTGTTATTAGACAATTACAATTTAATTGTCTCAGCATACACACTTTTATTTAAAAGTCTTTTCTGATTGTTTCATTTGCATGGAGTCTATAGTTTGCTTTCAGAAAGGAAAAAAGACATCAAGGACAACACTCAACCTAAAGGCACATTCCTAAGACATTCATGGCAAGCTACTTAATGCTTCAGGAGGATTTGAAATAACTAGTATTTTAGAGCAACCTTAATGGTAGAGTTTATAAAAAGTTATTAAAATACTTTTTTTTTTTTTCCTAAAGCAAGGTTTAAGCAAGCGTTTCACAAAGGTAACATCCAGTTAATTTTTAAATTATTTTCCATTGCATCAAAACGTACAAGAACAGACTTTTTTGCCTATTATTCTGCAGAAATGTCCTGTGGGATATTTAGTGTAGCTGTCTCTACATTCTTGTCTGTGGATAAAGAAGACTGGAGGGTGGTTTACATCTTCTGCAGCTTGTTATGGCCAGAATTCCACAGAATACTTTTTATTCCCCAAATGTTGTTCCCTTTCTGCTCATCTGTACGGACACCTCATGTTGTACCCTGAGGCATATAGGGAAGCAAGGAAACCTACTGAGTGGGAGCAAATAATCTTCTAGTTCCTCCCCAAAGGCAGTGTTACAGCAATTAGGAACTGACTCTATTGTTTATTTGAAATAAAAAAGGCATTGAAATTCACACATTTAACCATTTCTAGTCCAGAATGTTATTTCAGCACTTTGCACCCATCTGTAGTATCTGTAACTTGCTCATAATAATGTTATACCACTAGAGCAGCACTATAGAACATTAATTGGCCTTTTGTAAAGGCAACTTCTAGACCAAGTGTGATCAATAGCATTTAAAAACATTCGAGGCAGATTTTGGTCAAAAGGCTTCCAGGACATGCAGTAACAAACCCCTGGGAGTTGCTTGTGAGGTTTCTGTATCCAATGATTTGAGGTTTCTGCGTTCCTTCTGTGAACCAATCCTCCACCTCAGGGACATTATCATTTAGAGCTTGACTGACCCTTGGGTTGTGGAGGGGTTTGTTTTGCAAGCACGGCAAAATGAAGACTACACCATGGCAAACTAAAAGGGACACTATTGCAACTACTAATTAGGATTTTCTAAAAATTGCTGGTTGTTCCATAGAGCTGCTCATGGATTCAGCCAATTCCTCCTCCCAGCATAGTTAGGAAGATGAGTTGGTTGGTGGAGGTGCAGGGGTGGGAGTCAAAGGGTAGAAGAAGTTTAATCATCTCTTCCCAAATTTGTTTTCACTAGCCTGAGGATTTTGTAGATAGGAGATGATAAATCCCTAGCAACACAAGTCCCTGACAGATGGTGTTAAATGGTTT
The DNA here is from genome assembly GCA_035221455.1 of Xenops minutus. Taxonomy (NCBI): domain Eukaryota; kingdom Metazoa; phylum Chordata; class Aves; order Passeriformes; family Furnariidae; genus Xenops; species Xenops minutus. Next base: position 2,693,296 of record JAWWEE010000040.1, on the reverse strand, counting down.
TGAGAATATTTCAAAATCTGCCCTACTTTTTATTCCCCAAATGTTGTTCCCTCTCTGTTTTTTTTTAATATAGAATTTTTCTATACTGTCTCCCACATTCTCATTTGTGTTATAATTTATGCTTCCTTATGCTCCAAACCAGAATCCAAATCACCAATTTAACCAGAGAAACAACCTGCGGAATTTTAAAGCCAGTTCTTTTCCTTCCATTGGGCTGAGCATCCAATCTAAGAGGAAAAAGGACATATCAGACTGATTGTAATTTACTTCGCATTCTCCAGGAAGGATTGTCTGGGTACAGTGAATGTAAATCAAGCGAAAGCTTGAAACCAGACCTAATCTGCAGAGAAACCAGCCAATTCTCCTTTCACATGAACTTCCTTGAGTAAAAACCTTGTCTCCCTGGTTTACCACGATGGGCATCCTTTGTATAACTCCATGGAGCATTGTAGGACTCAGTGTGGCTCCTTGATGTTGTTCAAAGAAACAGAAAATCATGAGGTTAAAGAATGTGTGAAGAGTCAGCTTTCACAGCTCACTTTAAAAAGTTTGGTGCTTAGAGGTGTGGGAGGTGTCTGGGTCAGCCCCCTGAGAGGATCTTACTGGGTTCCAGCTTCCTTCCTGATCCAGATACCACCTCCTTCTTGAAGACGGGCCCCGAACTCCAAACTCTGAAACAACTGATGATGCAGGGACAGAAAACAAACCCTAAAAAACCCCAAACAAAACCAAACAATCCCATTCACACACACTCATGGAAACACACACACACAAAGACAAAAAATAAACTGTGCATCTTTTCAGGTTAGTATGAAACATCAAGCCAGGACAAGTCTTTTTTCCACAGGAGGATGGTATTGTCCATATCTTTATTCATGTTCCTTACTGACCTCATCCTCAAGCAAAGGGAGATCAGACACTAATCGCTGTCCTTTTGCAGAGTGCTCTGTTACCTTCTCCATGGACATTTGTTCCAATGACCACTCTGAGGGCAACTACCTTTTCTAATCAGATCCTGCAGATGGAAAAGGCAAATCTCACCTTTTATTCAAGGCTTCAACCTACTCAAGTCAAGGAAATCTCAAAACAGTAAATACACTTTCAAGGGAAGAAGTCCTCAACATCAGAAGTTAAAGCTGCACAGGACAAACTAAACTGATCTAATTTCCCATTTCACACCGCCAGATTTTTCTCTTTCCCGTCTCTGGTCACATGCTGATGTTGTATATATTTTAGCAGCTCAGGATGGTGCTGAGAGCCAGCACAACTACCTAACCTGGCAAAAATGGACTTTCCCATCCATCTCTCCTTCCAAAAAAAGAGGTAATGGACTGTTTTCCATTGGTTCAACAGGCCAAGCAGGACTAGAGCACTCTGACAGGCAACAGCATTGATACAAAGGGGAGACAGAGCAGTAGAGAAGGATAGAAAATCTGGCAGCAGGAAAGAGAAAATGAAAAGTTTGTGACAGATTCTGTCTTATTATGGAAGCCCAGATGTTCCTGTAATCACACCCCAAAAGCGACCATGAAATGTATTTCTTTGTTCTTGCTTTTACTTTGGTGCTTATCCTGTTAAGTCTGGAAACCAGTTTGCTGCAACTGGGACCTTGCACTTTTAACACCTGCCTTTCTCCATATGGGTGTGAAAGCAAATAAGTTTACTGGTACTTTTGGTGGACTTTAGCTTTTAAGGATGTCCTTAAGTTTAAAATAAATGCCCTTCAGGACAAGAACACTGAATATTTATGGATGCCTGAAGAGAAAATATTAAAGAGTTCACAGCTGACAGTGTTTTAACAGGATACCCAAACTTGATTCCTGTCTATTTTACAGCATATGACCGGGAATGCTTGATAATAGGCAGAAATAAATACATAAGCTTGTCTTCTGTGTATGGATATGTATGCATTGCTCCATGAAGGTTAGTTTGTTCCTGTGTAGAGCTCAGAGATGGCTTGAGGCTAAACAAGTCCTGATGTTAATTTTACATATAAACTCAAATAAGTAATTACAGAAGGAGGATATAGAAGGGATTTTTTAGGTCACCTTCTCATGGCGTGAAATCAGGATAAGTGCAAAGATTTTTGGGACACCATGAAAAAATAATTCCATTTCTGTATTCCTGTTTCTGCAGAACTGTGTGTTGCATCTCCATGCCACATAGCCCAGGTGCTCATCTGGGTTAGACAATGCTGGTTTAGGCTCTCTCATCTCTAGGACCTGCTGCCAGGTATATGGCAGAGATGATTTTGATGTGAATGGCTGATGAAGCCTGAGATTATCATTGCCCTGCCAGACAGCTGTGCTCCTGAGAAAGCAAACTGTGAAATTGTATGGCATTGAGAGGAGGTAGAAAAAACCCTGTTTACAAGGGTTTGTTGAGTCACATCATCTCAATAGCTCAGAGACAGACGTACTTATGCAATTGTCAGACATCATGTTTGAACAAAAGGTTACTCACTAACATAACCTGAAGCTTTTACTGTTAATGAAGCATTAACTTCCATCTCAGTCTCAGAACGTGAGGAATTTAGGACTTTTTATAGCTCAACTCATGACTGAGCGAGTGATATATAAAAATAACAATATTCTGTATCTCACTTATCTGAGACAGAGGATTTAGCTTCTTCTTTTATTTGGAATTTCTAATTGACAGAAAAACTTAAATCTTAATTTTTGTTTGTTTCTTTACACTGTGGGATGAGGAAGTCAGAGAACAGTGACAGCATGAGATGCAGGTTGTACTGAGCAAAAATGCTACCTAGCCTGTCTTACACCAGTGAGGAAGTTAGGACACTGGCAATTTTGGGCCTTTTCCCTTGCATAGATAAGAATACTGTTTCCAAAATGACAAAATGAAATGATAGAGTAGAATTAGAATAGAATAGAATAGAATAGAATAGAATAGAATAGAATAGAATAGAATAGAATAGAATAGAATATATTTCTGTTGGAAGGGTCCTACTTTGATCATCTAATCCAAATGCCAAACTACTTCAGGGCTGGCCCAAAGTTAAAGTATGTTGTTAAGGACATTGTCCAAACACCTCTTTAACACTGACAGGCTTGGATCATCAACCATATCTCTAGAAAGTTTCAGTGTCTGACCACCCTCTCAGTAAAAAAATGCTTCATCATGTCCAGTTTAAACTCTCCCTGGCACAGCGTCGCCCTGGGACATTCTCACATGTCCCATCACTGGATATCAGGGAGAAGAGATGAGCATCTCCCTCCCCACTTTGTCTACTCAGGAAGCTGTAGAAAGAAAAGAGGTCATCCCTCAGCCTTTCCTCCAAACACAACAAATCCAGAGTCCTTTGCTGGCCCTCACAGGACATTCCTTCCAGCCCTTTCACCAACTTTGTTGCCTTCCTCTGGAGCATTCAAGGACCTTCAAATCCTTCTTAGGTCGTGGGGCCCAGAGCTGCATACGATGCTCAAGGGGATGCTCCACCAATGCTGGAAGCAGCAGGATAATCCTCTCTTTTACCCTGTGAACTCCTTTGATTATGCTGTGTTTGATGCACCCCAAGGTGCAGTTTGCCCTCACTGCTGGGTCCTATTGAGCCCCTGCCAGGCAGCACCCCCAGATCCATTTCTGCAGGGCCGGTCTCTTGCCACTCCTCTCCCAGTTTATACTTGTGCCTGGCATTACTCCATCCTAAGTGCAGAATCCAGCATTTTGACTTGTACATGGAATAGAGGCAGGTGTTTTCCAGAAGACCTTCTGTCACGAGTCATTGCTTCAGTCCAAATTGTGGTCCAGGAGATGCCCTTTTTGGTCTGAAGCTTTTAGGCAACGTCAAATTAAGCACAGCAGCCTGCAGACTTGTCACTTCAAATGGGCCTGAACCATGGGGTATTTCAGAGTTGACAGAAATCTGTTGTTGCTCAGAGGTTTGGGAGCCACTGGCACAGGTAATGCCACTTCATACAGGGCCTCATCCAAAGACCGTGGCAATCAGCAAGGAGGTGATGATTTGGAAGGGGTTTTTGTCAGAGGTGAAAATAAGAAGTAAATAATAAAAGCTGTCTCTACACTTATGTGACATTTAGATGAGTGAGCCCCAATTGCAGGCTCCAACCCTTCCTATCCCTGCACAGGTGTGTAGGCAAATCTTCCTGGTCACCTCCTGCAACCAAAAGAGATCAAATCCTAATCCAACATCCACCCCTTCTCCAGAATGGCAGCACTGCTTGATGAGAGCTCATATTGCTAAGATAAAAAGTTTAGGAGGAAAATACATCTTCTTTAGCACCTTTGCACTGAAGATGAGTATGTTGGCAGAAGAGAAAATGAAGCAGTAGTTTTAAAAGCAAGGCATTAAGCAGAAACATTTCTGGGGGGGATAATGATGGAAGAAGAAGGTGAAAAAATGAGTTAGAGCCAGCAGTCAGCCATCTGGGGCAGGAGAGTTAATGAGATCTCGAGGAAAGCAAGAGCATTTCACATGGACATATCTATTTCAGGGACTTGACTATCAACTTACTCATAAGAAGCCCACTGGGCTCACCAAACCATTGTGCTCTGAGGTTAGAGTTTCACACCAGTCTGACTCAGGCTAATAATTGGTGGCTGTCAGTTGTCCCCCTCCCTCCCCTCCTCCAGCTGCCCATTCCCATCCATTCCTTTTGTGCAAGCCCCAGAGCTCACCAGACCTCTGTTCTCCTTCGTGTGAGTGTATGAGTACAGGAGCAAATCTAGTCTCACATAAAAATAAATCAAATTTTTTTAAAAAATGAATTGTTTTTGGAGCCTGAGACTGTCATATAATCATCCTAGTCTGGTATAAACTCATGCTGAAGCTGAGGAGGTTGTAGGATGGCATGATGCTTCATTTCCCAGTCCTAGCCTCTCCTTTAGGTGGATACTTCTGTTGCTGTTAAATCTGCACTTACAGGTAAAATAGGATCTGTCTCTGGTTTATCCATGCTCATCATTTGTTAACACATTTCACAGGGTTTCAACTACTCAGGGTAGTTGCTCAGATCTATAAATTCATAGATTGGTTTGGGTTGGAAGGGGCCTTAATGACCAGCTGCTTTCAGTCCCCCTGCCATGGGCAGGGACACCTTCCACTAGACCAGGTTGTTCCAAGTCCCATCCAGCCAGGTCTTGAACAGTTCCACAGACAGAGTATCCACAGCTTCTCTGGGCAACCTGTGCCAGGGCCTCACCACCCTCACAGAAAAGAATTTCTTCCTAATGTCTAATCTAAACCCACCTTCTTTCAGTTTAAAGCCTAACCCCTTGTCCTATGACTCCATGACCTTGTCAAAAGTCTCTCTCCAGCTCTCTTGTTGGTCCCCCTCAGGTACTGGAAGGGGTTTCAAGGTCTTCCTGGAGCCTTCCCTTCCTGGGATACAGTTTGGATGAAGCACATGTTAGGAGAAAAGAGAGTTTAGTCCCATGGACACAAACTGTTCTGTGCTGCCTCCACACGGATGATTTTCTCACATGATTTATTTTCTACTATAGACCCCAAAAAACTGGTGACGCTGCAAATTCCAGCAGAAATGAAGGAGCTGATCTTTTGTTTTGGGTAACTCCTCCTCTAGACTGCGAAAAGTAATCATAGGCCAGGTAACAGGAAGAAAAATGTCATAAAACACTGGGAAAACAAGATATGCTCTAGACATGCCTAATGAAAGAAAGCTCTAAATATCATGGTGGTTTCTTAGCAGAACCTCATTGTTAGCAAGAGTTTGCAAGTGAATAAGTCTTAAACTTCATTTGGAGAAGGAGGCAAATTAATGCTGTTGCTAAGACAGAAATACTCATTTAGGCAGAAATGGTTTAAACTAGAAATCTCCCCATGATTTAAAGGTCAGTCTCACATACATAATGTTAGAAAACTTGCATAGGTGAAAGGGAAACCACCTACATGACAGTAATGGTTCCAGGGCCTTTTAAATGTGCACAGAAACTGTCAGAGTTTCTGCATGAGGTCAGGGGAGAGGGGCAAAGCAGCAGCGACATTACACCTTTAAAAGGGCCAGAACCCAATGAGGGTCAGCAGTTCAGCTGTTTCCTTTTAGGTCAGTGTATGAAAGTTGTATAATCTGAGCAACTCAGAATCAAGCAAGTTCTTGCAGGGATCATCTGCTCCTTGTGAGGCAGCCAAGCTGGGATAGCATGGAATCCAGAGTGAGGACTGCAAGTTTAGGGAAGATCCAGGGTAAAAGAAGCTGAAGGCATGTTCTTCAGAGAGATCAAGTGTGGGAGTTATTTCCACCTTTGTAAATGGCCAAGTTTTTGGTCTCTAAGGAAGATAGGCAAATTCCTCAGCGTTAGGGATAGGTGGCCAATTTTTTTGTTTCAATAGCTGGTTTATTATCTAGGACATAGCACGAGTCTGTGTCACAGGGTGAGACACTGACTACACACTCGGGTTGGCATCAGTGCATCTACAAGACACCCATTCTCCCTTTCAGAGAGGAAATTCTCCAGGCTTTGGAAATAATTTATTGTCCTCCTAAACTAAAGGGAGATTGGGTGACTATCCACATGTAGATGCCCAGTGTATATGGTTTAGATGCACAAATTTAGATTTGTGTGCTGTGAGTGGAAGCACTTTTGCTATGCCCAGCCAGGGAAACAGGACAGGAAGGCTGAAGTGATGGCAGTACAGTGAGTTCTGGCTCAGGAATGGGGTTTCCATGGTGCACTAACAAAACCCAGCAATTTGAACAGGAGAAAAGTGCCATAAAGCCTTCAGAAAGAGTCATCTATATAACCTGAATGAGCCTAAGAGCTTAAAAACTGCTCTCATGAATTAGACTAGATCCATGAGCCGTGTGGTGTGTTAGGATTTCTTCCTTTCCTGAATTACTGTGATTCTCTTCAAATCCATAAGGAGTCCATTGTTTTCTTTATTAGCCTAGGTAGAAGCATAGCATTAGACTCTGGCTATTCTTTAACAGTAACTTAAAAGAAATATTTAGCATTTAATAAAGACTACAGATGGTGTTTTCTTCTCTGATAGATTGAACTTGCAAATATTCAAGCAGAGAAGGATCCGAGTTGGTAATTTCTCAGACTTCCATTGCCTGAAGTCCACAGCTTTGGTTTGAGCGAAGACAGTTTTGTTGCAAAATTGGACTTTCTTCAGATTTTTTACATCTCATTAAAAAGTTTCAAAATATAGGCAGAGTGTCTGTTTAGATCCTCCTTCACATCGACTTTGTGCCAAGGTAATATCTTTAAATGTGGTAGAGTTACTCCTGATTGCTGTTGAGAAGTTGAGTGATTTTGTTCACTTTAACCTTTTGCTGTGATGTGCTGGGTCTTGGCAGGTGCCATTTTCTCTAGGTATGACCTTTATCTTGATGGGACTTCTAAAAGTTATAGTACTTTTATAAACCTCTTTTCTATTAGTTAGAGCCAGGCTGTGTAATGGCAACTGAGAGAAATTCCATCCGTGGTGTCTACTGACTAGTTTTTAATTTTTTCTTCTCCAGGCTGTTCAGGTAGAGAAGAGACATAGTATAAACTGAGGGAAATTAAAACAAGTGCTTAATGCTGTTCTATTAAAGGAGACAGGTGTATCAAAGGTTTCACTCAAACCATGAGATCATTATTGAAGATTCTGATTGCTGGCCACCAAAAACACGTGCTAAGTACCTGAGCACCTGGTACTGAGTGCCTGGAGTGGCAGCCAGGAGGACAATAAATCTGGAAGAAAGCTAAGCCTTGAAAGTCAGCCTGGAGGTTGTTACATCCCAGACACCACAAGAATCTGCTGCATAAGTGAAGAGCCTGCTTGGGAGGAGATGCAAGGAGTCCCTTCTGTTCTTCAGACAGATGCACAGGTTGAGGAGCATAAAAATATCATTGGAAGTGTCTCTCTCCATGAGCAGTGCCATTTGTAGAGGGCAAACAGCAGTGCTGTTTCCTGAGAAGAGCCAAGTGCCAGATGTGAGCTTGTAACTTACACATTCTAAAAATTATCCTCATCAAGGCTTTTCTGAATTTTTTTTTTGGCTTTTCTTGTTCCATGTGTTTGGAAAGAATTGTGAAGAAATGGCCAGAACACGGTGAGTATTTAGGCACTTCTACCTTGTTCCATTCTAGTCATTCTGATCCATATCATAAGAAATTACTTATTTTGAGTTATGGTTTAGGGGAGTTTGGCAGCTGATTTACCCTGAGGTCTTATAGGAGGACAGAAACTGGGAGGTCTCTATCAATGTTCTTTAGCTTGAGATGAACTCTCAAAACACCACCAAACTGGTAGAGCTGGATGACCCAGTACCAAACTGTTCTTTCTTATCCTCTCTATTCTGCAGAGACCAAGAACTTAGTCAGGCTCCAAAAGTCACAGATCTTTGTCTCTGCAGGACAGAGACAGTTCAAAGAGACAGGGAGAACAGTTCAGTTCCCTGTACCAAAAAGCTCTGACATAATTTTTGTCCACTGGGAAATCTAATTCAAATTTTGGGCTTAGTTTTGCCATATTTATATTTGAGATACAGTAAATAGTGGTTGAAGAGGAGTGAAATTTGCTCAGAGATGATTACTCAGAGTGCACAGTGGTGGTCTGCCCACCTATGAACACTTTTATATTCAATGATGTTGGTCATGGCTTTGGTCAAAGTCTGTGTAAAATTACTGGTATGAGTGTGAAATCCTTCTCAGTGAGCAGTGCTCAGTTCATGCTGAATCAGGGATTTAACACACCCTGCCTGTTGCTTCTCCTTATCCTGAGTGTTCACAACCAGCAATAGCAAAGGACTCAGTTTTTGGCATGACCTGCAGAAGGGCACATTTCACAGTGATGGTTTTAAAAGGAATTGCAAACTGAGAACTGATGCCTCCCAACACGGGGAAGCTCATACACAGGAGTCCCTCCCCAGTGCTAAATCATCCTGGTGAGACGCAGGGATCCAATCCTGTTAGCTCAGGAGAAATCAATGCCTAATGTTTCTATACTTCTAAATTATGCACAGCCATGCAGAAACACACCTTAAAATTGTTTATAAGTGCATTTAGTTATTTATGTGTCCATGTGATTACACAGATACATGTAATATATGCATGAATGTATGAATGTCCCAGGGTCATTAAATCATCTATATTTTAGACTTGTAGAAATACATATATATGTATGATATCAATATTTATCCCTCTTTCTATATATATGTAAATAGAATATATATAATGTATATAATCTAAAATATATCTGATATATATATAATGTATAATATATAATATAATGTATATAATATATAATAATATATATAATATAATATATTATAATATATATAATATATTATATATATAGCATATATATTTCTACAGATATAGATAGATATCTATGTAATGTATATACATGACTTGTAGGCAATCTTGTAGAAATTAGGGCTTGATTCTTCTCCTTTATAATTTGATGTTGAATTTCTTAGTTGTTTGTTTTGGTGTATTATTTTAATATTGGAGAGTCTGAGGAAAGATTTAAAATGCTTTAGCAGTTGCCCATATTTAAGGTTTGTATTCTTATTGAGCAGGAAAGTTTGCTAACTCACCTAGCTTCCTACTGGAAGCACCAGGGGGTGGAAACTCCTGCTAATTGGGTGCAAAACCAGTGGGGTCTTGCATGGGAGGTTTCACTTCATCTTGGTTTAGCATGTGATTTCTGAGCTGTCCCAATTAAAGACCTTGTTAGCACAAATGATGTTGTATTGAGGCGATATCCAAAGAGAAGCAACTCTGAAGTTGAAATCAATAAGGAAGGATACACTCCCCTTATGCAATTCTGTCCTCCAAAAGTCCCACAGTGGCTTTTCTAAATGAATTGCTATGGAGCCTCTTCTAAAGGAATTGCTAACAAGATTTGTTTCCTTTAGAAAGTTTTCCTGTTATATAAAGGGGATTAGTTCCTGGGAATAGTTTCTAGCAATCCCCGAGGTGAGGCTGACACAGCAAAGTTCTGCAAGATTAACTAAAGTTGTGGCTTATCCACCTGATGTCACCATGTCAGAAAACACACAAAAGAGTTTCTGGTTGAAAACTCCTGTTGACAGAAGCTTCTCTCTTAAGAGACTTTTCTGACACATCACCAGTGGTAGCCGCATTTTCCACATTTTGGTGTTTTGAATAATCCTTCAGGCTGGAAATAGGGGTAGTAACCAGAGTAACTATAGTAACTACACTACTCTGATGTAGCAGAGAAATGTGTGAACAACCATCTGTAGAAAGAAGCAAAAAGAAAATCAAGGGGATAACAACTGCCTTTGAGCTTTGCAGCTAATAATCATGAACAGCTTGTTAAAAAAAAAAAAATAAATAAAAAAAATATATATAAAAAGGAGTTAAACTTCACCATAAAGATTTGGAAGACAAATAAGCCTGTGGGTTTATCATCCAGATGCTGCAAGTTCATGGATAAAGATGGTCACAGAAAGGTCTGTCTGCAGGCTTGGGAAAATCCTGTTCAGGAGAAAGTAGAGAACCACCAATATTATCAGTATCTGATATTTTCTTTATACTTCATGCTGATTCTTTATTATGGTAAAAGTTTTGCCATCCTATGGTTTGTTCATCTAGCAATGATGCTGCATGGTACAGGAGAAAGTGAATATATAGTGAGAAAACTCTTCACATCAAGTAATATATTGAAGCAGAGAAACAAAAAATTCAAAGGAATAGACCCTGTAGAGATATTAAATTTGGTCTGTTTTGCAGTAATTTATTATGCAGTTTAAGGTTATATGTTTTTTCCTACAAGTCAAAAGATAGAATAAATATGTGTGTTGACTTCCTAAACTATTCTTTCCAGCTGTAAAACCAGTTTCTTTTCAGGAATGCCAGTTTACCTGACTGAACCTCTTGACTACAAAGAGGAATATGTAAGTATTCAGTGAGAGAAAGGCATCCAATATTTATCACTGAAATGGGAAAATCAGCTGACCATTTTGGCAAATCCAGGAAACCTCCAATTCCTGCAAATTTCATCCTCAACTCATCTCAGGCTGGAAGTTATGAGCCATGATGTGTGTTGCTTTGTCAACTGAGGTTGCCTGGAGGGTTTTTTTTGACATTCAAATAATTAGTTATCTGCTGTTTCCAAATATTTATAGACCTTGCAAAGGCCTCTTTCATTGGATATGTGTGCTCTTTAAATGATGCAGCAGCAGCTGCTTCAGTTACTTAGCATTTTATCTTGGTATCATACTAAGATCACTGTCTCACGTCACACAAAGCCAGTGAGTCAGAAGAGGCTGGAACAGACTGAGATTAACCCATGAAAAGACAGATTTTCCAAGGATATGGGTGATGTTTTTGTGATGTCACCTGATGGCAAATGTGGTCAGTGGCGTGAGGAGAGTTCCCAGGTTCTTTGGGTTTGTCAGCAGCATTTCAAAAACAAAGGGCATCATCCCAGAAAGGGGTTTTCAAGGTGCTGTGCCAAGGCTTGGCAGTGCTCAAGGAAGATGTGGGTTTTGGTGAAGGGATAAATTGATTGGAGAGATAAAGAAGGATACTGACAAGAGAAGAGGCTGAATTTCTGTCAGTTTTAATTTACACTGCCTCTGCTGGACTTGATAATTTCTTTGAAAACATGTCTTAACTTACTAGCAAATAAAATGGACCAGGGCCAGTTTCTGGGCCTCATGGAGACATCATGACACCTGAACTCTCCTCTTCTGCACCTCAGATAGGTTAACCTCTTCTGTGCTGTATCTACACACTGCTCAGCATCATCTGAGACTCGGCACAGGACCAAGTCAGTACTAAAGCACCCAAATAATGACTTGTTCTGGTCTGAGTAATCACCTGGACACTTTTAGTTTACTAGCAAAGACATATCCTGAGAGACACAGCCCTGGAAGGTAATGGATGCTGAGCCATAACTTGTAATGCTTTTCATACCCTTCTCCTAAGACATTGCTTGTACACCCCTGTCTGCTTGTGGCCTCCCTTCTCCCCTATCATTTTCTGGGCAAACCCTAAGGTCCAGCTGAGGTCTTTCCTTTGCCCTCTGCAGCTACAAAAGGAGCAGTTTATTCTCACCAGTGGTGAGAAAGTTTTAGCATTATTATCTACTGTGGCAGTGTTGTGTATCGTGAACAAAACAAAGAAAAGATAAGTGGTTTTGCTGAGCTCTATTTAAAGTAATAAGTCTGGCCACAAAAGTTAGAGTGATTGTGCAGCACCTTCCTTCATCCCAAACACCACTGCTGTCTGTGGTCTAGTTGTAGCAGGGATGGCTGAATGTAAGAAACATGGGAAAACGGGTATTAGCATTTCTTTACAATGAATTTTTTCTTTCCTACTAAAAATTGCAGGATATTCCACAGCGTTTGTCCAAAATATGATCTCTCAAGTCTAGGTGGTAAACTGAATGGAAGTCAGTCCATTCTATCCTGCCTTGTGGTCCTAATTAAGCAAAAAAATCACTGCATATGACCAAATTTTTTGGCATACTCCTTGAATGGATGCACATAACCTGAAGCAGTGTGGAACTGGACCCTATTTATTATCCCCAAGGCCAGGACTGGGATCAGACCCTTATCAGTCCAACCCCATCTATATGGAGAGGTGCTGAGCAGTGCTGTAATACCTTCACTACAGCTGCAAGGCACTGGAAGCAGTCAGCCTGTCATTCTCTGGAGAGGAGAACTGACAGAAGTTGCATTTTAATACCTGATTTTACACCACTGCTCCTTGTTTAATCAGATCAACACGGATCAGGCTGATCATACCGGGAAAGGAAAGAAAAAAAAAGGCAACCTAGAACAAACACGTTTGTTGAAAAACAAGTGAGAGTTTTGCAGATTATGCAATGTTCCAGTGAGTAACTGCATAGCTTTATTTTATGGTTTCCATGGGAACCATCAAAATGAAAGGTAAAGGAGTTCAGTGTTCTTGGCTCCGAGGAGCAAATCTATTCCTCGAGATGTGTGTTTGGGGGAGTGGGAATTTCATCCTTCTTGCCTGGCTTTGGAGAGAAGGAAACCTTCTGGAAACAGTGGAGAAGAGATGGTCTGGGACTTGCATGAGCCATTCCCAGCCCTGGATGGGCTGCACAAGTGCCTCAGATGCAGATAGAGCTGCATGAATTTTACATGTGATGTGACCAGCTAGAGATCCCAGCCCTGCTCACGTGGGCTCTTGGCATGACAGTGGGCAGCTTGTTTTTCATGGAAACTTTTTACTAATACAAAAACATCCACTCACGCCATTCAGGGAAAATAAAAGAGAAAACAAAAAATCTGCCAAGGGTCACTGTGGAAAGGAAGGTTTCTGGCTATTTCCATCAGTTTTGGGAAAGACCAGAGCTGGTTCTGCTCTCCTCTTTGCTGGGGCTTAGCCCTGCAAATCTCAGTGGTGTTAATGAAAAGACTCCTGTTGGACTCAGTGAGTTGTGAATCTGATGCCTGATGTCCTTGGATGTGATAGTTCAGGTCTATGATTATATTTAATACAAGATGGAGACAAGGTGGAGAAGAGGCTGAGGCAGGTCAGACCCTTTAGCCCTCCCATGCCTTTGTCTCAGAGACAGGGAAACTGGCAGATGGATGGAGAGGCCATAACACCCTGACCTAAACTCTCCAGGCAACACAGGCAAGAAGAAGGTCTGCTCCTGTCATAAAATCATAGAATTAACTTAGGTTGGAAGTGACCTTAAAGATTGTCTTGTGGTATGCCCTCTGCCATGGGCAGGGACACCTTCCACTAGACCAGGTTGCTCAGAGCCCCATCCAGCCTGACCTTGAACACTCCCAGGGATCCACAACTTCTCTGGACAACCTATTCCATTGTTTCTGTTTGTCATGCCTGGTGGTGTGCTGCGTCCCTTTCTGTACACCCTGTACCCAGCTCCCCTGTGTTATGTGATGCAGCATTACTGCCAGCAATAACACTCACTGAGTCCCAGAATGAAGTGCTTTTATGGAACTTTTAAACTCACACAAAACATACACAAAGCTTGGGCTGCAAGCAATTTGGGGTCCAGCTGTCCGTGCATCTGCTGAGCTGCTCTGCTGGGAAGTGACAAATGAGTAAAGTCATAAGTGCTTCTAGAAACAAACCCTAAGGGTTTCATTCCTCACTTCTATTGCCCTCACTGTCTCTCCTCACTGTGCATTCAGCTCATTTCTTCCTATACCATGTTGTCATCAGAGCCGCAAGCAAGGCACCACTTGAACAAGTTGTTATGGAGCAGCTTAGCCATGACAATTGTCATTGAACTTCTTAAAGAACCAAAGTCATAGGGCAATATGACTTATTTTTGTCTAAAGGTAGCAGTGAATATTAGGTTGTGTTATGATCTATTTTACATGGACTCAAAAGAGACAGGCAGGTCATAACCGCGAACAGCCAGTGTGTGGGAGCTCCCCAAGCCATGCTGAGTCCTGCATGAAGCTGAACCTTTGGTTTGGAGCCTCTTTACAAACGAAGAGAGAAGAGCAGTTTTATTACATTTGCATCCTGTCTGTAAGTGCTGTGGAGCACTTTGGTCCTTCTTAGTCCCGTGCTCTGATATATTTTTCCTGCAGCGTGGCATGGGAATGAGGTGCCCCAGTTCCTCTGGGTAGCTGAGCTGTAATACATACACTTTTGATTACAATTTTAAAAGCCTAAGAACATAAGATTGAAACAGATGTGCAAGTATTTTCATCCTTATTTGCATAATCTATCCTCCCATCTATCGCTGAGAAGTGCAAATCTTTAATTCTGACACAGGTTTTCCTGCTCCAAGCCAGCCTCAGAGATGGGGGGAATTTGGCTCTGAAGACACATCTTGCTGCATCATTCAGTGTTACTGCACTCTCATCTCCTCTTCTGCTGCTGCTGGCTCTCTTCTTGTCATTCTGATAAAGTATTAAAGATCTAAAACACCTGAGGCTCAAGGTCAGATGATGAACTACTATCAAAGCTGGGATCTGAGATGCAGGAGGGCTGAGTGTCCCTTCTATAAGCACTGGAAGGCAGAGTTGGCTTCAGACACTTGTGGCTCTGCATGGAGCCTCTACTCCTTCTCTCATTTAGGTTGAAAAAGACCTCAAAGGTCACCAAATCCAACCATTAACCCAACACTGCCAAGGCCACCACTAAACCATGTCCCCAAATGCCTATCTACACTGCTTTTAAATCCCTCCAGGGATGGTGACTCCACCCTTGCCCTGGGCAGCTGTGCCAGGGCTGGGCAACCCTTTCACTGAAGAAAATTTCTCACCCGACTCCAAATCCTTTCCACTTGTAAGTCCCAAAGAGAGGCCACAGATGATGGAAGTGAGAGTGTTTGTGTCTCTAACTAGTCTTTTTCACCCACCAGCTTGATTTTATTGATGGGAGGTATTGTTGTCTTCCACAAAAAAATCACACACATGATGGATGCTTTTCCAGGGAAAATTAGATCTTATTTTCACGCATTCCTCCATAGAATACGTGGCCATGTTGCAAAACATTTGCTGCCAGGTATTAATGTGGGAGATCTCTCCTGCCAGTGGCATTGTTAAACAGCAGGGGGAGAATTTTACATCCAGAATCCACCTTAATATTGATGTGTTCAGAGGAACAGATGTCTTCTTGCTTTCTGCACAATGTGCTATCAGATTAAAGATTTTATAGCAACAACCTTAATTAGAAGCATATTATTAGTCAGTACAAGAAGCCTCTCTTGGAGGTGCAAATCCCTGCAACACAGGCATCCAGACCTGCCTCCTCCTCAGTCCATCTACTATAAGCAAGACACTGTTGTCCAAGCATTTTGCACTTCAGAAATACATTTATCTTTATTTTCAAGCTGAGGCTGGGCACTTGTTTGAGTCTGGGCTTGCCCTAAATCAGAGAGAAAATCAGTGTACAGCAGGGCAAGGAATTCAGATCTGTGACACCTAATGGCTAAAAATGCCCTGGAAGTTCCCTGTTACTATGTGAACACCAGGGGTGGCACCAGCATTGCAGTGTTGGGATAGTGAATAACAGTGAATTCTTCTTCCTAGGTGAGACTTCCCTGACTTTATTCTGTCCTTGCTGTGGGTATGAGAAAGCTGCTGTCTATTACCTGTTTCTAAGTCCCTGCAGTTAAGTTTCTTTGCTTTCTTCCAAGAAACAGCCTCTGGAAGAAAATTTGGCATTGCAAATGATGGAGAAAAGGGCAGAGAAGAGAGACATTTAACACCAACTGCTTCTGTAAGGTAGAGAATAGTGTATTTTAGCTTTTTTACCCCTGCTCATGGCTAGATTTTCAACAGAGCACAGTTTTGCTGTAGGTAGCTCAGCAAAGCTCATGGCCCCAAACCAAGATGTCAGTGCTGTACTTTCCTGCCCACCAGCACTGCCCTTTTCATGCCCTGTTGCTCTCAGAGATGTTCAGATGCTCAGTGTCTTCCTTGTACTGAAAAAAGTTATTGCACATCAACAATTCCATAATAACCATTCTACAAGATCTTGTCCATCCTGTTTCGTGTCATTCAAATCTTATTTTCTATCTATCTTGTTGCTCTGGATTCCCCATCCATGGAAATGTTCAAGGACAGGATGGATGGGGCTCTGAGCAAGCAGGTCTAGTGGAAGGTGTGGTTGGCATGAAATGATCTTTAAGGTCCCTTTCAACCCAAAGCATTCTGTAATTCTATTTTACAGACTTCTGGGTGATGCTGGGAGAGTCATTCCTCATGTCTTGGGTGAACTTGGGGAAATGAAGATATTGAGTCGTTTTTGCTAATTTGTGTCCCAATTGAAGTGCAGAAAAAGTGATTTCCTTTGTGTTTCTGTAGCACTTGTTAGTCCATAGCTCTAATGTCATTTAGTGCCTCTAGACATGACTAAAATGTAATTTTCAAGTCATCGATATTTCTCTTTAAAAAAATCAGCTTGACACATGGACACAAAGACATGAGGAACCTGGAAGAAAAGCATCAAGTGGCACAGCAAAGTTTTGTCCTGGAATCTTTCTGTGGGAGGTTCTGCCTTTTTGTAGCACAGTACTTTTTAAGAGACTGCTTTTAGGTAGAAAAGCTTCCAGATAGACCCATGCAAAAGAAGAAAGTTCTATTTTTCGAATGGGTTTTGAGTTCAGACTTCTTTCCCCTGCTCATTTCCTCGCGCTCAAAAAGTCTTTTTCATCTAAAATCAAAGTAAAACCTTTTGACCATAAGGAATTTAGTTCCTTTCCTGTTTTCCCTATTTATTTATAACACACAGCACAAACGAACATAAAGAAAACAAAACAAATAAAAACTTACCTGAGAATGAACAGCAAAAGCATCAAGAACAGGAGCCACAAAAAATATTCCTGGAGACTTTCTGCAAAATGTCTTGACCAAATTTGAGATCTGAAAGAAATCTTGGGATCAGCAGAAATTCCCTGAGGATTTACCACTCTCTGACTCGGGTGAATCGAAGCACTGTATGTTGTGTGGATGAGAAGATCATGATATTCCTTGTGGGAACATCCCAGAGAAAAGTTTGTGACCCACAGGAGCAAACTTTTGTCTGGGGGTAAAAGTCTCCATTACATTTGAGGAGGAGAAAGTCTGGTATGACCTTCAGTCAGAGGGGAAACATCTTCCCATAGATTTCCCATATGAACCTCTTAGTGCCAGCACATAAGGACCAGGAGGAAGCTCCAGTGAGGTATTTGAGACCTCCAACTAAGAATGAGCAGAATTTGTCATCTCCACTAGATTGTGATCCTGCAAAGGTTTTTTTTTTTGTTTTTGTTTTTTTTTTTGTTTTGTTTTTTTTTTTTTGCTGGGCTTTATAGATGCTCTTCTTTTCTGGACCTTGGCCAGTGGTACCTATATCAAGGTGCAGATCCAAGAAATGGCTCTGTATGGAACCAGGTGAGCCTGGGAAGAACTCCCAGGGAAGCCTGAAGGCTTCAGGGAATCAGATCTCCTTCTTCAGGGCTGAGATGGCACTGGAAGCAAACTTGCTGTGTTTGTGTGACTCTGCCCTGAGATAATGCAGGGTGGCCTGAGCACAGGGAGCTCTGTTACCAGGGATAGTTTATCTACTGAAGTTACCTCTTGATGGGATTATCACTGCAATCTAAACTTCATTTTTTCACTGGCAATTTTCCAAACCTTGGGGTGTTTTTCTTGGAAATGTTGAGATTTGGTGCTTACATTGCCTGAGTCCTTGGAAAGATGCTGTCTCTTCTCTCAAGGAACATTTAAGATGTGGAGTTTATTTGGTTTTCTTTTGTTGTTGTTGGGGGTTTTTTTGTGTGGTTTTTTTTGTTTTTTTTTTTTTTTAATCCAAACTGGTTTTGTGCTATAGCAACCCTGGTAGCTCCCTTAGAAATTCAGTGACACATTATAAATAGCCTGGAAAGAAAGTTGGGTTGTCTTAGACTTCCAGAAAAAGTTTGTTCATTTGAACGGTATTTAGAATGCGTTTCCATTTCCAAAGTCTCTTCAAAGGAGTTTTCAGATGCCAGAAAAGCATCAGCTGTTTCAACCTCTTTCTGCTCTTTACCTGGAGGATGGGAGGGTGTGTAAGGACCAGCATCACTTCCCACCATCCTGAAACTAGAGGAAAACAGGA
The DNA here is from genome assembly GCA_035221455.1 of Xenops minutus. Lineage (NCBI taxonomy): Eukaryota > Metazoa > Chordata > Aves > Passeriformes > Furnariidae > Xenops > Xenops minutus. The sequence goes on along the minus strand of JAWWEE010000040.1, from coordinate 2,674,792 downwards.
GTTAGTGCCTAATAATTTCTCTGCTGGCCCTGTGCTAAGTGTCCTCTCACTTTCACCTCCAGCCAAAGTCAAGGCAAGGTGAGGATGCTCAGCCCCTTTGCTGGATTAACTCCCTGGTTTCCAAGGCAACTGTTCTTCAGCAAGATTTAATGAGAAGGTGAGGGGAACCACGAGGTCCTTTGAACATGCAGGGGAATGGAGAGCTTACAGAAATGATTGTGCTTTTTAGGGGGAAAGGACAGGCAGGTGGACTGAATGGACAATAAATTGTTTGACATTTTAATGGGCTAACATGATATTGGAGAAAATGACCTGAATAAAGTGGCTCAGTCCCCATGGAGAAAAGTAAAATAAAACAAGTACAATGGAAAGAGAGACCATAAAAGGCTGAAATGGGGGTTTATTCAAACTGTCTGAATGGAAGTAAAAGGAGCAAGTTACATCTCTTGTTACAGCCTCTTAACAGCAGTTGGTTTCAGAATTAATTGGGAAAAAATGTATCTGTGATAACCTGACATAGCAAAGGTGGTTGGGTAAGCTCCATAAAACACAGCTTTTATATCAGTGCCACAAATCAGGAGCTGTTTGCAAGAGATGTCACAGCACAGGCAACAGGTATTTCTTGTTCTAATGTCAAACAGTGTCACCTGTTACAAGAAAAGTGGAATTGTTGCTTGTACCCAAAGTGTCTCAGATCATGTTTATGCTGTCTCATGCTTTTTTGCACCCTGGAATTTTCCAGGTTTATTATAGATGAATAGACTTACCCTTTAACATCAAGAAAGATCTTGTAAAAATAAAGATCTATCCATCCTGTGTGTGGTGCTGGAGGGTTAAACAAATATGGGCTTCTGATTCTACAACAAATACTGATATTCTAATACTTTTCTCATTGTAATTGTTCACCTTTCTCATTAGGATAAAGTCTGAGCCTTTTCAGTTTAATATTAGAGAACTTCTTTGTTTAAAGTCAACCTTGACATGAAAGTAGCTCTGTTCATCACATCTCAAAAGGTCTGAGCAAACTGTAAGAATAATTGATTCCAATCTTAATAATGATTTTGGAAACTCGTTTTTGGAGACATGAAGGGAAGAATGGCATATAAGGTCAGCTTTTTGGGGGAAAAAAAGCAAAATTTTTTTTTTAATTAATTAAGAGAGATGTTTCAAGTCAAAACACTTTGTGTAGCTGATGGGGCATTTTTAATGATTTCTGTAAGCCTTCCAAATCAAGCATTGGCAATTTCGGAGTTGAACACAGGTATTAAAAACTGAAAAGGAAGAACATTTGTTTTCAAAAATGCTGAAATTAAATGTTCCAACTCATGCTTGGCTGGAAAAATAAAAAAGTGAATTTTTGACAGAAGGATCTTCATCAATTTCCACCCAGTCAGAAATAATTCCAGCCCTGTTGTCACCCTCTGCTACCCTGGAATTAGGTTTCAGTAAATGAAGTGTTTCTACAGCTCTAAAAATAATAGCAGGAGCTTCAACCTCATGACAGTAAGACATAATTGTAAGGACAACTCTAGCCCCATTCTGCCTGGAGCGGTGCAGGACCATGTGCCATGGGGATCACCACTAATTTCAGGGGCAGTGGCAAATCTGTGCCACCCTGAAACCAAGAGCAGCCTTATCCAACTATGACTTCCACCCAAGAGCCACAGCCATGCACAGGTTGAAGCTCTGAGAGCTGTCAAGGTGAAATAAGAGCCCAGAGAGCAAAGATGGAAGTGAACAAAAAACTTTTTCTATTGCTTTGGTGACTCTGGTACCACCTTCCCCAGGTAGGATGTCACCTTCTCCACTTCAAAGTCAGACCAGAATACCTGGAGGCTCATGCAGGCTTCAATGCTCTGCCTTTCAATTTGCAGGTCAGGCTTTATCTCCTTGTTTTCAATCTGATATTTCATCTATTTTTATGAAAGGCTCCTTGTTACTAATTCCAAAGAGGGTGCATGCTTTAATACAGTCATTGTAGGGAGAGGAGGGAGTGAACAGTAATCCCCCCTAACACAATCCTGAAGGTCACAATTTTAGCATCTATGAAATGTTTTGGGTCTTGTCAGCATTTTTTGCTCATGCTCTTTTATGGGTGACTTTAAAAGGGTGTCTCCAACCATGAAGTTCTCCCAGTCTTTAATCTTATCCACTATTTGCTTGAATGTTATAACCAAGATCACTTGACTAATTCAGCTTACAAAGTACTACAGGGAAAGAGTATTTATGGTAGTCCCAGCAAGGACAACCAAATTAGCTGTAGCAAGCAGCCAGCCTGAAGAAGAAATAAAACAAGGGAGCGAGATAATTTGGAACAAAATGTAAGAGATGCACAAATCATTTAATAAAGGTTTTCCCTGGAGGAGATTTTCCAAGCAGCTGAACATCAGGACAGCTGAGAGGAGTGAGGTCAATGGTATTTAGACACAATGTGTACATTTTATTTTTTCAAATTATCATCATTTGTCAAACTTTATGGGCCAGATTCTTTCCTCAGTTTAACTGATACTAGAATTTAACTCATTAAAATAAGATTTTGTCTTTAGTAGACAGGAAGGCAGAGAGAGAGATTTATTTTGAGGCAACTGTGAAATGTCCACTGAAGTGGAATGATAATGTCTAAGAACTGGGAAATTAAAATGAGGTATAAACAGGAAGCAGAATGGAATAGCTCTGCTTTATCAAAAAGTGTAGAAAACAAACGAAAAATATCTGTAATTCTTTATCAGGAGCCTGGGTTAAATAATTCTCTTGCACATAGGTTCAACATTACATGCTTTACATTCCTCTCATTGTACTAATAAATCTAAGTCCAGACACTCATAATTAAAAGAATTGGTGTCCAGAAGGACAAGAGGTAATTCTCAGAATAAAAATGCCTTTCCCTCCCCTATTTAAGATGAAAATCTTATAGTGCTATATAAGTTCAATAGAGAGACCATTTCCACCCTCCACCAGATGTTTGCTCCCCATCTGCACCGAAAAGGGACCATTTGAAGACATGGCCATTGATGGAAAGGGGTAAACCCCTTAAATAACCATAGGTTTTCCTACCTCCTCTTGGAGTTGCACAGCCAAAGTGGCATCAAGACGAGTGTCTGCATGTAAAGAGGACAGACACTCTGATGGAAACCTGTGGAGAAGGGAAGGGCTCTCAGAGGGAAGTAAAGAAGACAAACCCCTCCATTCCCCTCCTGCCCACTGCCTTGTTGCACACATTGCGTGTGTGTTTTCTCTTTGAGGCCCATTTCCATTTAATGTCACAAAGATGTGCTGCTTGGAGGGAGCATGAACCCTTTGAACGTCTAATTAGCAGCGAGGGGGGCACTCTCTCCCTCTGCCCAGCTCCCATCTGGGTGTGCCAGCCTCCCCAGGCGCTGTGGGGAATAAGGAGACCCTCGAGAGCGTGGAATGAAAGCAAAGCAATCTGGACAGCCTCAGATCTGCACCCACACCAAGTTGCTGAGAAACAGCAGTTTAGCTATGCTGATTTTTTTTAATTTATTTTTTCCCCCTTTTAATTGACTAAGCCCTGCATCCTTTGATCTTTGAAGGGCATGTTTATCCAACATTGTTCCATGCAGCTATATTGCTTCTGGTTACAAATTGCAAGAGTCATGTTCTGTTTCAGAGAAACAATAGGATTTAATTATTAGCAGCCTTCAAAGACCAATGCAGGGCTCACAGTCTTCTCTGATTACAAGGTCAGAGCAGCAGATCAGTAGTTGGAAGCAAGAGAGTTGAACAGTTTTGTTTACATTATTTTTTTTTTGGGGAGGGGGAAGGCTGCACTTCTTCATTTTAAATTCCCTTTATGAATGTTCTGTATTTGTAAAAAAAAAAAAAAAAAAAAAGAAATGTAATCAACATAGAAATCAGAAACTTGGTTGGATTTCACTTCTTCAACCTTATTAAAGCTTGGTTGTCCTCATGAAATGCATGTATTGTTTGGATGTTAAATTCAGCAATAGAAGGGTATAATGCTGTAGACAGCTGTTGTCAGGAGATCAAACAAGGTGATCAAAATGTTCATTTTGGGCCTTAAAAATGGTAAAAAACATTAGTTTCAGTTAAAAACTTTAGAAATTCTGCTAAAATAGGAAGGTACTGACATGCTCTATTCTGAAGAGTAACTTAGCACATAATTATAGTAAGCATAAAATTAAGTCACCCACGTGTGTCACGGATTCTCCATGACTGGGTTTTAAAAACAGACAGGAGAAAGAGCTTCCAAGGGCAGTTTTGGAAGGGACTTTGTTCCCACTGTAGGTGTGTGGGTACAGATTTCTAGAGTAAAGCTTCACTCAGGTTCCCGAACATAAACAGGCTTGGCATGTCATCACAACCCAAGGAATAACAACTTTTACTGCTAATAATTGTAGTTCCTAATCATTTAGGCACATGTGTCCCTTCAAGCACAAGATGTGCTCACTTTATGGTCCAGCGAGACCATTCAATTAATGATAAATCATCTTAGACAGCAGTCTCTGGAGAAGGCTGTGTTTTTCCTGTGTCTGTGGGTAATAAAGATAGAGGTGGTCCAGACCAAAAGACCACTAAAGAAAGTGAGATGAATCTGAAACTTAGCTTACAAGTTGCTGTTTCCAACTCATTTTTACTTGGAAGTTTTTATGGATATGAATTTTTATGCTGATTCTCTTTAATTCATTTCCCTTTTTCTCTTATCTCTTAATGAGACAAGGGCTGAAGACACCAAATGAGGAGCACAGAATATGAGATAAAGCACGACAAAACAAAAAGAACTCTAAAAGACCCTTAACTCAAACCCAAGGATCTTTTTTGATTATTTCATTTAATTAAAGTTATTAGAAAAAGTCATATAATTCTTCGACGATTCTTCTGTATTAATAAGATAGGGTGAGAAGAGAGATGTCCTCTCTAGATGGCAGAGTTTATCACCCTTATCACAGATCCCAGAAAGAACTTTGTCCATGGGTTCAGGGACCTCATTCTAACATGATTTTCACCACTGAGTGATGCCCAACACTACTTCTGAAAGGATAACAGAAAAGCGAGACCAGATACTTGCCTGGATAAACCTGGTGTAGAGTGTAACCAAAATGAGTCCCATGGGGAAAAATGAGCAGAGTTATGCAAATCACTTCAAAGAAGCTGCACCCAGGGCAAACTTCAACTTCTGAGACCAGGGAGATCTAAGATGTAAAGAATGGCAAGCCTCAGGTAAAGGAAAGGGATAAAGATTTGGAGCTCATGCAGCCAGCTCAAGTGCTGATCTCACAAAGCTTGACTTATTGTGTGTTTACTGGTTGAGAAACTTCCCTCTGTGTGCTGATGTTCTCAATTTATAAGAAGGTTTGGACTTGATGATAAAGGTTGAACTTGATGGTCTTGGTTGTTTTTTTCCAGCCTTATTGATTCTATGATTCTAAGTTTTGTTGTTTTGTTTTTGTTTGTTTTTTTTTTTTTTTTTTTTTATTTCCAGCTGAGAGAAACAGGAAACTGTAGAGCTAACTGCACAGCACAGGGAGAAGTTTTGGGAAGGAGATGTGAGTTGTGCTGACACTGAAAGCCTCCAAACTCAGCTAAAATTCTTTCCACAGTGCTTCCTTAGCTTGGCGGGGGGCAGGAGCAGAAGTCCAAGCGTCTTGAGGGTAAAATCTGATGTGGTTTTGGGTTTTCAGGCTTGTAAGTAGCTAAAAAATGGATATTTCTGTATCATTATATTAAGCATAGGTTTAATTTTCCACTGAAATTAGCACCTTTTCCCATTTCCCATTTTCTTCTTCATCCTTGGAAATCCTTGGACCTGTTTGGAGATATCACACAGCATAGTGTCGTGTTCTGGGATTAGTCCCACTGACCTGGTGGGTTAGAGGAAATCAGGTTAAAGTAAATCAGGTAATTAAGACCCCAATCCATTGAGATTCTTTACTCATTAGCTGCCCAAAGCCTAGTCCAGCAATT